>OY728164.1:1720708115-1721308115 GCA_963277665.1 Viscum album | reverse complement strand
ATAATTCATATTTAGTGGAATTAAAACGAAAAAATAAATATTTATATTATAATTATAGTATAATATCATATATAATATAACTAACATCATACTTTATACTTTCCACATATGGTATGAATGAGTCATATCATTTTGAGGAGGCAGTAGTTCACACCTCCCCCAATGAAATTATCGTATTTACCCACTATGGATACCATAAATATATGTTATAAATGGAAGATATAAAATAATAGAGAAAATATGAATATAATATATATCACATATAAATTCATTTCCATCTGAATGGACACCAAAAGAGGTATTCAGAGATAATTGAACAATCATCATTTCACGAGGCAGTAGTTCGTCGTCCACCGAAATAGTTTGTTCGTACCCATTAGAGGGATATGTGTGAAAGTTTAGTTTGAATAATTTTCATAAAAACGTCCTTTTATTTTTAGTATACTTTTATTTTAATAAAATAATTAAATAAATAGAGTGTAGGTTGTTATAGAAGTAAAATAAAAGAAAATAAGTTGAGAGATGACATTACCTTTAAATTAGATAACTCCCTTTGGTTTGAACCAAAAGGATTTCTTGAAGTTACTTTTTCCTAAGTTAAGCCATCTAGGTTGAATAAAGGGATGTTTGGAGCTTATTTTGGAGAGGCTAGATGAGCCAAGGATGAATTAGAGGCGTGATTAAGGGTTAGAGGTGATGGCGTTTTATAAGAGGGAGGAGGGCCTCTTTAAGAATGTTTGAAAATATTATTTTATTATAAATAGATCTTCGAAGTCAAAAGCTCCAAAAATCATTTAATTCAATGATAAGGTGATTAGGTTTTATAAATCATCTCAATCGATGGGGTTTAGACAAGTTAAGGTCATAAAATTAGCCATATGTTTTAGCTTTAACCTTTAGTTATCTAATTTAACTTTAACCATGTACTCTTGTATATGCAAACTATATGGTTAATATAATTACAATAAAATGATAAGAGACCCAAAAATAGATCATTAATTATTTTAGTAACATCATATATGTCATGTGTCCAAAAATTAGTTTTTAAGACTAATTATCATTAAATAAAATATTGATTGATTGAAAAACACCTTTTTGTCAATTTATAAACTATTCATATCTATACATTAAAACAAATCTATAACAACTTTATTATTTCTAAAAACCTTCATTAATTAAAATATAAAAAGTAATCCTAATCTCTAAAATGCAGGGATGGAAAAAAATTAGCAAAATTAATTTATTTTAATATTTATAATCTCATTTGTATAAAACATCCATTAATGAGGTAATCATTACATCAACATTGTGTCATAAATAAATTTATTTATATGATGCCTAAAAATTATAAATAAAATACCATGATGTATAAACTATTTTTTCTTTCTAATTAGTATTTATTTTTGAAAAAATAATTTTTATAACCCTTTATAAAACTTGTTTTACATAGAAATATATGTTTATGTTACATTTTTCAAACATTAAATTAATTTTTATATTGTGTCATTTTCACTTACAAGTGGCTCCAAGGGGTCACTAAATCAAACCAAGGATGCCCATGGTATGAAATGTATCATCCAATTAGGTTATGACATGTGTTAGGGTAATTTAATATTATTATCATATTATTTTTTACCCTTATTTATGATATTTACCCTTTAACCATGGTAAATAAAATATTTACTAAAGTTACTATTCATAATGTCTAACAATAAATGTTACATGTTTACAGAATTTTATCCTCATGATTAAAAATATGGAATCCATTTTTCAAAATTCAATACAAAGAAGTTTTTGAAAGTAATTTAAAATTAATTCCTGTTGTCAAACCCAAAAAGTGAGTTTTTAAAAAATAATAACTGTCAAAAGATTGACATGTGTTTATGTCTAATTAAAATGTGAAATCACTTACAAGGATCATAATTTTAATAAATGGTTAAAATATAAACCAATAAAACTTTAAAACCAATTAAAAGTACATTATAAATATGTAAATAAATTATATTAAAAAGAAGTTTGGAATTAAAATGAAGTATTTTTCACTATTCATTAAAAAATGAACTTTTTTTTGAAAAATACGAAAAATATACCCAAATTAAATTATAATTTCCTTTTTCTAAATAACCTTATTCAGTGAAATGAAATATATAAAAGTGAAAAAAACTATATTTAAAAAGGGGTCTTCATCAAAAGGTGGTAAATTGTACTTTTTATGAATATTGAAGTATTTCTTGCTTAAAAAAAGATTCATTCTTATTTTAAGGCTCTAAATCTTATTGGATAAAAGTAAAAACATTTAACAAACATGTGTAATAATATTTTAATATGGTATATTCATTATATAAAATAAATGTATAGGCCTTAACTACAAGTTAAAATAATATAATATTATTATATTTTTTTCAGTATGACTCATCATTGTGTGCAATATGAGATTTCGAAGAAACCTGTTGTTGCGTGTCAGGTACACCATAGAACATAGAATTCCTATTAAAGTAAAATTAATATTTAAATCACATTTAACAATATATATAAAAATATCATATTCTTTATTTACCTGGGATGGTTTAACAATTACTTCTTAATGAACATATTTTATAGATCGTTTTTATGGCCTTGAAATCCACCAATTTAGTCTTCCCTATTTCTATAGACTCAATATCATGATATATTATCTCAAAATAGAGATGATTATTGGGTGAGATATCCAATTACATCCCATTTGGATATTTATATTCTAGTATTGTGACTTTTAAATTGAACCAAGGTGGTTGTATTCTCATTATGTTCTTAGAAATCTTTACATCTTTGAGAATTTATCGAGGACCATGCATGTCTTCCAAAAAAATATTCACCTGATTAAAAAATACAACTAAATTATCAGTGGGGTTGTATTCTTAGGTACTCATATTTGTTCCCTAAAACAAAAGGTTAAGATACTAATTCTTTTTAATCAAATTCATAGATATTTAGAATATTTTCCCGCAGAGCATGTGATGACTTACGTGACATGAACTTTGTGTATATTCAATAGGACAAAGCTCACCCTAGGGAATTTATTCCCCTAGAATTAACATCAAATTATCTATAGTCAGATTCTAATAAAACACCACTA
Source organism: Viscum album (assembly GCA_963277665.1). Lineage (NCBI taxonomy): Eukaryota > Viridiplantae > Streptophyta > Magnoliopsida > Santalales > Viscaceae > Viscum > Viscum album. Next base: position 1,721,305,000 of record OY728164.1, on the reverse strand, counting down.
TCCATACAGAAAATAATACCATTGATTTTAGATATAAACACATATATACCGATTTATTGAAAGAATTATTTATCTAATTCTTCCATTGATTAGAAATATTCCATCAAAGTTATGAACTTATTTGTGATTGGAAATTCCATTGATTCGATTGAGAAAGAAACTCTGACATTAACCATTTCCACTAATACCAATTTATATCCCACTAAGGATAAATACCATGTGTAGGGGGGTAGAATCACAGTTTTACATATAAAAGTAACTATCTCTCTGGATAATGTTTCACTATTAGACAAAATTATCTTATTTCTCCTTCTTGTTGCATAGTATAAATGAAAATAAAAAATGAATAGGTCAAAAAAATTTAATTGGTTCACCATCACTGGTATATATTCATGGAGCATAGAAAGAAAATGTTCTAATGTAATAAATCCAATGAATCTCACTTTTTTTATATTTTTTTGGAGTGAACATGCATCCCCTTCTGGTTTACAACCATTCCCAATTTTAAATCTCACTATTATCTATCTCTAAAGTAAATTCACTTCTCCCCATGTATACTCTTCTAAACATTAGTTCAAATTTAATTCAGACTTTTCTGTGTCTTTATTCTTTTATTTCATCAATAATATGAAAACCACATTGGTGCAAGACCCTTTTGTGAGACCCTATTACTTCACCACTTTTTTGAGATCCTGGCACGTAAACGTTGTATAAGATAATGGAAACATAAACCTTTTTTGAGATCCTATAATTGTGAACACAATGAAAGATCCTAGTGTGATTACCCTTTGTTGAGATCCTAAAATGAGACCCCATTTTCAAGACCTTCAATACATGAGGATCATGAGACATCTAGAGCATGTGAATTATGTGACCTCCAGATCTCACAGATCATGAGACCCAGTTTAGATGAAGTGAATCATAATATATTAACAGGTATTCCTATGTGTGAAAACACCCAATTAATGGTTCACATTGAATGAATTTTTCATGAGATTATTTCTGGACACCTCTTTCTGATTACGCAGATGCATGACTTCAACGCGAGAATTTATTTAGATCTTGAGAAATACATTTTATTCAGATCAAAACACTTATAGAAACATATTGACAAATTATATATTGTGTATGGTACATATATAGGAATAATTAGACTTCTTTAAGTCTACAAATTGTGGATATCCATCCATTCCATCGCTTCAGTAATTTTTATCACACACTTTGTGTGATCGCTTTGCTTGATCACCTACTACATGTCAGAAGTTCTTTACATGATCATCACTATTATCATTGATTTTTTCACACATTCCCACTAGGATATATATTTCAAATCATAGGGATAGTTCCATTATCTTCCATTGATTCACATGTGCATTTTGTGATATCTTATGAAATCATACTTTCTAATCATCTGTATCACATAAAATCTTTATAAGATACCTTGAAAAACATTCATTGACTTCTAGTTCATTTGAAAATCTATTTTCAATATCCTTTTATAGTCATATAGTAACTTTAGTTAATTCTCATGATCTCAATGTGAGATCTTCTAACAGTCATGTGATGATTCTAATGATTCGTTTTTTACATTCGATTATTGTGAGATCATACATTCGTGCTTTGTGTGATTATCCATTCACACTATAAAAATACAAAATATCATTCTCTATGAAATTAGCCATATCTCCCAAAATTGGATCACACATCTAACCTAAAAATTATCAAACATATCTCCATCTATGGTATCATATATTTTTCCCTCACTAAGATCAGAAATCTCACCCTCCATGAGATCATAGATCTTTTTCATTGTGAGATCAAACACTTCACGCTTATATGAGATTAAATATCTCTCACTTCCACAAGATCATATATATCACACTTTCATGAGATAAAAAATCTTGTGATTCACTCATCATGCCTCTTTTCACAACCATCCTTCATTAACAACCACAAGCCTTATCAAAAAACACAATCAACCCAAAAACACCACTATACGGTATTTTTTCAAATAGTATCTCACTATAATACACTATCACCAAGTATATATTCTTTTAAAGTATGAATCTCTTGTAACCCTAACTATATTAATGGATATTAACCAAGATATCCTTGTAATTAAATTTACTTGTGAAATAATAAAAATATTTATACCAAATACTTTTATATAGAAAAATAAGTACCAATAATATATATACATAGAAGTAGTTCCTTTTTTAACATTATGTTTATTAATTTCCAAAAAACATAAATCATATAATGGATGCATTAGATTCATTATGTAAAGAGTGGGGCCTAAAATTATAAATCCTCATAAAACATTTACATATCTCATTAGAGAAACTAGTTAGGGGTATGCCTACCGTCTTATATATGATGTTTTTCATAAGGGATAGATAGCATGGTTCTGAATTCTAAATTGCGGCCAAGTTGTTGTGATTAAGATGTAAGAAATTATGCATTCAATCAGTCTAAATTCGTTTATTTTTTTCTACGATATGATTTATTCTTTTCATTACAAATTATATAGATATTTTATTCTAATAAAGAATTCATTTGATTATATATTCTTACCATATTGTTTATTATTTGATTATTCCATGAGTGATTCTATTGTATGATACTCCATACTGAGGGTTTTGGTACACCCCTATATATTTTTACCTTTTCCCATGGAAACAATAAAGATTAAAATGAATGATCTTATAATATAATTGGACGAATAATAAAGATTCATTGAAATGTTATGATGTGTTTTATGTTCTCAAACGTAGTGTAAGGATCACATGTGTATATATTATTCTAATACTTTTAAACTACTATATTCTATGTAATGTGATCTACAATATTTTATAGCAAAGTAATAAAATAACCACTAGAACTAGGTTACTAAAGTCAAGTCATTATAGTTTTCCAAATAATCTCTTTTTCTAAATTTATTTTCCATACTCATCAATGATGTTTTGGACCTATAATAATTTATCAACCTATGTAAAAAATGAAGCTACATGATCTTAATTATTTGAAAAGGATTTTTCATCTTTTTCTTTATACCAAACACATTATTATTCCAGACATATAGAAATTGATTGATGTTATAAAATTTATTCTTCATATTATTCATCAATTTTTGATAGTTACCATGAATATATATTAAAATTAAATGTGTGGTAGTTCCCCATTACATCATAATAATCCATAATTTTTCTTGAATCCTTGTTATAAAAACAATATTATATTCTATTAGCCAATATCCACGGAATCCTTCCACAACACCTCTTTATTCAAACTTAACCATATTGACATAGTTATGATTCATCATGGTGTTCTTATAATACATAAATATCATAAAAATATTATATTTTGGTTGAAATAATCATCATTTTTCAATTTGAAACTTTTTACTAATCACTCGATTATGAATGAAATGATTAGTAATACATTCCAACAATATAGTTTAAGATATCTCAATTAAATTGTTATTCATCCTCTAAATTACAACTTTTTTATAGTGTATACAATGTATTGTATTCATATAGAATCCATGATTAAACAAATGATATTTTAAATTTTTACTTCTTTATTCATCATTATTTTTTTAATGAAACAAATTAAAATAATATCAAAATTCCTCCTCAAAACACCACTTAAAAATATTTAATCAACTAAATACTTTGGACTTGAGCTAGAAAAACATGATTCATTTGATCTACGTAAATTCATTTAATAAGAAGAATAATTATTTATCCCTACCCATTTTTTTCTTTTTAATTCTTCAACAAATATCTAAATGCACATGTCTGAAGGGGTGAGTTTTTTGAATATTCCACCATTTATGTGCATAATTCAAAAGATTGTTTTTTTATAAATATAAAACATTACAATTTTTATCTCTTATTGGAAATAAAACATCATGAAAAATATATTTAAAATCATTTTACTCATTCTATTTTGACCAATAAAGAAAAGTATCTAATTATAAAAATCATTCTCCTCTTTAATGCTCACATTAAAATAATTTTTAACATCACCAACATGAAATAGATTATTTCAATTCCATTTTACATTATTCAGGAAAAAGCAATATTCCAAAAACATCTCCAATTATTCATATTGTTGAAATATCACTTCATTAAATTCATGACATAAGTTTTAAACGCTCATCAATTCATATTTAAAACCATTTAAGATGAGGGTATTTATTATTTAACTTCATCCCTATAGTAGAAGTTAATCCTACTCCATGGATTTTTATTAATACATCACTAGAAAATAAGGATAGTCCTTATTTATTATTCTAAATTTATTTTACCAATATCATATGATTTTGATATATAATGTACACCCCTTATCCAATGTCCATGAATGGATTTTTTGAGATGATTTCAATGAAACTACCATAACCAGATAATTATTTTCCCCTTTATTTTTATTCTTGTAAAATATTTTAACATTATTCACACTCAATGTTTCCTACAAAATTGTAAGTTATTCCACAAATATGTCACCTAAAATATCTCATATATCAAAATTTTCTATCATAACAGGAAACTACTTCTTTACATAGACACTCTACATTTTTTAATCTTATTTTAAATAATTTTATTCCAACAAATATATAGTAGGTAAATTTATTTTTTATCCAAAAAGTTTATGGTAGATTTCAATCACCTACAAAATATCAATTTTAACAAAAATAATGTGTTAATATTAAAAACTAATTGATCTAAAAATTGTGATGGTTGATTTCATATAGTATTCTGACCACTAACATCATTCTTTTAAAAAAAATGTTATATTCTTAATATTATGAATAATTTAGTCATATTTCATAAATTTTCCACCATTCCATTGTTATAAAATTTATTCTTTAAATTTCCACCTTTAGATTTCTATAATTATTTAATTAACATTAAGAGGATAATTTCTTCTTTTTATTTTTATTTTCATTAATTTTATAAATATTATCCTTAACTCAAAAAATAAAATTATTCCATAAATTATGTAATTGCTGGTTGTAATTGCAATAATTATCCCCCTTAAGCACCATAGTTACCCCAAAAAAACTTATTTTCCACTCTCAAGGGCCCAACCATGACCTTGAAAAAGTCATCAGAATTATTATGATCCCAATTGTTCAATACATGTTTTTCTCACAATTTTATATCCTCACTTTCACACTCCCCAATAAAATTCCTCAAAGTTCACCTTCCGAGTCACTACTACAAGTTAAACCTCTTTAACTATAGATTTATAATCAAGTAGGCTCCCAAATAGTCAGGTGCACCTAGTTAACAAGGGTAATATCATTTATGTATTTAACCCTATAATTTTATAAGTTTTTTTACTCACCCCCTCCACAACATTAGACAATTTTGACCTCATTATAGACTCTTAATATCAACTCAAGCAGTTTCACCACACTTTCAGCTAGGTTATTCCTCTGATACCAATGAAATTAGGGCCTATAGGCACCCCAGTTTTCTCAAAGACAATTATTTTCCCCACTTGGTTCCACCCACATGCCTAAATGGGTAATAAAAATAAATTTTTTTTCCTACAGGACAACATATTTTCTCAATCAATTATAATCCTAAAAATAAAGGTTCAACTTTTTGTCATGGGTAGTAACATTTAATGATTTAACCTTTTAACATTATATGCCTTTACATCACAGATCATATATATTTATTAATGTGTCACTATTCTTCTCACATCCCTTTGAACTTTCTCTAGAATTTTGAACACATGCTTTGAAATATAAAAAAAAATCACATAATCTTCAACCTCCAATATCATTTTATGATATATTTCATGGTTCTTTTTAAATTAATTTATGTTATCCTATACTGAAAAATTAATTATTCTCTGTATGGATAGTGGCACATTAAATCCTATAACTTCATTTTTAAATAGTAGCTCTCATTCACCATCATTTTCATCATCCAAATTTGACACATGATATACCTTTACAAACTTACTATTTTCATTTTCTAGTTTATATGATTTCATGGGACAGTCGTTTGATTCATTATTAAACATGAATTACTTGTATGTTTCTTCTTCCTATCATCCCCTTGATAATTCTTCTTCTTTCTCTTTAATAAAAAATAATTTATCACTATAATCATTAGATAAAGAGTCTTATTTTATATCAGTATCATCACATTCTTCCTCACCCACAGAAAATGACTATTATTGATGAATTTAAAGGGGATCATTGGTTTTTTATTAGTGGGTTACTTCTTCTTTATAAATTTTGGGATCTTCTTTTATAGTAAATATCTAGATGGATTATCCCCATATTAACTTTCATCTTAATTAATTTCATTATAAATTGAAAAAATATTCAATTAATTTATTGTTAAAACAAATAAAAAAGTTGAGTACCAAGACATATACATTTTCCATTTTGAATATTTCACATCATTAGTGACATTACATCTTCAAATGTAATATTAATATTTATACTCGAATATGAAGATTCTTCCTCTTCCATGAACTCCTTAGTAAAATTTTATTTATTTAATTCTATGAAAGATATATTCATCCCAAAATTACTTATTTTTTTTAAAATAATCATATTTACTCATATTTAAAACATCCCACACACTAGGAAATTAATCAGGCGGACATCCATTAATATCAGGATGTGAAATTTATTAAACATTAGTATTAATGTTTCTTAAAAATATATAAATAAACATTTCCACTGTCATTGATTCCATTATAGTTTCTCTGAATCCTCTTTTGTATGTCAAAATTTCATTAACATTAAATAAAAATCCACTATTTCACTATAACTTATTTTAATATCTGGAATTTTACATGTTATATTTTTTTCTTCCTTCGCTGTATCATTGTTTTTAGGAATATTTCATAGCATATTCCAAATTATTTTTCATTGATATCCATAAACATTATTAATTATATATTTAAAAAAATTTATATGATTGTGATCTTCTCACATCCAACTATATCAATAAAATTTTCATTTGATATTATTATAAATTCACCTTTCATGGATTTAATAAAGCCCTTAGTTATATTTTAAACTACTTCAAAATTTAACAAAACCTATTATGGTTTCATTTATCCATAAAAAAATTCATTTGTTTTAAATTAGTTTTTTAAATACTTTTTTATTCATAGTAAAAATATGGTTGAAGTTGGATATAAAAAACATAACAAATTCTGCATCAAAATATATATTTCACAATATGAAAAAAATTAAAAACATTGATATCATCAGTAAAAATCAAAGCATTTATTCTATACCAGTTTTAGAAACTCTAACACCAAAAATGGAGCAGTCTGAATTTTATTACTATATTCTAGGTTGAATCATTGAATAGAAATCACTATTATTCTTAATAAATAAACCTTAATAATATATTTATTAATAATAGGGAAGATTAACTATAATTTTTTAACAAACACCAATATTCATAAATTAAATAAATTAATATTTGAAACATTATATTATTATTTAAGCATCCATAGTGGATAGAGTTGTATACATGTTTCACCATTCAAAATGAATTATTATGTCTTTATCATGTCATGTGATCATTAATTATAATATAATATACTTTTTAAATTAAATGGTTTCCAATGAGGAAGATTTATCATTGAACTCGTGTGTGATAAAAAATATAATGAAAAGTATAATTTCATTGCACAAAAAAACAAGATAACAGTTAAATATGTATGAAAAATATAGATATCTACTATCAATGAAAATATCCAAAACATTTCTATAAATATCACAAATTCTTCTACCATTTTATTGCTAAAACTATTAAATTCATGAAGAAAACACTTCTTATTATCCACGAAACTTATTAATTCCTATTTCACCGAGATATAATGATGTGTAAATGAATTATTAATCTTTAATATAATTAATTAACTCAATAAGTTGCTATATAATCAATGCTGTTTTTTTTTCAAATAAATCCTTCGATCGTTAGTTTTTTAGGATTACAGCTTCAGGGATATTTGATAAATAACAGATAGACTTATTTCCATGTTATTATGGAAATCAATCCTTCCTCACTACTTTCTGAAACAATCTTTTTCTTATTCCCATAATTCAATATTATATTGAAACCAGAAAACTTCTCTCATCTTGAATTTACAATTTTAAATTCATAATATAACTCTTAATGAAAATATCACTTCAATTACTTCAATCATAACTCTTAAATTACTATATACCTTTACATAAACTTGTATGTGTTTATTATATGTGACATAATGAGTTGAACAATTCCATATGTAACTAACTAATATAAATATGAAAGAAATTATAAAGAATTTACAAACCACAATGTGGCAAGAAAGAACCTCGGAATTTTTTTTTCAACCACTTAAAACTATTAAAAAATAACTCATTAATATTTTAAAACAATTATCACCTTGAAAAAACCATCTCATGATATGTATCAATTTTTAAGTCTTCTTATAGACCCTAATCATCACATAAATGTGCTTTGAAAACACAAGACTTATTCACAATAAAATCAACACCTCACCATAGCAATTATAACATGTTGGGTTAAATGACATTATTCATTAACATGAAGACATAATTAGTCAATTTTTTAAAATATCTATAATACAACCATGATTTTTTCAAGAATATATCACAAACATTTAAAGAATTAATAATGATATAATGTATTTAATGATGAAGTTTTTTACTTCCTTATTATGCACAAGGATTCCAGAAAAATTTCTCATATATCATGGTTATTACTCAATCCATTATCCACAACACATTATAAATTTTTTTTATAAAGTACTAAACCATGGAATTGTTTTTATATTACCACAGTTTTGTTTCTTCAATTTCAGCACAAAAAAAATTCAATTTAAATCTCTGCACCAGTCATCTTCCATAACATCACACTTCACTTAATATATAATGATACACTTTTTAACACTTATAAATCAAATTAATTCACACACAATTAAAACTCAATCTTGATTTGATAACAAAACCCAACACTATAGTTAATATAACCTAAAATATTAAAATTAATAAAAAAAATCATCAATTAAAACCCTACATAGTTACATTTATCATATATTAGGTCATAAAAATCACCCTATACTTTTTATTGGTAAAAATAACGAGGTAAAAAAATTGAAGGTGGTGTTTTTATATCAAATAAATAAACCCATCTATGCCTTATATGGTAAAATTTAATCTAAAACTATTAATTTATTAATTAGAAAAATATGACATACAAAATTCCATTAACAATTTAAAAAAATCCTCCAATAAAACTAAAAACATGACCTTGAATCATCTCCATATATTCATCAAAGGAACTATGTATTGATTATAAAAAATAATTTTTTTTACTTGTACCATGGATGATAACATCTCTATATTCATTGATGGGAACATGGAAGGGTTGACTATATACCCAATAAGATTTAGATAATGATAATAATTTATTATAATGAATGAGTGATCTAAAAATGAATTTCCATTTTAATGTTCATATGTTATCAAAAAATTATATGTTTATAAAAAAACATCTGATAGAACAAGTTAAAATATCAAAATAAGAAACAAGGAGAATATAAATTCTTAATTGGAATGTTTTTCCTTTTCAGAAAAATATTAATAACTCATTATAAAATAACATTAAATATAAGACCCTAATTTCACAAAAAAAATCCCAAATTAAAAATAAATGGCTTTTCTATTGATAAATCATTATTAATAATTACTACCTTATAAAATGAAAAATAATTTTTTCAATATCATTTATTTATTGATCTGAGATTGATATATTTTCCCAGTTATCCCAATATATAGGTTATGTAATTTAATCTACCAAAATCATACCAAATTCATATCATGGGATTCCATAACTATAATGAACCATATTAGTTGTAAATTGAATACCAATTTTAATTATCTATCACTCAAAAAATTAATCATATAAAAAAAATCATAACCTTTTCCTACAATAGTGCTCAAACCATTTCAGAACCAATTAAAGATTACAAAGTCATCATATATAACTCCTTTAATATATTTTTTATTAATCAAAATTACTTTAATGAAAATATTTCCAATAAAGAAAAGTTGTTGTGTAAATTAATTATCAAACTATTTTCCTTGGTTTGACCAGAAACCTATAAGTATTATAACCAAAGACGTGAAACATATTTTTATATAAATCTGATTTAAAAATAAATTTGAAAAGACAAAAAAATTTCAGAAATAATTATTCATGTTTATTTCTAAATGTATTTTCTAATCAATTTATTAAAATTTTCAATTTTATAAATTTCGTTAGGGATATCAAAACTCATCTTTTCTAAAAATAATTATTCTTTTTAAATATTTAAGAAATAAGAATATAATTACTCACCATAAATCATGAATGAATAATAATTATTTGAAACTAAATAAATATTTTTAATTTATATAAATACTATATAAAATTTTAATATAACAACCTATATAGATATTCTTTAATGAAATTTCCAAAACGGCTCACATTAGTGACTGTAACACGTTGAGTAATCATGTGTTATCACAAAGTTTTCTCCATATATCACATTTCATAAATAATGAAACTAAAAATATTTTAGAATAATATTAACATTATATGTGCCGATTTGGAAAGATGCTTCTGTGTAATTAGCATGGATCATTCCATTTTAGTACACCCACAATGTAACTTACTAGATTATCTTACATGACCCAGTGTGCGAGATGAACATTGTGATACATGATACAGAACTTTTGAAACACACTATTTTAATACATATAAAGGGAAGGGTTAATGGATGATGATCTAATATGTCTATTGTCCCCATTCCACTAAAAATTAACCTGTTCTAAATATAATAAAATATTTATTAAATTCCTCAAAAATTAATGCTTAAATATAATAGTTTTTATAAGTTTACATATCTTATATTTTCTAAACTAATTTTTGTAAAATATAATAACTAATTATTGTTGTATACATTTATAAACCAACTCATTATCTATCAGGAGATCATCATTTTTTTACATCCTATACTATATAAAATATAATGTATATTAGGATATAGAAAATAGCTTATATGTGTCAGATATTCACAAAATTAAATAAACATAATACTTATTTCAATCATAAACACGCCATGTATAACTACCATAATAAACCGGCCAATAAAAAATAGAATAATGGAATATTTATATTGTCAAAAACTATAGAAATGATCATGTCAAGAAGGACCATTTTATATGGGCATAACCCACATAGGTCATGGGCTATGTTGACAATGGCATAAATGGGGGACACAACCATATTATTGAATTTTGTGATAGTGTATGACCTATAGTTTTTTACATAGGCTATGGTCATTCTACCAAAAATATATTAACACTAACAAGTTCCATGGTCTACATAGACTGTTGTGTAGGCAACGGTCATGATGGACATTGTGGCCTTAGTTATTTAATAATAAATGCTTCGGGATAGTTTTAACCCCACAACCCTCATGTAATTTTCTAGTCTTTTACAACTAACACGAGACCTTTTTATGATTATAAAGGTATATATGTATATATATAATTATTTTTTATTTTTTATAATTTTATATAATTATAATTTCTATATAGTGAAAATAATTAATACTACAGTGGATTTGGCAAGTATGTTAGGCTTATCCCCACTATGAAAATAGACATTGGCTCCAACCAAGGCCTAACTCCCAATTTTACATTTTTCATGTTGATAGGTATTTTATGGCTCACTAAAACCATGTTATAAATGGATAATGTCTCTATCGATATAAGTAACCATGATCTATATGAACTATGGCCATAAGTATGGCTATTGCTATAGTTCACAAGAACCTTTTTCATCCCCTATTAATGTAAAGTTTCCTACCCAGTGATAACTTTCCCGCACCTTTCCAACTGATCTAGGATCAAAACATAGACACAATATACATGTACCATGATCATATTAAATTTTCATATAGGCCAATTTTCATGGTCTAAGTTAACCACAACTTTATATCTCTTGTAAACCTGGTTTATAGTAAACCATGGCTACCAACTACAATATAGAGATAATTTTGTTGACCGTGGAAATAAATATGTGTCTATAAGAATATTTTCCATTATTAAATTTTCTCCATATACACTACATGATAGCTCTATTAATTTATATTAAAATTTCTTGGGTGGTCCATCACAAAAAAAAATAAAAACCTATATCTAAATAAAAAAATTCAACAAAATAGGCCACACTAAATTTCAAAGTCATCATTTCTATAAATAATTCCTTTAATTTATTATGAGTATTTATATAATGAAATATTACATTACAAATAAGTTAAAAATAAATATTCCATAAATAATAATTAAAAATAGAAGAATAATTTCATATTTACCATTAATTTTTTTTAAAATGAACACTTGTTATTAAATATACATGTTTATCAAAACAAAAAATATATATGTTATATTTCAAATCATAAAAGACATATAAAATTATTAAAAATAAAATAAATTTCCCAATAATTATACCATTACATTTTCCACATATGGTATTCCCTCTCCCAAATTTTATATTCAGTGTTAATATGTGTTTAAAATTCAAATTTTGTGGGAATATTGTTTCCTCTTAAAATCAGAAATATGTGTCCAATATTTGTATTGGTCACTTAATAAATGTTATGGTAGGTTTAAATTTCAAATAATTCTAACTAGAAACATGATATGGATATTTTATATACCACTTGAGATAATATATTGGGAATATATTTTGAACTATATGATATATTTTCCATGAAAGAACATAATATCTTAGGTCATTAATTTGAGTGATCATCTCCAAAGGCCCCATATAAAAATATAATATTTTCCTATAATTACAAATACTTCATTGTATTAATAGAGGATACACTCTAAAAGTAACAGTTACCAACACTAATCACCATGGGTATTCATCAATGATTGGTATATGACCTTTATCGATTCATTATAATTTTTTTTCTTCTAAATTAATTTAATCCAATAATAATCTCTTTCAGTACAATATTTTTTATGGTAACTTCCCAAAAAATAAAAAATAAAAAATTGTGATTAGTAAGTATCATTGTATAATGTCGTAAATGTATCCACATAATTAAAATATTGATAAATATTATTTTTTTAAAAATCCACGAATGATAAATGATCTTCTAAAGATATTTTATAATTAAACACACATGCACAAAGAGTATAGTTTAAAATTTATATATTTCGTTCCATATTCCAATTAGACGGTAGATGATATGTCAGGGTAATCCTAAAATTATCACCCATAGGATTCTATAGTCTCTTAAAAATATTATATGTGAATCAAGGATGTCTCATTCAAGTCATAGAATCTATAATCCCGTGAATGTTGACATCTTATTATAGATACATTCTCCCATGATACTCTAATGAATGAATATAATAGAAAACTATTAAGTGTTCAGATTTTATATACTTATCCTCCATAACCCTAATAGAGTTAGTCTCAAGAGTGATATAAGTAATTACCATAATATTTCCATAAAAATTTCTTCTGAATTTATTATCAATATATTTAAAGGTTTAAACAACATGGTCTTCAATTAATGCTCTATGTTTAAAAATTAATAAAATAAATATCAAGAAACGTGATAATATATATAATTATTAATACCCATACTCCAAAAAATTTAACATATCATTGTATATATTGGTAATATTGATTTATTGTAAATCAAAAACAATTAAATCTATATATAAAGTCCTTCCTCAAATCCATAGGAAAATCCTCTTGTTCCTTGAAATTCATTTTTATTTTTGATTCCATGATCCACCAATTAGTGGAATCATGTAATTTAGTATATGTTTCATTCCATTATACTATTAAAAATAATTATGATTCATTCACTTGTTTCAATAATATTGATTTCCCAATCAAACTAGAAATATTTACACCACTCTCAGTATCATCAATGTTAAAATAAAAATAAACTAACATACCCACTATCTTCCACTACACTTAAATATATTTAATATCATGAGTTTTATTTTTCATAAAAAATAGACAACTAAATAATTCAATTTTTTCAAGTGAATATAAAATCACAAAGCTAATGGTTTTAAGATACTATAACCTCTTTAACATTTTGTAACACCCTGATATTTTGTATGATGCTTCTCATTAATAAATTTGATGATTTTAATATATTTAAATAAATGAAACACAAAAATAATATGTCTAATAAGTATAAAAACAAGATTAAGCGTGTTATGCAGTATTTAAATTAAATAAAATTATCTATCAAAATTTATAATTCAATTAATAAAAACTGTTGATCTTAATGAACTATATTCAAATATTGTGTTTATAAAAATTTCATTTTGATTGTATGTTTTATTCAATTTTTGCATTAGAATTTTTAAATAAATAATTTCATTGTATAAAAATTATAAAAAAATTAATTAATAATGCATAAAACACATTCAATAGTTATAATTTATTTGTAAATGAAAATAAATTTATTTGAGGGAAAAAAGAGTTTTTTAAAAAAACTATTTTTTATGTGTATGTGAGGTTTTTTAATATTAATATATTAAATAAATTAGTATTTTTTAATTATATTAATGAAATTTAGAGAATTTATATTCAATAATTTTTTTTAATATTCATCTAATTGTTTTTAAAAGGAAATTAAGGAAGGAAAACACAGTTTTATGCATAAAATGTATTTTTTCAAACGATTTTGATTGTGTTTTTCACATTTATTTTGAAATTAATTTTTGGTAAATATAAAAATTAGATAATAAAAATTTATTTAATATTTAAAATAATATTAATTAATATAATTTATCTTGTTTAAAAAAATATTTTCATGGTGACTAATACAAAAATCATCGTTTGTTGCCATAGATAGGGTTAAAACGGGTTTATTGGGGTTAAAGTAATAGATAAGGGTAAAATTTAATATTAACATGTCTAAATATTATTATTTTATGATATTTAGACCTTATATTGTATTAATTTATATTAATTTGGCATTTTTAGCTTCATTTACAAAAAAGTGAATTTATATTATTTAAATTTTTTGAAAAATTCAATGTGTGTCGCTTCCCTAACTTATAAAAGGGCACTTATTCTCCTCCCATACTCAAAATCATTTGACGCTATACTTTTTTAAATACTTGATAAAAAGACCTAATATATCTTTTATAATAATTCTTTATCTTCTTTTTTACTATAATCCCAGCTAATGAGTGCTTAGGGTGTAATCCAAAGGCGGTCTCTCAAAGAAGAGGTTGTCGTTTTACTTGACGTTTTCAAAGTTAATTTATAATTAAACCTATATTAAATATATTGTATCCAACCAAAAATAATGAATAAAAAATAAAAAAATAATTTTATTTTATTATGATTATGGGAACTCTATTTTCCTCCATCTTTCCATCAAATGGGAGAAGAATATATCCCTCATGAGTATGTGTGGATTATCGCCTCCACATAACAATGTGATTCATTTTCCACTATCATTTTATATATATTTATTACGATGGATTTAATTATTAAATTTGAAAATTTATACAATGTTATGAATTTTATATTTATAATATCTTATCTACCATCTTACCTTTCTATACGTTGGAAAATTATAATGAAGCTCATCCGTACAGGTGGATTACCACCTTCACAAAGAGATTTGATTCACTTTCATGTTATGTTTTACATAATCTATAATTTTGATATATTTATTTAACATATATGTTATTTATGATATATATTTGGTATATAAATTAAAAATTATTATATATCATTCTTTTTTTCCATCTATTGAAATGTGGAAAATCACCTCCATCAAGTGATGCAATTAAATTTTCATTACCACTAAATATAAATTTTTATAAATTTTTATATGATAAATAAATATGAAAATTATTTCATGATAAATATTCTTGATATTATTTACCAATGACTAACTTGAATGTACCAGAAACATTGAATATAAACATGCATGGAAAACAGACAAGTTTTCTCTTGAATATTCATTTTAATGAATAAATTATCAATAAATGGATAATTGGAAATTATAATGAAATGATATGTAATATTTTATTTATGAATTTTGTTTTTTTATATTTTTAAAGTAAATATAAATTAATTATATTGTATGTTGGAATGTGTATAATGAAATATAGTATAATAGGCAATATATTATGTTAAAATCTCTTTTCATTTTGGGATTGTCTATACTAAATTAACATTGAGGGAAATTATGTGGATATTAAACATTAAACCTAATATTTTTTCTAATAATATGGATTTTTTTATTTTTCCTAGTTTCCTTTAATTATCCTCTCTATGATACATAAACATATTATGAAAATTATTTTATGAAAGAAGACATTATTTTCTCTTTGCTTGGGGAACTTTTTCTTTCACATCAATATTATTTAAAATTATTTCATGATTTCTTTTGTATAATATAGTGATTTTTTTAAATAATTTTAATATAAATTATAGTTTATTTTAAATGGTTTGAAAATTAATTTATATAGAGTCTTTTGAAGAGGTTATTTATGAATTTTGACAAAAAATGGGGAAGAAATCATTATTTTGATGTTTTCTACAAAAACTACTTTTCCCATCATCAAATATATTATTTTATTTTAAGATTAAATTATATATTTGAATATTTATTTTCATATAAATTTTTTTTCTCAATAATTTTTGAATTTATAATTTTCTACGTTACAAAAGTAAAGGTATTTTTTCAATTGATTTTCAATGAATATTTTAATACATATATAATTGATATTTTTCATCTATTTAAATATATTATAAGAATTATTTTGTTTTATTGGGGTTATTCTCTTCTGATTCCTTCCACGTTTCATGATGATTTATGACAATAATGATATTATGGTGATTGCATTAAATCCATTTCATTCCCATTTGTTTATTGATTAATGATGAAATAATAAATATTATTATAAAACCATCAACTTCCTTTCTATGAGAAGATTTTGATTATATGAGGATGTGTGTTTTATGAAGACCTCCTATTTCCCATGGGATATTCTATGATTATACTATGAATTTTTTGTTATCTTTTATCACATATATGTAGGATTTTTATTATGTGTTGGGTGTTCAAAAATCATATTCTCCTCTAATTAATTGGGTAAAGAAACTCTTTCATGATATAATAAATATTATAATTGTGAGTGAGCCTAATTTAGAATGAAAATATTCCCACTTTGATAGTTTTGGGAGAGAATCTTGGAAAAGGATACAATATAAGGGGTAATGAACCCAATCCACTATTATAATATTCGAATTTATCCTTGACTATTAAACTCATCTATATATCTATTTGTATTCCAGAAACATATGTATTATCCCTAAACATATATTATCATGCATCATGATTTATTATTGATGGAATTTCAATTTTATGAAAAAAGTACTTTTCTCCTTCAAAAAAACCTTATTCAATAATTCATGATTAAATATCTATGATTGATGGGGTGTGAATTTTATGAGATATGATAATGTTCTCATAGAATTACGATTATTCTAACCTGTGATCATTTATTAATATCTACCATGTTTAACTATAATGATAATCATAGCTCACCCTTTCATAGGTTTTCATTTTCCTTATATTATGCAGAAAGGTATTAAGTATGAAATTTAAAATAATTGTAATATGACAGAAGAACTTTTCATTAGATGATTAATAAAATTTATGAAATCAACTATTTATATATTTATTCTATAAATAAACGAATCCATTACGGATCTTGAGCCTTTATTTCTTTGAAATGAATTGAACATTCACCTAAAATTTTGAAATATTTTTGTAATTTATTCTTGGGAACCCCACATTTGAAATAATATGATTGTAACGTCCCGGTTTGGGAAGCCACCCAAGGGTGACCAATACCCAGTTAGTCCATGGCCTCAAGCACATTTACTCAAATGCTAGAGGCTTCTAACTAGAAGTGACGACCTTTGGGGTGATAATGGGGAAACTAGGCCCTCATTGGCAGAGTAACACAGTAGCAGTATAACAGATAGCAATAGAAAAATCTGTTAAAATACCATACGAAAAGAAAAAAATTTAAGAAATAAGTATTTGGAGCTCACATATTTAAATTATGCATGATACATTGGTCTATGAAAGCATCCAAACAAATAACAATGATGGAATATAGTACAAAACCCATGTACAAATGGAAATAAGGTAAACAACTCCACAACATCACAAGCCTTAGCTTGGTCCCATGCTCCCCAGATACGCAACAATAAAGTACATGAAGTAGTAGGGTGCTTTCCCAAATATATACCTACAAAAATATAATCTATTTGGTCCCAATGACATGACCGAAACCTAGTGTGAGAATAATCCCAATAGGCAACCACCCAATGATTAGTGCCTGAAAATCAGTGAATATATATTTCAGTCAATAAACGAAATGAAGAAGTAAGCAATGAAGTACAAAGAGTAAAAATCCTTAAAATTCTATTTAATTCATTTTAATTTGTAAATAAATTAGATAATATAAATTAGGTATCTCTATGGGAAGTACTCACAGCCTAACCCCTATAGTACAAGCAAACAAACACAAGAAACCCTATGTGAATTACATAGAGTCTAACCCCTCAGGTGCAGCTTTAGCATAGACTCTCTGAGGAAGCACCCACCATAAATTTCCCCTTTAATATCATATCTGTAACTAAGAGGCACTCTGAAGAACCACTCAACGTCCAATTCCTCCTGTGGCCCACATCGAGGAACTACAGACACTCTGAGGGAGCACTTACGTCCATCCCCCCTATGGTCTTGCAGAGTAACAGCAAAACATACACTTTAGAGAAGCCCTTAATGTCTATTCTCCCAGTGGTCTATTACACCATGTTCTCCCAGCCCTGTGTAAGTTATTCATGCTCAAAAGATATGTGAAAGCCAATTTAAACCTAAAAAACTATTTGGATAAACAATATACAACATATCATAGCATGTCAGATAATAATCATTCCACCCTAACAATACGAGGAATGGGAAACAAAACAACCAAGTAGGTAATCTAGACCAAACGGTGGAAACAAGAACACATGGGAAAAACCTCCATATCATGGAAAAATTAAACTTTTTCATAAAAAACAACCTCTATCCAAACAAAAAAGACATAGCAGAAAAAACATGGGTAAAAGCCATAAAACGAAATACCTCTTTCTTGGGTATTGGGAACTTTTCCACATAGAATCAATAAAATATCTACAGAAAGGAACAAAATACCTACCTTGGAATTGTGAGATCAATATATGTGAACCTTAGGCCTTGAATCTCTCTAGAATGCCACAGATCTAAAAAAACACTTAAAACATTCGATTGAGGATAACTCATGAAATAGGAGAAATCAAGAGATGAAGTTATATAAAAAATAAGGAACTCGCCATGGAGATTACAACACAATCGAGGAGAGTCGATACGGAGAACAGAAAATGTGTCAATGTCTTGGAGATGATCTATGTCCATAAAGTCACTCGTAGATGAGACAAACGAAGAGAAAAAGTGTTCTGTCGATTAGACACGACCTTGGTCTATTTAATAAAAAAGTACACAACATGTTCTTTAAACGTACACAGAGTGTACTTTTCTTTTCTAGCATCTGCATTAGGAATTCTCTAGGTTATCACACACAACCATGTGGTTGGATGTTACACGGCCAAGACAAGGTCACCAGCGACAACTGGGTACACATCATGTACTTAAAAGTACTCGGTGTGTACTCTTGAAATTTCTCGAAACTCATCTTTTTCCCAGAAGACAACCCAAAAAAATGAATAGTTGATTTGGGTTCTTACAAACTTCCCCCCTTAATGAAATTATTCCCCCGAATTTCCCTAGAAAGGTAGCGTGGAAGAAGAAGAATCCTCAAACAACTCCATCCACTGCGATCTTACATCGGCCTACCTCTCCCAAGTCTCGTCTTGTACTTGTCTATGCTTCCATAACACTCGTACCAAGGGAACATATCGGCCAAGAATAACCTTTACATCTCGATCAAAAATCTGGATATGATTCTCCTCAAATGAGGCATCCAACTCAAGCTCAACCTCCTATGGATTGAAAACATGACATGGGTATGAGAAGTAACGTTAGAGTAGAGAAACATGGAAGATGTCATGCATAGCCCGGTGCCTCTTAGGTAACTACAACCAATAGAAAACCATTCCAACTCTCTTGAAAACCTCAAACGACCTGACATACCTTAGGGAAAGAATACCCTGTCTCATAATCCACCTATGTCCCAACCTCAGTGTGACCCACAGGAAAACCTGATCTCCGACCTCGAAATCCAAAGGTCATCTCTGTCGATCAGCATAAGACATCTATCATAACTATGCAGTATCCATCCTCTTCTGAATCAACTCAATCCTCTCTATGGTCTTATAGACAAGACGAGGTCCCATGATAGCTATCTATACTACCTCCATCCCACATAGTGGTGATCTGGAAGGAATACCATAAAGAGCCTCATAATGTTCCATCTGAATAGTTTCTTGAAAACTATTATTGTAGGAAAACTCCACAAAAGGTATGTGATTCTCCCCAGAACCTATAAAATCCATGATACATATTCGATTCATTTCCTCAATCTCATGAATCGTATGCTCAGACTCGAAGTCTATCTAGGGATGGTAAGTTGTACTCAAATGTACCTGTGTACCAAAATCCCTCTAACGTCCCTGCCAAACTCGATAAGTAAAAAGTGCATCCCTGTCTGAAACAATGGAGTGTGGAACCCAATGTAGTTGTAGAATCTGTTGGATATATAACTAGCCTAGTTTATCAACCCTGATGGTCTCCTTGATTGGTAAGAAGTGATAAACCTTCATGAGTCTGTCAATAACAACCCAAACTGCATCATTCCCTCGAGGCGACCTCGGAAAACCTGTCACAAAATCCGTCACGACAACATTCCACTTCCACTCGGGAATGGGTAACTACTACAAAAGCCTTGCGAGTCACTGATACTCCGTCTTAACCTGCTGACTGGTGGAGCATTTCATGACAAAACCAACAACATCTCTCTTCATACCTGGCCACCAATACTGGCGGTGTAGATCTTGACACATCTTCATGACACTAGTATGAAATGGAAAAACTGATTAATGAAAGTCTCACATCATCTCCTCACATATGTCTGCTATCACCCATACATGCCCATGAAAACACAAGATCTCATCCTCGCCTACTGTCTATCCAGGAACATGGTCCTCCCCTGCAACACTCTCCTGTAGGACTAGGCCTTCAGAAATAGATAGTTCCCTTGTTCTCACTCGATCCAGTAGAGTAGAGGTAATGGCCACATAAGAATGAAATGTATTCCCTGGATTTTCATGAACCTCAAAATTCATTTCAGAGAATAGGTCCATTAGAATCCACTAACTACTAGCCTCCTGAACTTTCTATATCTGAATCCTCCTGATCAACGCATCATCTATAGCGTTGCCTTTCCCAGGCGTGTAGGAAAGGTCAAAGTTAAAGAACTGAATGTATTCAACCCACCTTTGTTGTCTCAAATTCAGTTCATGCTAAGTGAAGATATACTTGAGACTTTTGTGGTCACTGAAAACCACAAAACTCTCTCCCAATAGGTAGTGCCTCGAATAGCGTAAATCATGAACAACTACAACCAACTCGAGATTGTGGGTCGGGTAATTTCTCCCATGTGTCCTGAATAGCCAAGACCCATACGAAACGACTCCTTATCCATGCATAAGAACTGCTCCCATCCCGATACCTTATGCATCACAGTACACAATATATCTTTTTCCCGGCTTTGTTAGAACTATTATCGGTGCTGAATTCAACCTTCCTTACAGATCCTGAAAGGATGACTCACAAGAATCATAGCCCAAGAACATCTCACCATTCTTAGTCAGACCCAATAGTGGTGCTGCAAAGTGTGAAATGCTCTATATGAAACTTTTGAAGTAACCAACTAACCCTAAAAGACTTCATAACTCAAAGACGTTCTTTGGATGGTCCCAAAAAACTACTACTCTAGCTTTCTCTAGGTCTACTGATACTCCAATATATGAGATAATATGACCCATGAAGTGAATCTGGTCCCTCCCAAAGTGTCATTTTAAGAGCTTAACATATAACTGATGCTCTCTCAGTGTAATCAAAACGATCTCAAGGTGGGTAGCATGGTTGTGTCAGAGTGAGAGAACAAATATCATCCAAAAAGACAACCACAAAAGAATCCAAGTATGGATGGAACACTCGGTTAATCAGTCCCATGAAGACTACCAGAGAGTTTGTGGGAACGAATGACATAACCACATACTCGTATAGATTATACCTACTCTGAAAGGCTGTAAGAGGTATATCATATGGTCTAATGCACAACTGATGATAACCAGACCTCAATTCGATCTTCGAGACCACCCTGGCTCCTCTAAGATGATCAAATAGATCGTCAATCCTTGACAAGGGATATCAGTTCTTGATTGTCAACAGGATCAAGATCCTATAATCCACAAAATTTACGATGGTAAATTCCTCCTTCTTCGCAAATAGGACGTGAAACCCCAAAGGAGATGTACTGGGTCAGATGAAACCCTTTTCCTACAACACCTCCAACAACTTCTTGAGCTCTTACCACTCAGGTGTAGCCATTCTATAAGGATGAATGGAAGCTGATGTTGATCCTAGAACATGATCAATAGAAACTTACATCACTCAATCCATTGGAAAAAATGACAAATAATCTAAAAATAAATCCCTGAAACCATCCACCATTGGAGAAAAGTTCATTTGGGAAGTCCCTTGGTCATCCAGATATAGACTAGAAATCTAAACAACAACTCCTCCCAACCCATGATGCCCAGGACATGCTCTGCTCACCTGGACATCCCACTCGCCATTAGGAAGAAATGATCCACCATCTAGTGATGTGAAACTCATCCTATGACGATAGTAATAGACAACTACTTGGAAGGGAACTAACCAGTCCATTCTGAGAATGGTATCATAGCCTGTCATCTCTGGGACATAAATGTCCCATAGGAAGTGACAACCTACCAACCTCAAGAGGTCACTCCTTGCACTGACGTAAAATAGTTGTTCTTGTCCCCAAAAATGTGTCTTATATCAAGTGATCAGCAGAAGAAAAGATACAGAGCCCAAAGATCTCCACAAAAGAAAAAAATATAAAGTTATAGCAAGACCCTGTATCGAAAAGAGAAGAAGGTAAAACAGAGGCAACTAGGTCCATAACTCGAACTGTAGAGGGTCTAAGATCCTACTCATATTGGGTCCACTCTACTGCAAAATTCTGACCTACATCATGGGCCTACGACTATACTCGACCACTTTGTGGTGATCCACCCTGTTGTCGCTGAAATCATGGTGACTAGCTACCATGGCTGAGACCTCCACCTTTGCCTGAATGACCGGAAGAATTCCAGTTCCCTGCCTGAGGAGAAATTGGGGGTGTTTCTCCAGATTAAGGAGTCATAGAAGAACCCCTATCACCATTTGTTGGTGAGAACAACTAACAAAAACACTGAAGATGGACCATATTGCTGCATGATCGGCACTCCAATGGGTCTCTTGGGCAACGTGGCCTCATATTCACACTCTTCCGGCACAGGTAGAACACCACCTGGCTACCAGAAGAAGTGTCCCACCTACTCAGATTACCACATGTAGACTCCATGTGGCGCTTCCTACTGTTAGAAGAATGGATAAAAACTTTGGATGTCAAACCACCCTTGCTCACTACTCTAGAATCCCATAGATTGCGCTCCATGATCAGCGCATGGATAACTATAGATGTAATGGAAGTCAACTTGAAGATGTTCACCTGAGATCAGATGTCATTCCTGAGACCATCCTCAATCTTCCCTACCATGAATAACTCGTCACCTCTTGGGATAGGCATGAATCAATGTATCTCTATGAAGCGAGAAGAATACTCCATAACAGAAAGAATACCCTGCTCTAGACTCATGAATTCTCAGGCTTGATCGGCCCTCATAGAATCCAAGTAGATATAGTCATAAAAGGCACGATGAAACACATCCCACACCATATCAAACTGGCGTCCCGCCTGTGAGATCAAATCCCACTATCTCTTGGTAGAGTCCCGAAGCATATACGTAGTGAGCTTCAGTCTCCTCTATAGAGGCATTTCTAGATGATCAACGATAGAATGTGTGGATTCTAACCATGACTCTACAACCTGAGGTCCTCCTTCTCCTATGAGGGTGGGATGCTGCTGCTACTGAAAAAATAACGTCATCTCTGCCATGGAAGGGGTAGGATGCAGTACTCCTCGGAAGTTCTGAATGAATGTCATAATTCCCTCTCGGAATAGTGCGTCGGCAGCTATGTCTGGAATGACGGCTGGTGACTAATCTAGCAGTACTGGAGGATCCGATGGTAGTCCCTGACCAACCATATCCCGTGTCTAATCGGTGCCCTATAACTTGCGGACAACCGGAGGAAGTCTCAGTGACATGACTCAACAAGGTTAAGAGCACACCTTAGATCAAGATTAACAGGGACTAAAACATAGAAGTGTAAAAACAAAACAAGGGAAAAATATCATTCATGTTTTTCAAAACATAGATACAGAGAGTGTAAAATTCCTACACAACTTCTTCCCATAAGAATTCACAAGGGTGTGTAATTTTTCCAACCTAGGTCATGTAACAACCCAAACACTCGGTGTGTTGTCCTAACACACAATGTGTACTTGAATCCTATTTCCTTTCCCATGTTCTTCTACATGGATAAGCCACATGGATCTCCTTGAACTATACTACATGGCATGTTAGTTCCGGACATGGTGTGTACTTGGTGAAATTCACCGACCCGTGTTGTTCATCACATGAAAATTTATATAGTTCACTCTACACAGCAAGTTGCAAATGGACACATCTTATACCAGAAGTATTTCAACTACCTGTTGTTAGTCACATCGGTGAACACATGGCTGACTGTACACGGTGTGTTTACCGTAGACACAATGTGTAAAATAAGGTTTTCATAGTCTTGTGTTATTTGTTACATGGTCGGGTATATGAGTTTCACTACATTGCGTGATCAATCTTGACACGATCTGTACAACTATTGTTTTTATCCATCTGTGTTCTTAGTCACATGAGTGGACACATAGTCTAGACAACACAGACTGTACGTATGGAACACGACGTGTTCTACCAAGATTTTCTCAACCCCTTGTCTCTTCCCACACAGCTATAAATTTGGTTAGATACTACACGACATGTACATATATTACACGATGTGTACTTAAGAAAAATATTTCCTTCCCAAATAAGAGGACACATGGTGTGTATTTTTCATTACATGCCATGTATTCTGGATTATTTCTGATAGTAAGCCTAAAAAACTACTATGAATCATAGAAAAAAACTGAATCAAACATTAAAGATCCAAATTATGATCCACGAGGGCCCATAATCCACACTAATCAAATCCTTACATCTTATACATGTCATAAAAAAGGAATAACAATACAATGATCCACTAATTTCTGATCCATGAGGGCCCATAACACCTCAAGAACCAATGTTTGGTGTCTATTCAAACAAACACTTACACAAAACAACACCTTATAAAAAATCAGGTATTCAATCAAGGCATATTTCCATATCTTACACAACATATATCACAAAGACATGATATCACTAATGCACCCTAAATGGCATGGGAAGAATGCATGACATGTGATTTCTAGAAAGTGCCTATATGATTAATGAGATGAAATACCCTCATCTCATCAGGTTTCAACAAAATAGAACCTCAATAATATCAACAATAACATCGCAAAACAAGTGAATCACCCAATAGTGAAATCAAATAAATATTAAAAATTTAAAAATATAAAAATATAAAAAATTCTGTAAATTGGATTTCCCCTATAAATAGGTCAGCTACTCCTAGGAAAAGCATATTACCAAGTACCTATTTCCTTCCTATGTCTGGATATACGCTCCAAATAGTAAGTCAAGAATAAAAGAATCCTCTGATAGCACTTTGTAACGTCCCGGTTCTGGAAGCTGGCCAGAGGCACCCTGTACCCCGTTGATCACATGGACTCAAGAACATTTTCCCAAATTCCAGAGGCTACCGACTAGCAGTGAGGGACTTGGGTGTGATAGTGGAAAAATATGCCTTCATTGTCAGAGTAACATAGTGGAAGTAAAATAGATAACAATAGAAAAATCATTAATAAAACCATACCAAAAGAAAATACCAGAAGTAATAAACAGTTGGAGCTCACATATATAAATAATGCATTATACATATGTCTAGGAAAGTAGCTAAAAAAATCACAATGCTAGAATATAGTACTAAACCAAAGTACAAATGGAAATCAAGAAAACAACTCCACAGCATCGCAAGCCTCGGCTTGGTCCCATGCTCTCCTGCTCCGCAAAAATCAAGTACCTGAAGTATAAGGGTGCCTACCCTTATCAATAACTGCATCAATATAATTTGTTTGGGCCCAATAGAATGACACAAACAAGGCGTGAGACTAATCCAAGTAAGAAACAACCCAGATATCTATTCCTGATAGTCAATGAATATATATTTCATGCAACAAACAAAATGAAGTAGTGAACAAGAAATTACACATAGTAACAATCCTAAAAATTCAATTTCATTCATTTTCATATCTCAAGAAAGTAGCTAATCAAAAGAAGGTAACCCTCTGGGAAGTACAAATCACCTAACCCCTCTAGTTCAACCAAACATACACAGCGAACCCTCTAGGAAGTACACATTGTCTAACCCCTCTGGTTCAACTTTAGCACAAACTCTCTGAGGAAACACCCACCATCAATTCCCCCATTTAGTCTCATATTAGTAACTGATTTGAACTCTTAAGAAGCACTCAACATCCAATTCCCCCTATGGCCCACATAGATGAACTACAAATACTTTTAGGGATCACTTACATCTATCCCTCATATGGTCTCACAACATAATAGTAAAATAGATACTCTGGAGAAGCCCTCGACATCCATTTTACCTATGGTCAACTACATCAGGTTCACACGGCCCCGTGTAAGTCAGTCATGGAAAAAAGATATGTGGCCACCAAAGTAAACCTCATGAACTACTTGGATATACAACTTATAGCATATCATAGCATTTCAGACAATAATCACTCCATCATAACAATACTAGTCATGGGAAACAAAACAACCTAGCAAGCAAGATAGACCGAACAGTTGAAACAATAAAACAAGGGAAAAACCTCCATAGTATGGAATAATTAACCCTATTCATAAACAAACAACCACTATAAAAAAAGCATAACAAGTAAAATAGGTCTAAAAACCATAAACACACAATACCCTGTTCTTGGGTACTGGCCACTTCTGCACATAAAATTCAAAGAATATCTACGGAAAGGCCCAAAACACCTACCTAGGCATTGTGAGATCAATATACGTGAACCTATGGAATTGAATTACCATAGAACACTGTATATATTAAAAAAATCATAAAACGTTCGACTGAGGATATCTCGTGAAATAATAGAAATCAGGAGAAGAAGTTCTAGAAGAAGGAAGAACCAACTGTGGAAATTCCATCACAATCTATGGAGGTCGATTCAGAGAACGGATGGCAAGTTAGGGGATCGGAGAAGATCCACGTTTATACGATCACTCATGGATGAGGCAGACAAAGAGGAAAATGGTTCTGTCGATTAGACATGACCCTGGTCTATTTACTAAAAAAGAAGGACATGACAAATATTTTAAATGTACATGGTGTGTACTTGCCTTTTCCAGCCTCCGCTTTAGGCATTCTCCAGGCCACCAAAAATGACCATGTGTTCATCCATTACACGACCAACACATGGTCACCAGTGGAAACCATGTACACAGCCTCTAATTAAAAGTACATGATGTGCACTCCTGAAATTTCTAGAAACTCCTCTTTTTTTCAAAAACAACCAGAAAAGAAAAACATACGTGAAAAGAGGATCTAGGTTCTTACAATGATGGTTTGGATATTTTTAAAGACTGTATTGAGAAAACATTAGTGATAACTCTTATTATAAGAATAATTATAGGAGAAAATCCTTTTTTATGGTAAATAAAGAAGTGTGGTGTTCGTAGTAAATATTTCAACGTCCATATCCTAGCATGTGGAAGTGTCTATGGAATAGATGCACCTCAGGGTAACAACTATGATACAAGAAAAATAGGATTTAACTAAATCCTCATTACTAAAAATTGATCATTCCTAAGACTAAACACTTAGGAATAAAGTTATGAATGATATGATTGGGTTATTTCATATTTAATATACGAAACATTATAAGGTATCTAAATAGATTGTAACCATATAGTACAAAAGTTAAACCCACGGTTTTGTAGATTGAAAATAATGTGTCTTGATTTATACATCTAATGAGTTATTTATCATGATTATATGATTTATCACTATGATTATTGTTTGTCACACTATGATTTTTGGTTTTAGAAAATATTTGTAACTAGAAAGAATCATGTTAATAATGAATATACAAAACAAATCAATTATGGACATTTGGAGAAACCAAATGAAATGGTAGCTAAAATTAAAAAACCTATGATTATTACAAAGAACATATATAAATATATGATTAGAAACCTAAACTTGTGTGAGTTTATTATAAATCAATTAAAATAAAAAATGATGTTTCATAAGAGTTCATTTGTTAGAGTCGATAGAGGAATATATATTAAAATTTCTTACATGTCAAGAATAAGGGATGAATCACATAGGTATATGTCTAAAAGGAAAGGTATAATGTTTTTTATGTGGGAAATAATTTCTTAGACTAATTAATTGTTGAGGAAAAATAATGTGTTTGACATAAGGAAATAAAGTACACCTTACGGTATACATAATAGTTAAATGTCGTATTTCTAGGAAACATCAGCATTATCTGAGCATGTTCCCAAATCCAAAGGAAATTTTATTGGCCAAGTAAGGTCCTATGATATATCGATAAATAATAATGATTATGATGTTCAAGGAATACTTATCCTCTAAATATGAATTTAATATTTCATGTTAATGTTTGTAATAATGGTACCTATGAAAATATGATTATTCTTAATTTAATGAAATTTGATGTGAGAGAATTTATTTTAACATTTTACATAGATCCTTTATCAATTAATAAGGAATGGAAGTCACATTTCATAATTTGAATAAACCTATAATCATTTATCACTCAAAGGATAAATATAGGATTCCAATAGAAATTATACCCATTTTATGGGACTTGATTCCTATTAATATGGGGTTTTTATAAAAAATGGTTGGGGAGAAATGAAAATTTTAAGATATTCTAATTGGTTAGGATTTTTATGATGTATTTTTTTAAGAATTTTCTAGTCATATTCTGAATCCTAATGTTTAGTTTTCAATAGGACTCAAAGCTAGAGAAACAACAATTATATTTATACCATAAATAATGGAACTGATTGAGTTATGGGAATTGAATAATAAACTCAAGAAGAATATAAATATGATATTCATATATCCAGGTGAATTTTCATGGGGTGTACCAATTATTTTTGTTAAGAGTAAATATGCAGTGATGCTCCTATTCCTCAATTATCAGGAACATAACAAGATTATTATCAATAAAAAGTATCATCTACATCATATTAATGATTTTTTAATCAATTTTATGTAAATCAATACATTTAGAAAACTGTTATTTTATCTACACATACTTAATTTGGGGTTATATAGGAGGTTATACCCATGTAAAAGAATTATGGGGTATATTCGTTATGAATTTATAGTGTTTCCATTTTTACTTTAAAATTCGCATGTTATCATAAAAGTTTTAAGGAATAGATTCTCTAAAGATTTCCTCAATCAATTTTTAGATGTATTTATATATGATACTATTATATAATATATTATAATTGAAGAGCATGAATGTCACATAAGGATTGCATTTATGGAACTAAGAAAGGAGAAACTATATGCCAAATCCAGCGTGTGGGAATTCTCATTACATAAGGTATCATTCCTGGGAGACTTGATCACAAGAGACGGTATATCTGTTGATCCTTATAAGATTAAATCCAATGAAAATTGTCCCAAGATAAAAATTGTGACTGATATCCATATTATTCTTTGATTGGATAGATATTATCTGATCATTATGAAAAATTTCTCAAAACTGTCTAATCAAATCACCATCCAAACCTGGAGGGGATCAGATTTCTTTTTGAGTAATGAATGTGAAGAAAAGTTAAAGGTGGTTTAAAGAAGGTTTGTCAGATCACCATTACACACATCACCATATAGTGGTTCATCTATGAATGGATGGAGATGTGTTCATATATATAATTACATAGTGATAACTTATATCTCTCCTCAAATAAAGGATCACTTTAATAATTACTTGATGCATGACATAGAGTTATTAGGAATTATCTTTGAATTAAATATATGAAGGCATTATCATTATTGATAGAGGTTTTCCATGTATACTAATCACAAAAGATTAATGTATATAACCACCCATATAGAGTTTAATATTAACCAAAGAATATAGTTTGATTTTATTAAATGTTATGAATTTTTAATACATTACCACCCTAAGAAATCGAAAAAGGTGGTTGATGCTTTAGTACAAATGATCATTCTCGATTATTTATGATTAGAATCACTATAGATAAAATATTTAAGGATTTTAAAATTGTGGAAATTGACATATTGAATAATGGGGTGAAAAATTATATTTATAATATCACTATTAAAAAATTTAACCATTTGAATATTATATAGACATGGACGAATTAAATAGAGATGTAAAACAAGGTGAGAAATGTTCCAATGGTCACCCTTGATCGTAATGTAATGATAAGATAGAAAACCTAGTATGTAACCCATAACTATTATAATTGAAAATTTAGTTTCTTGATGAATCATGTAGTTCATAAATCTCTATTCGTCCTATAAGTATGAAGATTTATAGAGATATAAAAGAGCATATCTGTGAGACAACATTAAAAGGGACATTGTGGAGTATGTATCTTGGTGTATGTAATTCGGTAAATTTTTATTCAATAGAATAATGTACAAGAAGATGTTACAAAACTTACCCATACCCATATGGAAATGGGAAAACATCACCCAAGATTTCATCATAGGAATCCTTAAGAAATATAGAAAAAATAATGATATTTGAGTTGTAGTCAATCACCACATAGATTTATAATATTTCATTTTTTTGGAGATTATTTATATCTTGATAAATTTTCATTTATATAAATTATGGAATTCATAACATCACATTGAGTACCAAATTATATTTTATTTAATCAAGATCTGAGGTTTTCTATGATGTTCTACAGAAGTATTCAGCATGTTATAGATACATGTTTTTTTAGTACTAAATGAAATCCTCATATATATGGTCAGTGTGAAACAACCATTCATACCATTAAGGATATTCTAATATCACATTCCTTATATTTTGAATGTATTTTAGATCATCACCTTCATCTTTTCCAATTGTCTTATAAAAATATATTTTACCCAAGAAATTAGTTGGATCCTTATGAATATGTATATTTGAAGAATAATATATATTTAAAATTTTAGGATGAAGTTGTAAAATTAATGTCATTGGGACCTAAGATAGATGAAGAAATAATAGATAAGGTTTATAAAATTCTACAACATATAATGATAGATTAGAGTCGATATAAAAAATATGCTAAAAATCATCACTGAGGTATAGATTTTTTTGTTGGTGGAAATAAATTCCTAAAAATATCATCTTGGAAAAATCTTATGATATTTGGAAATAATTTAAATTTGGGAATTAAATATATCTTTTCCTCTGAAATTTTGCGTAGTATTATGATGGTTTCACATTTCTTGGAACTTCCACCATATCTCTTTCATGTTTACAATATATCAAATGTATCACTTGTGATGAAGAACATAAATTATTTCTCATATGTACTGAATTTAGAGGTCTTACCACTAGAGAATAATATATCTTTTGACGAACACCCGGTAGAGAGTTTGGATGGAAGAGAAAAAGTTATATTAAAAAAGACCACTCAGTTGGCCAACGTTTTTTGGATAAACTATAAATTTGATAATGTTATGTGGGAATTAGAGTATGTGGTGAGGAATATGTATCATCAATTGTTTGTATATAAACTACGTAATATTGAGGTAAAAATACTAATAATATGACTATAGTGTAACAATCTGAGTTTTATGATGTATTTCTATTTAATAAATTTAATGTACTATATTACTTGATTTACATGAACCACTAAATGTATTTTCGTATTCAATATATATTATAATATTTATTATATTATTTATGATTTAAATGAAATAGAATCATCAAAAAATTCTAATTCACTTAGGAAATCTGAATTATCATAAAAAACTATTTGAAAATATTTTATTTATAAACCCAATTTTTATCATGTAAGGTTTATTCACTTATATTTTTGTCATATTTAAAATATATCAATTCAAAGTTTAAAAAATAATTTTTTTACCCGTGAAAAAAATTAATTAATATTTTATAAAATGGTTAGAAATTTAAATAAAATAATTTTATGGTAGAATGATTTTTTTTTGAAAACTATTTTTTTATATATATGCAATGTGTTGTTATGTTAATATATTAAATAAATCACTATTTATTATTAATTTTAGTGAGATTTATAAAGTATATATTAGATTTTATATTTTAACACTCATATAATAGTATTTAGATTTTAGGAAATGAAGGGGAACTTACTTTTGTTATTAAAAATACATTTTCATAAAAAATAGTTTCATTGGGTTTTGGAAAATTATTTTATAATTAGTCTCTTCCACCTATATAAATTTAATCTAGTAAAATGGATTTAATATTTAGAATCAAAATATTTAATATAATTTAATATAGTAAAATAATTAGTCATAATCAGTAGTTAAAATACTAAAAAACATCACCGTTAAGGTTAAAGCAGGTTTAATTGGGGTCAAATTATGAGATAATGGTTAACATTACACTCTAAATTGTCTACATCTTATTAGTTTAAGATATTTAGAAATTATGTTTTTAAAATTTTACTTTTTACTTTTTGATCTTCTTTTAGTATAAAGTTACATTATATTATTTAAATATATTATATAATTCTAGATATGCCCCGCCCCTCACTTATAAAAGTTTTCTTTTTATTCTCATATTAAAAAACATTGAGCACTCTATATTGGGAAATCCATACTCAAAAGACATCTTATATTTATTACCTTAATATTTTTACTCCTGTTGTTAACCTAAGACTATCCTTATATGGATCAAGGACTAATTAAAATGATCTTCCTCAAATATGTGGTAATTTTCTTACCTGATACTTTATAAGATGTTCTATTCTTCCGATTCCTCTAAATTTATAGTATCCATACTAACATTAGTGTCATCATTATCATGATATTTTATTAGAAAAAAAATTGTCTAAATATTATTATTTTGATATATCTAGACAATATGTTATCTTATCTTTTACTTTTTACATTTTGGCCCACTTTTAGTATAATGTTACCTTATATTATATAAATATTTTATGCAATTCATTGTATGTCCATCCAGTCATTTATAAAATTTATATCTTCTATTCCCTTATCCCAAAAAAATTTTCCCTATAAATTCGACAATCCATACTAGAAAACCTGCTTAGATTTATTCCCTTCATTATTGTGCTCATGTTGTTAACCTAATACCATCCTTAAAAGGCTCAATGTTTGTGCCAAATGATTTCACTCAAAGAAGTGGTAATTTTATTTCATGAAACATTAAAAATTTCTTTCTTCATCCAATTAATATATTATATTATAAATCCAATTTTTAATATAATAAATATTATTAGTTTTTATTATTATTATTGGGAATCCATTTTCCCACCCCCTTTCATAAAATGGGAAATAAAGTATCACTCATGAATATGTGTGGAATACAGCTACCATGTAACAATATTATAAATTTATAGTTACCATATTTTATTTTTAGTAATTAGGATGGATTTAATATTTATATATAATATTTATTTAATATTTATTATTTTTTAATTATTATGTCTTATCTACATTATTATCTTTTAATCCACTAGGAAATGATCATGTTGCTCCTACGTATGTGTGGACTACCACCTGCACAACGTGGTGTGACTCATTTTTCATTTTTTACATGTATGGTAATAAGGAAAACTTTCATGAATATAAATAAGGCTTTATATTAAACTATTATATACAATTATTTTAATCCGTTGATCAAAAATTTAAAACAACATAAATGCATATGTGTGGACCACCACCTCCACAAAGTGATGCAAATCAAGTTTCATCTAGTATATATGAGTAGTTATAAAAAAATATTTAATGAATAAATAATAAAAATATTTGATGATTATGATTACTGAGATCATGAAACCAAGGCCAAGGTTCGAGTACCATAACTATCAAACCAAAATATTTATAGAAAGAAAACTATTTTCACAAGAATATTCATTTTAATGATGAAATTTTTAATAAATGGATAATTGGAAATTATAAAATAATTATAAATAGTAATTTATCTATTAATATGGTTCTTAATAGATTTATAATATGTCTAGATTTATTATACATGTGGTTTTAATTTTAACTGAAAAATATGTGGTTTGATGTAAGGGTTTATGCTACAATCTCATTTTTTATAGATTGCCTATGCTAAATTTATATTGATGGAAATTAAATGCATCTTATTATATAAAAAAATTGTTTTCATATCCTTTGGTTATTTCTAATATAAAATTATTTCCATTAATTAATCACTATTTTACACATGAAATTATTTAAAAATGAATTTTAAATAAATAACCTTTTTTATACTATATCCAAAAAAACGTTTTCTTCTATGTCCATGTTCTTCAAACTATTCTTAAGATTGTTCATTAAAATTATAAAATTATTGTTTAAATAAATTTTCAACCATACTCATTTTTAATTTCAAAATTTTAAACATAAATTTGTAAAATATATTTTGAATTGTTTATTTATGAATATTTATAAAAAGAGTGAAAGGAATCATTGTTTTATTATTTACCATCTCAATGAATATTCCAACTATTATAATTATTATTTTTTTTGAATATTCCTTTACATGTTTCTAGGTATATTTTATAAGAAAATATTTTATAAAATATTTTGTGAATTTAGGTTGTTTAAATGTTACCAAACAAAAACGTACATGTTCCCTCAAATTTAAAAATGATTTTTAAATAATTTTATAAAATGTATTTTTCTTCTATATAAGCAAAGTTTATGTATTTTTATCAATCATTTGGTATTGGATCTTTTCATTCCATCCAATTTTCTAAATGAATTATTATGGTGGTGATGTTTGGCACCCAATTTATTTCCCATGATTTAATAAAGCTATGATGAGATAATGAATGATCATATGATAGCATTAACATTATTTCTATATATATCTTATGATAATGTGGTGATGATATTTTTATGAAACCTATTTATTTTATATGGGTTATGCTACAATGATATTATTAATATC
Organism: Viscum album; assembly: GCA_963277665.1. NCBI lineage: Eukaryota > Viridiplantae > Streptophyta > Magnoliopsida > Santalales > Viscaceae > Viscum > Viscum album. The sequence goes on along the minus strand of OY728164.1, from coordinate 1,721,269,326 downwards.
AGATGATGAGAAGCCACATATATATATAATTTTCATTATGTGATGGGTGATCCAGAAATTATATTTACCTCCAATGCATTGGTCTAAGAATAAAATATCATTAGAAAATAATGGAATGAATAGGGATTGAAAACAATTTATTTAGGTACTTTTTCCATTATGACAGTATTTTGAGTAGACCTTAACTATGGAAATAGTGGAATGGAGTGGAAACCAAATCAAATATGATTTTCATTGTAGAGATCCTTGACCAAGGACATGATTTTCCATGCTTATAGAAATGCTAAAAACATTTTCTTAATTATTAAATATATATTCTCATGGATCTTGATTTATTGTTGAATATTCCACAATTATTTATCTTATGTATTTCGTTATAAAAAACATATGTCAGGATTCATGATTAATTATATTTGACTGATTGGGTATGAATTTCTTAAGTTCTGATCACATCCCAGGCCCTTTTACATATGCTCGCTTATGATCATTTATTGATATCTATAAGGTTTTACCTTATCGAACATACAATCTCACTCTTTCATATGTTTCCATTTTCTCTAGGTTATCAAAAATTTAATTAAGTAAGGTATTTATAAGAAGAGTATTATGAGATAATAAATTTCTGGGAGATATAGAAGATATTATATGAAATTGGTTTTTAGTGTATCTAGTCTCCAAAGAAACTAAGCCTTTACATTCCTTATGTGTATATTTTTGTGAAAATTATTTAATATTTTTATAAAATTATATAGTATTTATTTATATTATTCTTGGGTAGCCTTACTTACTCATAATGAGGTTTTTTGTGAGAATATATACATTATAATATTGATATTCCTTAAATGCAATGTAAATCATGAGATATATTTTGTTATATCATCTAATATGATATTTCTATGTTACAGGTTAATACATGAAGAAATTAATTCATATTATTGGCCATGGGTTAAGGTATATAATAATGAATGATATGGATATGTAATTTCTATCCTTATAAAGGTATATTATAAAATATAATTATATCATTATGTGGATTTATCATATTCTAAAATTAACATGGAATGTTTCAATTGACATGTAATTTGAATATCAAAAACGAACATTAAATTATCTTCCAACCATGGATATCATTATTTAAAACATTTCATAAAATGAAATGCATGGGAGAATCATTGGAAATTTTTATAATAAATTCATGAATTGAAGAGGCATAAATAATATGTTATGGATGTGTAATTAAATTCATGAAAACTGATTATTTATTAAAGTCCTATATAAAAATGAAAATATGCGTTTATACGGGTGTTCTAAGCCTATAGAATCTATATGTTGATTTCACCTCTTAAATATCTTTTTACTCAACTTCCTTGACTCCATAGATATAATAGCTTATCTCATATTTAAGGAGGACCCCACACATGCATTGGTGGATTCTGATAATCTATAGATACACCTAATATGGAAGATTATTTTAGGTATTCATTGGGAAATTCATTAAGAATACAGATTATTGAATATAATTAGTGGCCATATATGGTTAAAGATACTCACTATTATTATTTTTTATACATGGTTTTTGTTTTTCATAATATGGGAACATTGAGAATGATGTTTCTAATACCTTCCAATATGTTATAAAAATATTTTCTAACCTTATAAATCCTGTAGTTATATCAAAACATTCCATTATTTTCGATTGACGAAATATCTTTTAAAATAAAAAAAATTTCATATTAGATGTGATTCCCCATGATATATATTTTCTGTTAAAAATTTATATCCTAATATATATCATCAATGTCAATGCTCTATAATTTATATGGTTAATTTTATGATATATCTTATCATATGAAATTATTTCAATTTTTCAATGATGCTGATATTACGATACGAGAAAACTTATGCCCAAATTTGGTGCTGTAGTACAATTTGGGATTTCATCAGCATTGATAGAGAATAATGATTTGCTTATAGGGTCTATCATACTATATGATATTATAATCCATATGGTATGATGGTGATAGTTGTAATCTTATTCATGAAATAAATTAGAGTCTTGTATCATCAAGGTGATATAGTGCATATCATATTATATGAATCACAAGCACCATTGGATGATGTTCATATTGAGTATTATCAAACATTAAATGTGATATATATTTGGACATGTCACATATTATTATTTGGATTATGGTATTAATTACGATATTACCTTTTTTAACTTTTCAAAACATAAATTACGAAATAAATTATATAAATTATAAAATGTATATTAATTATGAAAAAAGTTATTTTTTGGTTATTTATTTAATTTATTATTTTTTTAAAAAATATAACACATAAAGTGTTATAAATAATTATTAATTATTATAGAACACATAATAAATGAATTTTAAAAATATTATATGTTAATATTAAATACATTTTGAGATTATATGGCACAAAACATAAGTTGGATATAAAATGATTATATAGAAATTACTTGGGTATTTAATGATTTATTTATAAATTTAGGATAATATAAATTTTAATGGAATATATATTCAATATTATGGATTATTCACATAATTTATTTTAAATTGGAGAAATTAAAAGCATTATTTGATAAATGATTTAAACCATATGAAAAAGTGTTTTTATTATTGATATGATTAAGGTTTAAATTATTATAACTATGTAAAATTTATATTTTTTATAATATTTACATAGTAGATATGAGATATAAAATGTTTGCGTTTAATTAAATTTACTATGATTTGAGTAAATTATATTTAAAAATATAATACGGAGGAGTTCATATTTGAAATAAAAATAAAGTATTCATAATTAAAATTTTATAGGTTTTTCATAATGATTTTATGAATTATAAAGAGTTTACAATTGATTTATTTATGAATTTATCATAAATATATTGTGTCATGCTTAAGTATTTGAATTATTGATTTATTTAATTTATTCAAAGATATATTCATGAATTAAGATTTTTTATGTTATTAATTATGATATATAATTTATTTTCAAGTGTTGAATAATTTCTTTATGTTTTTATTCATGAATGTGAGGAGTTACATGAAGTTTATGATAATTTTTTAGATTTCTTATACCTTGAATTTGGATTGTATAAGATTATAACCCCGAATTATGAAGTTAATTTTAGTTTATAAATACTAGTTGTTATAATTATGACTCAATTTGGGTCTATATTTGGTAATATTCTCATGGATAAAGGTACTTTAGAGTGGACTTATCACTAGCTGGGATGCTTATGACTTATATAGGAAAGTAGGGGTTGACTATTAGTCAATCCAAGATTGCTATTATAGAACATTGATAGTTTCTTGTGCCTTTATGGGATTACATGAAAGGGTTTTATATGACATATAAATGAGATTATTTGGATGTGTAGAAATATAGTTTATTTTTATTTTTCGTTAGTAAAACACCAAATGGGTTATTTAAAAGGGTACACATAAAGAGGGTTTGAAAATGTTGTTTTGGTGGAAGGAAACAGATTTTCAACTAAATATATTGAAGTATACATACTTGTAATGGTAATAATATGTGATAATATGGGGAAATTTAGTCCTCTATAAAATACAAAGTGTTATATTCCTTCAATTGAACCTTTTCAATACCTAGATCATACAAACATGTTGACTATAAGAAATCTAGGTGCCCATGTATAATCTTGTGTAAGGAATTTATATTGAGGGGAACAGAACCATTCAGCGCTTCTTTTATAAAATTTTATTGGGGATACACTTAGCTTGGAAACTATAAATATGAGTATTCTTGAGTAATATAGTTTATATAATCCATATGATGGATTAGTGTAAAGAGTTATTCAAAAAAATCCAAAATTATTATATGATATGATTGACATGATTATCTACCAGATTCAATTAAGACTTATTTAAATTATTAACAATAGTATGTATTGAGGAAATGAAGATCATATCTCACATATGAATATGATGATTTTAAAAGGGTCCACCATTTTAATGTGATAAAATTTAACAAAAAAATTTATTAAATCATTTTTTAAAAAGATACTCATGAAATAAAAGATTATGTTATAGATAAATAACATCATCATAAAACAATAATTTGAGACCAATCAATGAAAACTGGGGAGGATAATTTAAGAGACCTCATATAATTTTAAAGATACATACGAATTGTTCTTATGATAATATGTAAATTTTATGTGTTATAAAAACACCTTCTTGAGTAACATTATAAAGAGGTTTTTTGAAATGTTAGCCTAGATTATTATGTAAATAGAATATAAATCTACAAAAAGTTTCAAATTATTTAGATTCTAAATGAACTAAGAAAATATAGTATCCATTTATATAATTAATGTGCTAGAGTGTATTAAATCAGTTTTGAATTCATAATTTTAAAATTTAACTTATGGTGAAATTTTGTCTTTTTTTGAAAGTTATTGATTTTTTCAATGAATATTGAAATATATATATATATATATATATATATATTTCAAATACCATCATTTATTTTCATTAAATCATGTAATTTAAAGGTCCCATTATATTTTTTGGTTTGATATTAAGGTGATATATGATCCATTTTATTATTTTCCATTATGAATAGTAACTATGTTAAATAGTTACCAACAGGGTAAGGGTAACATTCATAAAAAATGGTTAAAAATGTCAAGACCCGTCCCCCGGGGCCCATGCCATGACTACCCCAAACCCGCCTCCCACAGGCCAAGGGCTGATGACTAGCACTAAAGGCGTAATTCCTTAAAATTCAGAAGGAAATGCCTTTATAACCTGTAAACACACACAAAAATATATAAACATGATTAAACTGTATAAAAAAAAGAGTGTTGAGAGTAAAAAAGGGGTCAAAATACAAGCCCAATAGTAAAGGTACAATTACAGATGAAAACAATTCAGCTAAACAAAAAGAAGGAAAAGCAGATACTAGGTCATCCTCTGGGATTCCTACCTGAAGGATAGGTACAAATAGCCTCCTCAGCACTCCTTGACTGTCCATCTCCTCCACGCACGGACACACCATATGGTCCAACTCTGTAACGCCCTGACCCCAGAATCCCGGAGTCAGTGCATTATTACGTATCATTGGCATGATCACAAAATATCAAGTCTCAAATGACCGATTAGTTTAGTAGCCTTGGAAGTACTAGAAACATTCATAAGGTTTACATTACATCAAAAAATAGAAAACTACAACAACATTATTTCCATATACAACACTGAGATCACATAGACTATACCTGTAGGTCAGTCATAATATGATTTTCTCATCAAAGGAAAAATAAAACATTGAAAGGGGTGAGCTCAGATGTCCAGTAAGTATAATAATATAGCGGAAAATTTTATAAATTTTCATAAACATTTAAGGCAATGTATAAGACTACAAAAAAACCCTTTTAAACATAAACATCAGCATAATATGGCCAAGATACAATAAAATAATTCTATTTAATTATTCATAGGGATATTATATATGTAGGATAATCACAGGCATTATCAATAGCCACTTTCATAATGATGGAATGCATAATTCCAGACTTTTATAACCACATAGTTAAGGCCTTGTGTGAAGACTACAAATATAATTTTGTCAAGGACTTGTTCCAAGACACTAGTTTGTCTCATGATACCTTTCGATGGATTGAGGAGCGATAGCGGGCTCCACCTATCACTTACTATGTTCAATGCATTCCCCATATGAAAAGGTTTAAACAAAACATAAACATTCGTATTAAAACTAGCACACTAAATGTCAATACATTATCCATAAACCCTGAATGGTATAAAATTACCACATCCACAATCAAACATATCACAAAACCTCTAATATGATATGGAATATTTGTATCAACTTCAAAAAAGTTTTATATCCATCAACGGATATTGACATAGATGAAAATGATTTGTAAAACTCTTTGAGAGAAATATCCCTTTTTCATGAAAACATTTTAAAGTCACGAAAATTTTGAAAGGAATACATTTAATGAAATTTTTTAATCAAAGTTTCCCATACCAAATTGAAACTTTTGAATGGAATTAACATTTTTAAAACATTAATGTCCATATAAATAATTCCTTCAAAACCATTTGAAAAACATGGACATTAATGGGAAAGGTTTAAAAGAAAAAATATTTAAAACATTTAAAAAGCTGTTTTATTAAATGAGTCCCTTAAAAATAATCCCTTTGAAAACAATTTTATGAAACACGGACATGGATAATAAATATTCCCCAGTATATACTTATGTAAAAACAACCTTGGATAATAATGAGATTGTGAAATTAACCCTTTTAAATTTTGTAACTTATGAAACATACACCCAATGAAAGTGGTATCATACAATGAAGATGTAAATACATATAAATTAAATTTTATTACACAAAGAATACAATTATGGGCAGTACATATGCCACACAAAAGGAAAAAGTGGCAATATAGCACGATTCTCACGGGAAAAATTAGTGAGATGAAAACCCCATACCTTGCACATTCCTTTGGTCGAGGGTACGTTTAACCATATGTATAATTACCATTGTCTATTATTAGATTATAAAAGAAACATATTAATATTTATTATATCATACATGATTCATTTATGATTTTACACTACCCATTTAATATTGATTTCCATGTTAAATTAACATTTTAGGTAATGATAACTATCTTTATCGTACATATTTTAACTTGTTACTCTTGATCATATAATTTAGATCATGATTTAAATACTTCCAAAATATGAATCATGATTTATATATCATATATATTTTGAATATAATTATTTATAATAGATATATATATGAAATGGAGAACACCATTTATGGAGACGGTAGGCTGTACGTATGCATAAACGCTGTTTCTATTTTCATATCGTATTGAATGGAAGAAAGTGAATGAGATGAATGTAAATACATACATATATATGTACATCCAGTGGAATTATTATGTAATATATCACATACCTATTAATAATTTAAATTTTTATAATCATCATTGAATGGTGAACATGAAAATGAATCTCATTGCATTCGTGGAGACTGTAATCCGTACGTACGCACGAGCGACAATATCATTATTTTGATATTAAAATAGTATGTAAATAAATTTTATATCATATATTTGGAATCATAAAAATGATATTTTTATTATTTAAATTTATTATACATCATTATTATACCGATCTAAAAATTAATTTATTGCATAACAACAACACCACGACGTGGAGACGGTAAGCAGTACATACACACGTATGGTGACTTTGTCATTTATTGGATGGATATAATAATTAATATGGTTGTACCATATTTATAATAACATCAAAGTATATATAAGATACTGGATTTATGATTTTATACCGGAAACAACAAATAAAGTGTAAGTGTAAGAAGAAAGATCTTGAAAGTGGGTGATGAAATTATTACATCTTCTTCAAGTTCTTCCTTTTCATTTGATCATAATGGCTCCTTAGGTTGGAATTTAGACTAAATAAAGGCCTATAGAATGAAGTGAGAGATGTTGGAAGGATATTTGGGCATGGTTTGTACGATCCAAATGCTTGAGAAGTGTGAGAAATGGGTAGGAAGTGTGGACTTTTTATAAGGGAGAGGAGTGGCTCTTTAGGAAAGATTGAAACAATTATTTTATTATAACCTCATTATCACTTTAAAAAGGTCAAATATTAGTTAATAAAAATGTTAATATGACTAATGGTAAAAATAAAATAATACAATATTAATTTTACAGGTTTTGGATATTGTTTCAATATCTATAATCTTATTTAGATAAATCATTCGTTAATGTGGTAAATATTGCATCATTATTGTGTCATAAATAATTTAACTTATTTGATGTACAAAAATTATAAAAAAATTCCATGATGTAGGAAATAATTTTATCTTTGAAAATAACATTTATAGTCGAATGGATAACATATATAACCCCATGTAAATTTTTTTTTACTAAAAGATAATTTTTTATGTCATTTTGGTCTTTACTTCAAATTAATTAATATAAAATGTCATTATTACTCCCATGTGGCTCTATGGGGTCTGAAATTCAACTAATGGATTCCAGTGTTCAGATATGTATAATAAAATAGGATTGGGACACATTTTAGGATAAATTAATATTATTTTAATATTATATTTTACCCTTATTTATTATATTTACCCTTAAATCATGGTAAATAAAATATTTACCGAACTAATTATTCAAAATGTCTAAAAATAAAAGATAACATTTTATACCATTTAGAAATACTTATAATAAAAATGGAATCCATTTTTCTAAATTCAAAACACATAAGTGGCTGAAATTAATTTAAAATTAATTCCCGTTGTCAAATCAAAAAGAGTGTTTTTAAGAAATAATAACTATCAAAAGATTGGCACTTGTTTATGTACGGATTAAATTTTAAGTTACATACAATAACTAAAATTTGATTTAATTATAAAAATATAATCTAATTATAATTTAAAAACACTAAAAATTATAATTTAACACTATAAATTATTTTAATTAAAAATGTTGTTTTAAATTAAAATTTACTATTTTTCACTATTAATCAAAAATATGAATGTTATCATAAAAGTGAAAAAACTTTATACAAACTAAATTTTTATGTCCCAACTATAAAGAAGAATTTAATTTCATTAAATAGAGTATATAAAAGTGTAAAATATTGGTTTTAAAATGGTTTTTTCTATTAAAAGGCGGTAAAATTGCATTTTTTTAAAAATACTTCTTTTATCTAAAAAAATGAATTTATTCTTATATTATGTCTATGAATCAAATAATATGGATTATAAAATTTTATAGATTATATAAAATTCAATATTCAGTTAATACTATTCATAACCTCTTTTTGAAAGGCTAGTTTAGTAAGTCATGTTACGCTTGAATTTTTTGTTTCGTGTAGCACAGGTTATTGAGTTACGTTGAAGAGATAATGTACTATGAAATATTAGGGTGTTATATTCTGCCCACCTACAATAAATTGCATCCTTTCAATTTGAAATTGTTATTTGAAAATAAAAGGTTAAAAATAGAAAATACATTTGTGGAATACTCACATCAAAAAGTGGGATAATAAAATTTAGACTTAATAATAGGGAAAGGGAAATGAAAAGTCAAAACCAAATTATGATCTCTATTAGGAGAACATTGTTGTAAGTTGGAGAAAAATTATTAGTGAAAAAATGAAAATATTTATAGGGAGTGATTGAGGTCATCAATCCCAAACATGTGTATAATTGAGGGCCTCAAGGCCATCCATCTATGATGATGTAAAATATCATTAGTTCAACAAAACATTAGGTATTAGGATAGTACATTTTTTGTTTTAATATATATTAACTAACGTTTTAGAATTATTTTCTACATATAATAGGAGAGAAAAAAATACTTGAAAAGTAAAGTTCTATCCTAAACTAATTTCTACCACAAACTCATATTTCACTCAAAAAGATAATAAAACATAAAAATAAAATATTTATCATAATCGTATAGGGTTCCAAAAAAATGAATTTATAATTCATTTGTGAGATTATTTAAAAAATATGACATTATAGAAACCAAGACATCACGTAGGACAATGGTAGGTGATGCACCCTTGTCGCCATTCAGTTGTGGGTTTAAGTCTCGCGACCTTTCCGGATGCGACGAGTTGTTGCCCGACCTCCAGGTTGTTCTTTTAATAATAATCCAAAAATAATCTTAAAAAAATATTTATCCTTAAGAATATAATCCAATGTCAAACTTAATCCATTCCAATACTTATCCAAAATACTTCTGTCCAAACTCACAGTCCATAATTTATAAGGAAGGTAAGAACAATGAAGATCCGTTTTACCACGTAATAACATGTGTATACTTTCATCATGTATTTTTTCAAAACTTTTTAACAACCTTATTTATTACATTAATTATCCCTTATTCCTTATATAATAATTGATATATTCCATATATGCGAAAATTTTGAATACTCGAGCAGTGATGGAATAAAAAAACCCTTAATCAGATCCAAGGATGTCAAAATATCCAATATAATTTATCCAAATCAACCATATTTTATTCCAAAATCACTACCTCAGTATCACGACCATGTTACGGACTACCTGTCCTCCAACAAAAAGTTTAAATTGTTTTGAGTCACTTTTTATAGAACCATATAATCTCAAATCCTCAAGAAAATAGTATTGTAGTACAATCCTTATTTATTTACATAATTCATATCACTGGTATATCATTGATACAACACTGAAATGACGTAATTATTTAGTAACAACATAAGAACACTTGTCATTACTCTTAATCTGTTGTAGTATAATACCATGATTATTATCCAATAGGATCATTTGCGGTATACTTTGATGACCGAGACATTGATTCACATAGTGTCCCAACTCCTTGTAGATGAAGAATTGTACATTTGAATCCTTTTTCTTAGCCTTGAAATCATGTACATGGTGTCCTTTTTCTCCACACTTATAAAAAAATCTCATTCCCTTCAAGAATTTACCAAGGTGATTATTTCCACATATATCACATATGCGAAAATCCTTCTTTTCATTCTTCTCTTTATCCATCTTTCTCTCTACCATCATTTTCTTCTCTTGCTTCCCTTCAAAACCATAGGACTCATGGAATTGTTTACTTATCCTATTAACACATGATACTATTTCTTCATATGTTGAGAATACATGAGAGACTATTTCCCTTATAAATGTTGGCTTAATACCATGAAATATATGAATATTATTACTCTTTGGATCACACTTATTGCTGGAGTTCTCATTCCTTCTACTGGGCAACATTTCTAAACAATGGAATACACTGTGTCAGTTTATGAATCTATATGAATAATTCCAAACATGTAAAATACCTAATGTATATTGAATAGTTTATAGATATAATCCATAATATAAAAATTCTTTGAGAATGTATATACTCATAAACCCTTTATAATAGTTTGTAAATAAAATGAGAATTATCCTAAGCATATCCCCCGGGAGTATCGTAACCAAGAGTGCAATAAGGCCTGTTTTTGTGCACCAGTTCTTGTTCTATTCTATCTCAAAGTGGTGTTTTCGGGTGTTACCCCTAGGTACATATGTACCAGAGCTGCCTCTACCTACTCATATCCATATAGGGATGAAATGCTTGGAACAATCACAAAATCTATACATTACCAAAATTATATGAAGTTATTCTATACTAATCCTAAAATTCTATCTTAGGGTAATGTGATCTAATTAGAGTTTATCTAAATCTAGTCTCCAAGGTTTTTACTAAACATACTCTAATACCAGTTTGAATGCCCCGACCTGAGAATCCCAGATGCGGTGCATTATTTTGTATCATTGGAATGATCACAAAAGATCAAGTCTCCAAATACTGACTAGTTTAGTAGCCTTGGATGTAATGGATACATTTATAAGGTTTACATTATATCATGAAATGGAAAACAACAACAACATTGTTTCCATATATAACACTGAGATCCTATATACTATCCTTTAATATCAGTCATAATATGCTTCTTCGCATCATGGAAAAAAAATAGGAAGGGGTGACTCAGATGCTCAGTAAGGATAACATTATAACGGAAACTTTTATAAATAAGAAAAAAAAATTATGGAAATGTATAAGAATAAAACAAAAGAATTTTGTACTTAAACATCAGAATAATATGGCCAAGATACAATAAATAAATCCAATTACTTATTCACATGGGTATTCTACTAGTAGAATAATCACATGTTATATCAATAGCCACATTCATAATGATGAAATGCATAATACTGGAATTTTATAACCACATAGTCAAGGCCTTCTGCCAAGACTGCAAATAATATTTTGTCAAGGCCTTGTTTGAAGATAGTATTTTTTCTCATGAGACCTATTGATGCATCGAAGAGATATAGCAGGCACCACCCGTCACATACTAAGTCCAATATATTCCTCATATGAAAAGGTTTAAACATAACATAAACATTCATATTAAAACTGTAACACCCTGAAAAATTATGAGAAATATTCATTTTAATTTCTTTTATGTATTGTGTTGTACTCTGCACCAAGATTAGCTTGCGCTATACGCAACATCGTACTAGTTTGTAGTATACGGAAACAATATTCTCAACTTGTGTTGCATGCAAGAGAGTCCTTCCACAATAGCGTGTGGTGTACGTAATACTGAGTTTCACTAAATAATGATATATTGTTATAATATTGTTATGAACTAGCCGTTATGAATAGTAATTACATTTATAATTTTATGCCATTATAATTCATCTTACATATATTATAGAACATGGTATGAGAACAAAATAAAATTTTCAGGTAAAATAAATATTATTAAAAAAATACAGTTTTACCTCTTTTTGATGGGACACCCATTTAAATATAGTTTTTGACATGTTTATAAGTTCAATTTGACAAATAAAACTTTTTCCTTGGATTCAGGATATAAAATTTTACTTTGGATAAATTTTTGAGATTATTCTGAAAACCTTCATATTTTGATGGATAGTAAAAATACGCTAAATTTTAATTAAAAAAACTTTTTTCATCGAGATAATTTATATATTTAAATTATAATATTTAATGGTTTTAAATTATAAAGAGAAAATATTATTACTATTTAATATAATTTAAGTCATTATCACTAATTTTACAATGAATTCATAGGTAAAAACATTTCAATCTTTTGCAACGTTTCAACTTTTAAAACACGTTTTCTCTACAGTGGGATTAATTTTAAATTAATTACTTCAACTCTTGTGTTTTGAATTTTGACAAATAGATCATATATTTGGATTAAGTGGGTCCAAATTATGTTAATAGGTTTCTTTTTTTGATATTATGGATATTAACTATGTTAATTTTTATTTACTACAGTTAAAGGTAAATCAGATAATTAAGGGTAAAAATACGATTATAAAATTACCCTAAAACCTGAAAAAATTCTATTGGATGAATAAAAGTCGACCAATATCACCAATGGGTTGGAATAGATTCATTTCATGGACATTTTACCATGAAAATTATATAATTATTATTAAAACCAAAGAAAGTGACAACATGTCACTCTCTTATATTTTATTAGCATAATAATTTTTATTTTGTGATAAACTTCATGAAACATAAAACATGAATAGTAACCAGAAAGATAATAAAATTATATACATAATTATAATTTATTTATAATTGTTAGGGATTACATAATTATCATTAATGATGATACAATAATGATATAGAAATTATTTAATTGATTGAAATATCAAATAAATGGTTTTAAAACTATTAAAATAAATATTATATGAACTAATTAATATCCTCCAAAAATTTTCTTGAATAATATGAAATTTTAGGATTATATTAAATATTTTTGTTAGAATATATCCTCTGTGTGGAATTTATTTGAATTCAAATAAATGAATACTGTCAAAATTGACATTATTGTTGTTTTATAAAAATAACATATTATAAAATTGTATAAAAATCACAAAAATATTTAAAAAATATAAATTGAAATTTATATGGCCTTAAATTTTATAAATTATACAATTATGGACAATTCACAAAAAAAAATTAATTATTTATAACAATTTAAAACTTATAATATTATTACCACACTAAAATTTAAAAGATTGAATAAGGATAAATCAAGTTGATAAGGTTTAAAATAAATTTCCAACATGTCTAAATGTTATTGGTTGATGCGATTACAACCCTATATCAATGAATATTCATATTTGAGTCATTTTGGAAGTTTTTATGTGGGGTTTGAATTGATATTAAATTAACATTTTTGAGGTTTCCAAAGGTGCCCCTCTCCTCCCTTATAAAAGGGCACCTCTACCCTCTCCGCTTAAAAATATTTTGAGCCATCAGACTCGAAAAACCCCGGACCTTTTCACTTATCCAATTCCATAGAAACCTTCTAGAGGTCCTGGAATTCTTCAAAGACCAACATTAGTGCCATAAGAGGAGGTTAAGAGAAGGCGCGTCGAAGAAGAGGTAATCTCTTCTATCAATTCTTTCAAGCTTATTTATTCTTCTACTTCCTCTTCTTTAGTTATTTCATTATAAAGTAATAACATAATTATAAATAATATACTGATATGTTATTATATATATGAAACAACCCCATTTCACCTTCTATCCATCCTATAGAAAATGAAATCATTGCACGTGCATATGTACAAAATATCATCTCCATGCCCTAGTGTAATATGTTTTTCCACCACAACCTTACATGGATGGGTATAACGGTGTAAATAATTACTATATGTGGTCATTAGAACATCATAATAATTCCGAGATATTATATCATCAACTCTAATTCCATTCTATAATTATGGGAATGATATCACCGCTCGTGCATACGTACAGATTATCGTCTCCACGACGCGATGAGATTCATTCTCCATGATGACCATTGAAGAATAATTATAAAGTATATATAATGAAAAATAATGATATATATGACATAATAATGCTACTGGATTTATGTATATATATATATATATATAATCTAATTACCTTCCATTTAAGTCAATATGGAAAGGAAAACAACGTTCAACCATATGTATGCCCTACCGTCTCCATGAACGATGTGTTTCATTTAATTTATATATTTATTATATATATATATATACTAAATATGTATGATATATAAATCATGTTTTACATTATGGAAGTAAGTAAATCGTGATATAATTAATAATAATATCAAAAACAACAAGTCCAAATACGTACGATAAATGAAACTATTTTACCCAAAATGCTGCTTTAACATGGAATTGACAAAAAAAGGTAATATAAATTCATAAGTGAATCATATATGATATCATAAATATTATTATGGTTTTGTTACAAGTTAATAATATGATTAAACTTACTATATAGGAGTTTTGGTCATTTATGGATGAAATTGGACTGAAGGTGAAGGATAAGTTTGTAAATATCATTTTTATCTGAGATTGCTTATACGTAAGTATATACTGGGGTTATATTTTTCATCCATGTCCATAAAAATGTTTTTCATAAAGTGTTTAATATTCTTCCATGTATGTATAAAGTCATGTTTATCCCTCTATGACTTTTACATTGTGTTATGGAAGAAATATTTCTTATGTTTACCATAAGAGGAACTTTTTGACGTTTCTGACAAAAGTACAAGAAGAATGTTTTTTAACTTATACAACATGAACATAGTTTTATGGTTTCATAATGCCTAATTTTCATGAAGATTATTCTATAATATTTCATGATTATTATCAAAAAAATCCCTTTCTTTTAAAATTTCATGGAATTTTGTGAAAAGAAAATGATTTTGAAGAAGAAATGATATTTTTCTCAAGAAATTATTTCAAGTGTTTTGTCAAATTTATTTTCCATCGAAGATGACATTATTTAGTATAATTATGTTTCAAGTACAATGTCTCTATTATTTACATGGCTTGAGTCTTCTTATGATTAAATTATATCCATTTGTTTAATATGGATTATATTATGATGGGATAATGTTTATGAAACCCATTTTATTATTTGGGTTATAATGAGTGATTTATGTTTATTTTGTGGCACAAGTAAGAATGATTTCATTATGAGATGGATGTGACCTATATCACCTTCCAATGCATTGTTTAAATATTTTTATCTCATGAGATAGACATGGCTGGAATGGAAAGTAAACCCGGTTCAGAAAGAGACTTTGTCCACTATGATGGTCTTAGCAGCAATGCCTTAGCTACTATGGAAATCCTAACATGTGCTTAATGGTTTCCACAATTACATGTTTTATTCCCATGATATTTTATCATAGTTAATTATCCTTTATGATCTATTCCTTATTCACTTCCATGATTTATGTCATTACTCATGATTTTGATGTTTTATGTTCAGGTTCTTACGTTCAAATGTTCAGGTATTGTTTTATGTTCTCCCTGTTTACCCTTACTGAGCATTTGAGCTCACCCTTTTTATGTTTTCTTTTTCCCAGGATATAAATAAAGGTTATAGGTACGAAAACCAAATTTAAAGATCTTTATGGTAGATATTGAAGATCATTCCCCATGATTAGAAGATTATGTTCCGAGATTCTAAACACACTAAACTACTACGTTCTTTGGGCTTCTGTTTTTGTCATGTATTATGTATTCCACAAAAGTAATGTAATGTATATGTATTTCAAGATTTGGGTCTCTACATTAAGTATCAGAGCAAAGGTTTAGTTACCCTTTGGAATCTAGGATGCGAAAAATTTAGTGAAATCCCTAGAGATATTTCTAAGGTATGTCTAGGGATGTCCCTAAGTTATGTATAAGTATAGGTTATAGTTCTAGAATTACAGTAACAATATTCTAATTAAACGTAAGATGTTATAAATTCAAGGTAATCCACCATTATTGTGTTTTTTCCTAGCATTCTATTGGCCTATCACATTGTTCTTTTTGGGTTTTATATGATGACTGGAACCTGAAAAAACCATGTTAATCAATGTAATGGACAATGCAATGATTTTCCTCCTGAATAAACAAATGTGATGGGAGATGGAGTGAAAAAATTTATTGCTATACTTACACACGCTATGAATCATTATGGACTTCTAAATGAGAAGAGAATGAAACAATATTCTATTGAGTCCTTCATGAGGCAACATCCACCTTCTTTCAATGGGTCTTCTGATCCACTTGTTGCTGAACAATGGATCAGTACCACTGAAAAGAAATTTTCCATATATCGTTGTACGGAGCATGAAAAATTCATTTTCGCTGTTTACCGGGTAGAAGGTGAAGCAGACCAGTGGTGGACTCTAATTAAGAATAAAAGGCCTCAAGATGAAATTGAATCCATGGAATGGGAAGAGTTCAAGAAATTGTTTTTCAATAAGTACTTCCCACATATTCTTTGAACAAAGATAGAAAAGGAGTTCCTTGAGCTTATGAAAAGGATGATGAATCTTTTGGTATATACGAAGCGAATTTTACAAGGCTTGCAAGGTATGCATCTGGATTTATCATCCAACCTGAAAGTAAAGTTGATCGATTATTCATTGGCATAAAACCAAGTCTTCGAAGGGAATTAGCTATAAGATACATCAGTAGCTATGAAGAAATTGTGCATTGGGCTATCAAGGTAGAACTGGAAGCTGGTGTTACATATCCATATCATGGTTTTGATAAGAAAAGAAAGGTGGGGTATAAGGAAAAAACACAGAACAATGGTGAAAAGAATGTGAATGTTTCTTTATGCTCAATGTGTGGAAAAAAGTATGGTGGAGATTGTTTAAAAGGTACAAGAAAATTTTTCCAGTGTGGAAAATATGGACATCAAGCAGCTGAGTTCCAAAGTAATGGGAAAACGATTTCTAATGATGTGAATATATAAAAGACTATATAGAATAATCCACCAACACTTCAATGATACAAGTGTAAAGAAATGGGGCATTATGCTAACTAATTTCTTAATCCAAGGGGTGATGATGATCGACATCAACATCCTCTTAAGGAAAAGGACAAAGGGAAGTCAAAGGCGATCACTATTGGCGATGTTGAGTTTGACAATGATGTGGAGGAACGATTATGTGTTTATGTAACGGGATTCCAAAAAAATGTTTTGGAATATCATTGATTGTATTGTGGAATATTGTAATATCAATGTATTGGTTTATTGTGGTTTTCAATAATTATATGGTTCTGGTAACAATGAAAAGTGATTGAAATATTTTTTGAAAGCAGATGTTATACGCACAATGAAGGGATAAGGAGAAAAGATTATGTTTGGAAGTATTAATGAGCTCGTGACTGATATAAAGACAATGTGATATCATGGTTCGAGTATATATAAATTTTTGGATTTTGGTATGTGGAAAGAGTTAACTTTTGACAGCATTCATGTTTTCACTAATATTCAATGGGAATTAATTTTTCAAGAGAATACCTTATTAAGGTATTCACATGTTTGGAATGTAACCAACAAGATATATCATATGACAGATGATGGTATTCACATGCTTGGTAGATGAAATTTCTAGTAATAGTTTACTTTACACTATGAGATTGGATAGAATCGTTTTAGATAAGGATAAATATTGGAAATCAGATAGTACTGAACCTTTTTTTGATATTATTTATGGAATGTTATAATGGTGAAGGTTTAGAAAAATGACAACCTGCAGGATGGATGAAACCCCATCGCGTCGGACAAGGTTGCGGGAATCGAACAACTAAAGTGTAATAGGCCTTTATCACCAACCACTGGCCTACAGGAAGTCCCTAGTTAGTAGAAAATTGTTTTATTTTTTTAAGCAGTATGATATATGCAGTACAAGTCCATTTTTTGAACTATATACGATTAATCCCACTATAAGATGGACTTATGTATATAACTTTTTATAACCTTATGTTTGGGTCAGATGGAATGACCTACCACTCTATTGTATGATCTGCTAACACTTCACGGAAGACAATTTCAACTTCATTTCATTATGAGATGAAGTGGAAATTGTTCAAGGCAGAAACAACAGTGAGATTGTAACAAAATCAAGTATTTATTTTAATTAATTTTTTTTCCACTTTAGGGAAATGATCTTGAAAACGAAAAATTTTATCCCAGTACCCACATATTCGATTAATTATATGGTACCTTATATCATCACAAATTTATGGCTTTGTGATTGTTGGATTTTTCATAGTCATGTTCTCTACCACTCTCCATCAGAACTTGATGGTTTGATTTCTCTTCCATATCTAGATTTTCACCTATGTTCTCTTATGTGGAAACCTAGTGATGAGTTAATTTGGGTAACTGTTAAATTTCATACTTTAGTTTTTAAAATTATGTTTTGGTATTCCTTTTTACGATGTTAGTTTCTATGAAATAATCTTTCTAGTATTAAACCATTTATAACCCCAATGAATTTCGAGGGAGAAATTCAATTTAAGTGGGATGGAATGTAACACCCCAAAATTTTATGAGAAAGATTATTTTTAATTTCTTTTATGTCTTGTGTTCTACGCTACAAAAATATTAGCTTGCTCTATAAGCAACACTGTACTAGCTTATAATATACAGAAACACTATTCCTGGCTTGTGTTGCATGCAAGAGCGACCTTTCTCGTCAGCGTGTGTTGTACGCAATACTGAGTTTCACTAAACAACGATATATTGTTATAATATTATTATGAACTATATTTTATGAATAATAGTAACTAAATTTATAATTTTATGACATTATAACTCATCTTAAATATATTATAGAACATGTTATGAGAAGAAAATAATTTTTTCATGTAAAATAAGTATTTTTTAAAAAATACAATTTTACCGCCATTTGATGACACAACCACTTTAAATATAGTTTTTTAAATGATTATAATTTCAATTTGACAAATTAAAATTCTTCCTTGGAATCATGATATAAAATTTACCTTGGATAAATTTTTGAGATTATTCTGATAACCATCATATTTTGATGAATAGTAAAAATACGTTAATTTTAATTAAACACAAATTTATTAATCAAGATAATTTATATGGTTAAATTATAATATTTAATGGTTTTAAATTATAAATATAATATATTTTAACCATTTAATATTATTTAATTCATTATCATTAATTTTACATTGAATTTATTGGTAAAAACATTTCAATCTTTTGCAGCATTTTAACTTTTAAAACCAGTTTTCTCAAACTCGGGATTAATTTTACATTAATTACTGCAAATTTTGGGTTTTGAATTATGAAAAATGGATTCCATATTTGGATTCAGTGGGTCCAAATTATGTTAATAGGTTACTTTTAGTTTTTTGATATTATGAATAGTAACTAGGGTAATTTTTATTTACTACAGTTAAAGGTAAATCGGGTAATTAAGGGTAAAAATAAGATTATAAAATTACCTTAACACCTACCAAAATTCTATTAGATGAATAAAAGTCAGCCAATATTACCTATGTGTTAGAATATATTCATTTCATGTAATTTGTATCATGAAAATTATATAATTATTATCAAAACCAAAGAAAGTGACAACATGTCACACTCTTATAACATATAATTATAAGAATTTTAATTTATTGATAAAATTCATGAAACTTAAAAAATTAATAGTATCCTGAAGTATAATAAAAGTATCTACATAATTAGAATTTATTTATAATTTTGAGGAATTAAATAATTATCATTATTGATGACACAATAGTGATATAGAAATTATTTTATTGACAGAAATATCAAATAAATGATGTTAAAAATATTAAAATAAATATTATATGAACTAATTGATGTTCTCCAAAAAATTTTAGATGAATATGACATGTTTTAATTCAATTAAAATTTTTTTCGAATATATCCTATGTTTGGAATTTATTTAAATTCAAATAAATGAATTATGTCAAAATTGACACTGTGGTTTTATAAAAATAAAATATTAAAAAATTGTTTAAATATCACAAAAATATTTAAAAATTATAAATTTAAATGTACATGGTCGAAACTATCATAAAGTATACAATTATAGACAATTCACAATAGAAAAGTAATTATTTATAAAAATTTAAAACCTATAATATTTTTACCACCAAAAAAATAAATAGATTAAAATAAGGATAAATCAACTTGATAAGGTTTAAAATAAATTTCCAACATGTATAAATTTTATAGGTTGATGATATTACAAGCCTATCTCATCTAATCTTCTGATTGAGTCATTTTGGAATTTTTTTAGTGGGGTTTGAATTTATAATAAATTAATATTTTTGAGGTTTCCAAAGGTACCCCTCTCCTCCATTATAAAAGGGCACCTCCCCCCTCTCATCTTCAAAAAAATTTGAACTTTCAAGACCATCCAAACACTACCCATTTCACTTCTCCACTTTCATAGAAACCTACTATAGGTCTTGGTTTTCTTCAAAGGCCAACTTTAGTGCCCTAAGAAGATGTTAAGAGAAGGCGCGTCGAAGAAGAGGTAATCTCTTCTACCAATTCATTCACGTTTATTTATTCTTATACTTCCTCCTCTTTAGTTTTTTCATTATAAATTCCGTAACATCAGTAAAAATAATATACTGATATGTTATTATAAATATGAAACAACCCAATTTCACCTTCTATCTATCCTACATTAAATGAAATCACCGCGCGTGCGTACGTACAGAATACCATCTCCACGTCGTGGTATAATCTGTTTTTCCACCACCACCATACTTTGATGAGTATAATTGTGTAAAAAAAAACTATATATGGTTATTATAAAATAATACTGATTCTGAGATATTATATCATCCAATCTAATTCCATTCAATAATTATGGGAATGATATCACCACTCGTGTGTACGTATGGATTACCGTCTCCACGACGTGATGAGATTAATCCTCCTTGTTAACCAATCAAGAATAATTATAAAGTATATATAATGAATAATAATGATATATATGATATAATAATTCTACTGGAATTATGTATATATTTATATATATATTTCATCTATTTACTTTCATTCAAATCAATAAGGAAAGGAAAACAATGTTCATGCGTACGTATGGCCTACCGTCTCCATGAACGATGTGTTTCATTTCATTTATCTATTTATTATATATATATAATATATATGATAAATAAATAATGTTTTAAATTCTAGAAGTATGTAAATCATGATATAATTAATAATAATATCAAGAACAACAAGTCCAAACACGTACGATAAATGAAACAATTTTACCAAAAATGCCGCTTCAACATTAAATTGACAAAAGAATGGGTAATATAAAGTCATAAGTGAATCATATATTATATCATAAATATTATTATTGTTCTTTTACAAGTTAATAATTTGTTTAAGCAAACTATATAGGAGTTTCAGACATGTACATAAGAAATTGGACCTAAGGTAAGGGAAAAATTTCCAAATCTCAATTTTATCTGAGATTGCTTATACTTAAGTATTTACTAGGGTTATATTTTTCATCCATGTCCATAAAAAGTTTTTTCATAAAGTGTTTAATATTCTTCCATGTATTTTAAAATTCATGTTTACACCACTTTGACTTTTAAATTGTTTTATGGAAAGAATATTTCTTTTGTTTACCATACGAGGAACTTTTTGACTTTTCCGACAAAAGTACAAGAAGAGTGTTTTTTTTAACTTATACAGAATGAATGGATTTTTACAGTTTCATAACGCCAAATATTCAAGAAGCCCCCTCTATAATATTTCATGATTATTTTCAACAAAATCATTTTCTTTTAAAAATTCATGGAATTTTGTGAAAAGAAAATGATTATGAAGAAAAAGGGATATTTTTCTCAAGAATTAATTTCAAGTCTTTTGTCAAAACTATTTTCCATCTAAGATAAAATTATTTAGTATGATTATGTTTCAAGTAAAATGTATCTATTATTTACATGGTTTCAGTATTATTATGATGAAATGATATCCATTTGTTGATAATGGATTATATTATGATGGGATGATGTTTATGAAACCCATTGTATTCATTGGGTTATGATGAGTGATTTATGTTTATTTTATGGCACAAGTAAGAATTATTTCATTATGAGATGGGTGGGACCTATATCTTTCTTCAATGCATTGGGTAAAGATTTTTATCTCATGATATAGACATGGCTGGAATGAAAAGTAAACCCGGTTCAGTCAGGGACTTGGTCCACTATGATGGTCTTGGTAGCAATGCCTTGTCTACTATAGAAATCATAACATGTGCTTAATGGTTTCCAAAATTACATGTTTTATCACCATGCGATTTTATCATGGTTAATGTTCCATTATGATTAATTCCTTACATAATTCCATGATTTATGTCATTACTCATGATTCTGATGTTTTATATTCATGTTCTTACGTTCAAATGTTCAGGGATGGTTTTATGTCTCTATGTTTACCCTTACTAAGCATTTTAGCTGACACATTTTATGTTTTCATTTCCCCAGGATATAAAGAAATCTTATAGGTAAGAAAACCAAAGTGTAAGATCTTTATGGGAGATGTTGAGGATCTGTCACCATGATTAGTAGATTATGTTCCGAGTTTCCAAATACACTCAACTAATACGGTCTTTGGGCATCTTTTTTTGTCGTGTTTTAAGTATTCCACAAAAGTAATGTATTGTCTATGTACTTCAAGCTTTGGGTCTCTACAAAAACTAGCATACAAAATGTCAATAATTTGTCCATAAACCATTAATGGTATAAAAATAACACATCCACAATCAAACATATCACAAAACATGGAATACAATATGGAATATTTATATCAACTTCAATCAAGTTTAAAATTCATCAAAGGATGTTGACATAGATGAAAATGATTTGTAAAACTCATTGAGAGAAATATCCCTTTTTCATGAAAACATTTAAAAGTCAAAAAAATTAGAAAAGAAGACATTTAATTAAATTTCTGAATCAAATTTTCCCATACCACTTTTAATCTTTTGAAAGGAAATAACATTTTTAAAACATTCATGCCCATATAAATAAGTCCTTAAAAACCATTTTAAAAACATAGACATTAATGAGAAATTTTTAGAAGAAAAAATCTATAAAACATTTAAAATTATATTTTATTAAAATATTCCTTTCAAATAATCCATTTGAAAATACTTTTATGAAACATGGACATGGATAATAAATATTCCCCAGTAGATACTTACGTAAAAACTACCTCGGTTAATAATGAGATTGTGAAATTAACCCTTTACAATTTTGTAACTTATTAAACATACCCCCCAAGAAAGAGGTATCATACAATGAATATGTAAATACACATAAATTAAATTGTATTACACAAAGAATACAATTTTTGGCAGTACATACACCACACAAAATGAAATCTTGGCAATATAGCATTAATATCACATGAATAATTAGTGAGATGAAAACTACTTACCTTGCACTTTAGTTTGGTCGATTGTATGTTTAACCTCCTGTATTAGGACCATTGTATGTAATTAGATTATAAAATAACCATATTTAATATTTATTTTATCATAAAATATTATGTTTTGATTTTATACTGCACATTTAATATTTATTTCCATGTTAAATTAACATTTTGGGCAATAATCGCTTTCTTTATCGTACATATTTTTACTTGTTACTCTTGATAGTATAATTTAAGTCATGATTTAAATAATTCCAAAATATAAAACATCATTTATAAATCATATATATTTATAATATAAATATAATATATATATATATATATATATATTAAAATGAAAAACACCGTTTATGGAGACGGTAGGCCATACGTACCAATAAACGTTGTTTCTGTTTTCATATCGCATTGAATATAAGTTTGTGAATGAGATGAATGTAAATACATACATACATAAATATATAAATTTTTAGTATCATTATTATGTAATATATTACATTCTTATTAATAATATATATTTTTATAATCATCGTTGAATGGTGAACGTGGAAATGAATCTCATCGTGTTCGTGGAGACGGAAATCCGTACATACGCACAAGCGACAATATCAATATTTTGATATTAAAATAGTATGTAAATAGATTTTATACCATATATTTAGAATCATAAACATGTTATATTTATTATTTATTTTAATTATATATCATTATTATACCCATACAAAAATACAATGTATTGAATAACAACTACACCACGACGTGGAGACGGTAAGACGAACGTACGCACATATGGTAACTTTTCCATTTATAGGATGTATACTATAATGAATATGGTTGTACCATATTTATAATAACATCACAGTATATAGAAGATACTGGAGTTATCATTTTATAATGGAAACAACAACAACAACAATAAAGGAAGTGGAACAAGAATGAACTTGAAAAAGGGTGGTGAAATCATTACCTATTCTTTAGGTTGTTCCATTTGATTTGATCAAAAGAGCTCCTTAGGATGGCTTTATGACTAAATTAAGGCCACTAGAATGAAGTGAGGGATGTTGGAAGGATATTTGAACTGGATTTGTATGATCTAGAGGCTTGAGAAGTGTGAGAAATGGGCTGGAAGTGAGGGCTTTTTATAAGGGAAAGGAGTGGCTCTTTAGAAATGATTGAAACAATTATTTTATTATATTCTCATCTTCGGTTCCAAAAGGTAAAATATTTGTTAATAACAAAGTTAATACGACTCATGGTCAAAATAAAAAAATCCAATAATAATTTTATAGGTTTTTTATATTGTTTTAATTTCTATAATCTTATTTATTTAAACCATTCATTAATGAGGTAAATATTTCATCATTATTGTGTAATAAATAATATAATTTATATGATGTCCAAAACTTATAACAAAAATACCATGATGTAAGAAATTTTATTATATTTCAAAATATAATTTATAGTATAAAATATATCTTATATCACCCCATGTAAAAAATTTATTTACTAAATGATATTTTTATGTCATTTTTGCCTTTACTTTAATCTAATTAATATAAAATGCCATTATTACTCCCATGTGGCTCCATGGAGTCCAAATTTCAACCCAAGGATGCCCATGGTCGTCTATGTATCATCCAATAATATTAGGACACATGTTATGGTAATTTAATATTATTAAAATAAAATATTTTACCCTTATTTATTATATTTATCCTTTAATCATGGTAAATAAAATATTTACCGAAGTAATTATTCAAAATGTCTAAAAATAAAAGTTAACTATTTACAGAATTTGGACATCATGATTCTAAATATTGAATTCATTTTTTGAAATTCAAAACATAGAAGTGGCAGAAATTAATTTCAAATTAATTCTCACTGTCAAAACAAAAAGCGTGTTTTTAAGAAATAATAACTATCAAAAGGTTGAAAATTGTTTATGTTCATTTTAAATGTGAAATTACATATAATGACCAAAATTAAATTAAATGGTAAAAATATAGTCTAATTATGATTTTAAAACACTCAAAATTATAATTTAATGCTAAAGTTTATTTTAATTTAAAAAGTTTTTTAATTAAAATTTAGTATTTTTCACTATTAATAAAAAATATTAATGTTATCAAAAATGTGCCAAAAATTTATCCAAACAAAATTTCTATGTCCCGATTATAAATATGAATTTAATTTCATTAAATTGAGTATATAAAAGTGTCAAATATTGGTTTTAAAAAGGGGTTTCCATTAAAAGGTGGTAAAATTTCATTTTTAAAAAAATACTACTTTTTTCAAAAAAAATGAATTTGTTCTTATATTATGTCTATGAAGCACATAATATGGATTCTGAAATTTTATATATTATATAAAATTCACAATCCAGTTCATACTATTCATAACCACTTTTTGAACGGCTAGTTCAGTAAGTAATGTTACACTCGAACTCGGTGTTGTGTGTAGTGCAAGTTATAGAATTACATTGAAGAGATAATGTACTATGAAATATTGGGGTGTTACAGCCTCTGGGTACCATCCAGTCCTGGTACTCTCTCCCTCTATCAGCACTGTCCATCTTCTACATCCAACATAACGAAGTGCGGGCAAAGCCCGTACAGGGGTGAGTATAATGATACTCAGTAAGGACCTCGAGACCATCTAGGTCTCGCAAAATCCATCAAGGATAAACCAAAAAGTATTAAATCAATAGATAATTGTACATTGGTATATTCCCATACATATACCTATGTTATCAAGTGATCCATCTCAATTATGAGGAAAACACAGAAAAACTGACTCAGATCAACCATGATTTTATTATAGGGGTAGTATCAAGTAACATCCCTAGTCACATTGTCTAAACCTCAGCTGTTGGAGAACTCCTCCTCTATCGAGTACAATGGGAATTCCATGACACCATGCGTGCTTCCCACTAACCTTGGACTGCTGAGGTACTAATCCTATCGAGTATCATGAATCTTCTGCATCACCAAGTGCGCTCCACACCGTGGGTCTTCCGCATCACCAAGCGTGCTCCCCCTAATCACCTTCTAAGGTACTCCTCCTGTTGAGTATCATGGGTCCACCATGAACCCAAGGAACTCCCCACTATTGATCTGATGCGACACCAAGGAGCTCCCCACAGGGCTTGTAGATTCCCTCCAAGTCAATACGGTCATCATTCATTAGGTCTCAGCCAGCTACTAGGTCTCTCCACTATGCTCGCTTGTCTCTGGGTGGATCCGTTCCATAAACTACCAGTCGATACTCCATATGTAATGAAGTCCCATGAAGATGTATCTCAAAGGTCTTCCACGTCATAGGGGTCTCGATGCCACAAACGGCGCATCAATCGGATGCCCAGTCTGTGAGTTATTAGCCTTTTAGTCCTGGGGGGCCAGTTGGATTCGTTAATGATCCAACCTGACTATATCTCAACTATACCCCAAACTCCAGTGGGGTGTACATAGAGGGACTACCATGCTCCATGATTTCCAACACCGCTGATGGTTCGTCAAATGGACATTTAGTGCCAAAGATATGGCTGAAAGAGAGTAAACTGGTCATAGTAGGCCCGAGCCTGGTCCGACGCAGTCGGACCGACCCGGCCTAACCCTTTGGGTCTGGCCTAGACTGTTCGGTTGGCCAACCGATTGTGTTTGGCCCAACCTAATGGGACCCACACAACAGGCCTCGAGGGGCCACCGAGAGCCGTGTGGGTGTGGACCGGTCGCGTGTCGGCGTGAGGGCATGTCGGCCTGGAGGGCGCCGCATGGGCGGCTCGGCCGGGAGGGTGCCATGAGGGAAACTCAGCCCGGGGTGGATCAGTAGGGAGGCTGGGGTGTGGTGCGGATCAGGGCCAATTCGGTTGGCAGCGGCGCAAGGCTGGTTTGGCTGGGAGGCCGGGGAGCCGTAGGGGCGGTGCAGGTCATCGAGGGCATGAGTGGCGACATCGTTTCCCTCGTTTCCTTTTTCACCTTCGTCACATTCTTCCATTTAGAAAAAAACAACAAATATACACAAGGGTTACGAAGGGGATGGGCCACATTAGTTTGGCCCAAACTCTCTACATTAGTGTGGTAGCAAGAGGATCAGATGAACAAATCACATCAAAACCTCCCTCAAAGATTCATCCCAACCTGCAAGGGAAAATAAGGGGTGTACAGGGTAAGTGAAAATCAAATAGCATTAAACCCCTACCTTGGGTTGATACGTCGACAGAGTCACGAGGAAGAAGATGAAGTTGTCATCGTTTGTCACATCAACCAAATTCCTCCAATCCCGAGCTCGTGCGTCAGTTCATCGTAGACGAGGACATATTACGTCGGAAGATTTCCCAAGGAAGAAAGTCTAAAGGGTCGACGTTCTTTGTTGGAGAGCACGTTATTCATTTGAGAACGCGTTCTTCATTGGATAGTGTAATCCTCCAAGTGTGGGGCATCACATCACTTTACCAGCACTTCTTTACATGGTGAAGCCATCCCAAATCCTCCTCCCAAGCTCTATTTATATAGGAGATGGGGTAGTTAGGTTATGATCCTAGAATTTATTACGATTCATTTATTAGGAACCTTCCTAAATTCTAATGATGTTGTTTCTTAATTTATGAAGGGGAAAGACAGTTAACTAAGTTGGAACAATTAAAGGTATGTGGATTGACACAATTAATGTGGAGGAAATCAAGAGGCTCCTCCTCATTAATGAGGGGGGTTGAGAGTTTCTCTCAATTAAAGGGGGATTAGTCTTGGGTGGTCCCCAACACCATAACCTCTCATGGTAGGTTATGGTTTGAGTGGTCCCCACCACTATAACCTCTCATGAGAGGTTAAGATCTAGTTCTCCCCACACCACAACTTCAACATAGAGGTTTAGTTCTAGTTGACCCCACCTCCCAACACCCACATGGGTGTTGGAAATAAAAATAAAAATGTCAAACACATTTATTATTATTTTATACTTACACAAAAAACCCAAAAACTAACTTTTACTTTCGACCAACTGTAGTCAAGGTGAATGTCTTCTAATGCAAATACCAGTGTTGCGAGTTCACCTGTGCCCTCTAATTTCAATTCCGAGCACCGATTCCAATGTTAGAAAAACCCGCTCACGTGTTTACTCAACGTACCCAAAATAATGTTCAGAAATTCATTCCGGGCACTCTGAGCCTTGGAATCACATGCCTTCAATTTTCACGAACATGTAAAATTACCATTTATTTAGAAACATTACATAAAAATTCCAAGACTTTACATTCTCCCCAACTCACGATTTATTTCCCCGTAATCCACAACTCTAACTAAAGGAACAAGTTGGGGTATTGAGCACCCATCTGAGCTTCCCGCTCCCATGTACTCTCCTAAAGGTTCATGTGCTTCCAACAAATGCGCACTAAAGGTATTTAATGTCCATTAAAGACCCACTACTGTCGATACTCAATATCTATTCAAAACATCGAAAAATTAATCCCATCATCGATGTCAAGCACCTCATGGTCGATGATTTGAGAAGGGTCATGCACGTATCTCCTCATCTAGGATACATGGAAGACGTCGTGCACCCGATACAACTGAGGTGGAAGAGCTAAGTGGTATGCCACCTCAGCAACTCGACTGAGGACCAAAAAAGGACTGATGAACCTCGAAAATAACTGGCCGCCTTGGACAAATCTCCAAAAACCTCTTCAAGGTGGGACCCATAGAAAGACGTGGTCGCCATCCTCGAACTCTAGAGGTCTCTGTATCCTATCGACATACGACTTCTTTCTGATTTGTTTAGTCTTCATCTGCTCCTGTATGAACTGCACCTTCTCTGTGGTAGCTCGTACCATCTCTTGTCCCACTAGTGCTGACCTCCCTAGGTCAGTACAACACAAGGTTGATCTGAAAGGTCTCCCATATAACACCTCAAAAGGTTCCATCCAAATGGTGGAGTGATAGATTTTTTTGGACACAAACTCCACCAAAGTAAAGTGATACTCCCAGCTGCGAATGAAGTCCATGACACAAGCACACAACATGTCCTCGAGGGTATGAATGGTCTGCTTAGTCTGAACATCTTTCTGAGGATGGAAGGAGGTGCTCAAACGAAGCTGTATTCCGAAAGCCTCTTTTAACCCCTTCCATAGCCGATAAGTAAATCGTGTATCATGATCGGAGACAATTGTTGTGGGTACTCCATGTAGCCACACAATCTCTTGCACATAGAGGAATCCCAAGCTCCCTACTGAACCCTACTCTCTGATAGGTAAGAAGTGGGATGACTTGGTGAGTTGGTCGACGATCACCCAAATCGAGTCGTGTCCTATAGATATATGTGGAAGTCCAGCCACAAAGTCCATGAATATCCCATCCCACATCCACTCTAGGACGTCTCAAGGCGGAACCAATCCTAATAGTACTAGATGATATGCCTTCACATGATGACAAGTGAGGCATCAAGAAACAAACTCTGCAACTACTTTCTTCATCCGCATCCACCAGTGCTGTCATCAGAGGTCCCGGTACATCCTCGCCACTCCCGGATGTCCCTCTAGAGGGGATGTGTGGAACTCCCTCAACACTTCATCTTGAAGTGATATTGGTACCATGGTACGTCCTTTGAAAAGGACGACATGCACCCCATCTTCAGAAAATCCATCAGTTGCTTATCCTATAGATATTTGAGCACATTGTGTCTCATAATCAGAATCCCCACACAGTGCCTCTCTATCTCTATTAAGAAGTGGGAGAGTGACTGTAAGAGACTGAATAAAAAGATGCTATGTCTCTATCCAAAAAGGATATCTGTAAAATAGATAGATGCTTCGTCGCCTCACCTAGCAGGTGTATACCAGATCTCATACTAAGTGCATCTGCAACAACATCCCCCTTACCAAGAGTATAGACTATCTCAAATTCATTGTCCTCGAGGAACTCAAGACAACATCACTATCTTAGGTTTTGGTCCTTTTGGGAGAAGATATACCGGATACTCTTATGATTAGATTACACGGAAAAACGCTCTCCCATCAGATAGTGTCGCCACATCTTCATGGTGAATACCACTACAGCTAACTATAGGTCATGGGTTGCGTAGTCTTCCCATGTTGTCTCAGCTGTCGAGAGACATATGCTATCACTGCTACCTCCAGCATTAGGACACTTCCAAGTCCAGTCCATGATGCACCGCATTAGACTATGTACCATATTCCTTCCTCAAGAAGCCTCATGATGGGGGCACAAGTCAGCCTCTTCCTCAGCTCCTAAAGGCTCTGCTGGCATCTCTCCAACCATACAAAGGGTTTCCCCTTCTTTGTCAGGGATGATAGTGGTGCTACAACTCTGGAGAGATCTATCAAAAATCTCTGGTAGTATCCAGCCAAACCCAGGATACATCGTACTTCCATCACACTCATGGGTGGCTCCCAAGCAAGTAC
Organism: Viscum album; assembly: GCA_963277665.1. Classification (NCBI taxonomy): domain Eukaryota; kingdom Viridiplantae; phylum Streptophyta; class Magnoliopsida; order Santalales; family Viscaceae; genus Viscum; species Viscum album. Next base: position 1,721,237,981 of record OY728164.1, on the reverse strand, counting down.
TACCTCAAAAATTTCTAGATCCAATGCAACTCTAGCCTCCGAGATGACATGTCCTAGAATGTGAACCTCTAGGATCCAGAACTAGAAATTTTAGAGCATACCATAAAGATAGTTCTCTCGAAGTGTTTACAGTACTACACACAAATGGTAGGCCTGCTCCTCCTTAGTAGTCAAGTAGATCAGAATGCCGTCAATAAGAATACAAAAAAGCAATTGAGGTATGGCTGAAATATCCTATTAATGAGTCACATGACCACTTCTGGATCATTGGATATGTTGAAAGGCATAACCTAAAACTCGTAGTGGTCGTACCGACATCTGAAAGCCGTCATCTACACATCCTCGCCTGGAAATCTGAGCTGGTGATAGCCTGATCAAAGTTCTATCTTTGAGAACCACCGTGCTCCCTTCAGCTGATCAAAGAGGTCATCAATCCTTGAGAGTGGTTACTTTTTCTTCACAGTCACCTAGTTCAGGTGTCGGTAGTCAACAAAAATTGTTAAGCCTCCATCTGCCTCCTTGGATAATAGAATCAGGGTAGCCCAAGGTGAAACACTGGGCCATATGAACCCCTTCTCCTGCATTTTCTCTAGCTATACCTGCAGCTCACGAATCTCAGCGAGAGACGTCTGATATATTGGTGTAGATATTGATGTTTTCCCGGGGTACAAATCATTGTAAAAGTCCACCTCTCTATGAGAAGGTAGACCCGAAACATCATTAGGGAAGATATCTGTGTACTGGTCTACGACTACAGGATTCCTCAGACTCTCCATATCAACAGCTCTGAGGGAAAGGCTAGACAACTGATGAGTGATCAGATGCACTCTCCTCTGAGAAATTCCATCGTGTTCTGAAAAGGATCCCTTCATTCCTATGAAGGTAAACCCAGTCCCATCCATGTAGACACACTATACTTTGCGCCTAATACAATAAATATGAGCATGAACTATAGATAACAAGTCCATACCCATGATGACAATGTAAGGCCTCGACGATGCTACTAGAAGATCCCAGTAGAAGCTCTTGCCTCCTAGAGTAATATCACACTACCAGAACTAGTGTGTAATCATCGAATTTTCTCCCGTAGGAGTGTCTAGCAGAAAGGATCGAGCTAATGGCTCTGTCAGAATCATCGAAATCCGAATGAGGGCAGTGGAAATAAAAGAATGATTGACAGCTGTGTCTATAAGTTATACAACTATGGTAGAGTAGACACAAATCATACCTCTTATAATCTCAAAAACATTGTGGTCGTAGGCCTCAGCTTCTTGGAGATGAGCTCTCCCATGTCAACCCACTCCATGCGGTCGGGGTGGAACTCCTAGTGGTGGTGGCGGTAATATCTCAAATCGTCGCCCACCGCCAGCTGCACGGACAGCTACACTACCATGTCTCTCTGCTCCCTGTGGACCACCTCGATCGAATCTATGTCTCTGCCTAGGTGGTCCTTTAACTATTCTCCGATCATCCGAACGGTGGGTCGGAAAGTCACGAGCCATGTGACCCTACCCACCGCATTTAGAACACTTCCCACTCCTAGAATGTCTATCTCCACCTTGGGTGCCCCGTAAAACTAATCCTGAGTCACGTGGTCATACACATATAGGTCTTGTCCTCTTGGACCTCTGTGATGTCTGTCTGCTGCCAACTGTAGAAGATTCTGCTACGTGATGACTGGTGGTGGGTCTCTTTGCTAGAGACTGGTCAACAAGGAAACTCTCCACTAGGAGGGATCTCTCTAACACCCCCACCTACGCCAGGATGCTAAGTGAGATCACTAAAGCCCTTATCTCTCGCTTGAGTCCCTATTAGAAGGTCCGAGCCTTGATGAATGGGTCTCGCACCATATCAGTAGAGTAGCGTGAGGGTTCTGTGATCCTCACTGAGTACTAAGCTACAGTCATGTTGTAGATGATGTATCTCTAGAATGCGCACTGTTCGAAGATTTGCTGGGACAAACTCAGCCCAAAACAGGCTCTTAAAGACTGCACAAAGAAGCATAACCTCATCATGATCCTAATGCATCTAGCTCCCCCATCTTCCTGCTACTGCCTGTAGAAGGATGACAACAAGAATCCCCATGGGATCAGCTAGTGTCCCTACCAATCAGAAAAATCTCACCACAGCCTCCGGCCAATCCTCAGCCACCTACGGGTTCATCTCTCCCATGAACCTTGGTGTCCTTTAGAGCTGGAACTCATGCAACGTACTCAATCAGCGTGCAATCTCTACTGCTAGAGCTGGTGGCATCGTTTGTCCATAAGGTAGTGGTACCGTTGGGGCCTCCACTGGTGCCTCTACTGATAGAGGGCCCTCTATAGAAGCCTCACTGCTCGGTGGGATATTAGTGTATACAACTCATGGTACTCTATCCGGTGTCTGCATGGAGGAATCTAGAAATGAAACATGTGCACTATAGTTAAAAAGTTTTACCCATTGAGCTGACCTGGTGAGATAACCTTAAGAAAACTTTTGAAAACACATGCACAATTAGTGTTTCGTGCTATGAGTAGGAAATCAGAAGTCAGGGTCTTGATATATGGATACGTTGGCTGCCACACCAACACTGGACTCCCTAAACTAAAAACCACATTCACTACACTTAATAATAATACTTCACAGAAAAGATCAGAGTCCAAAGCTCTGTGGTAGAAGCGACACCTTGGATACCAATTTTTCACGACCCATCCCCCAAGGCCCATGCCATGACTACCCCAAGCCCGCCATCCATAGGACTGGGGCGGGTGACTATCACCAAAGGTGTAATTCCCTAAAACTATGAATGCATTACATTTATAACCTGTAAACACACACAGAAGGATACAAATATGAGTAAGTTGTATAACGAAAAGAGTGTTTAAAGTAAAAATGGGCCTGAATATAAGCCCAATAGTAAAAGAACATGTACAAAAGAAAAAATGCAACTGAAGAGAAAAAGGAAAAGAAGCTACTGGGTCATCCTCCGGGATTCCTACATGAAGGGTAGGTATAGATAGCCTCCTCATCACTCCTCGTCCGATCATCTCCTCCACGTACCGACACGCCGTATGGTCCACCTCTGGGTGTCGTCTAGTCTTGGTACTATCATCCCCCATCAGGGCTGTCCATCATCTGTATCCAACACAATGATGTGCAGACATAGACTATGTAGAGGTAAGAATAACGATACTCTATATGGACCCCGGGACCCTCTAGGTCTCACAAAATCCATAAAGGATAAACCAAAAAGTATAAAATAAACAGATTACCTTACTTAGGTATATGCTCATACATATACCTAAATTATCAAGTGATCAATCTCAATCATGAGGAAAAAATAGAAAACAGACTCACCTTAATCAATATTTTATTCTAGGGGTAGTATCAAGTAACATCCCATGTCACATTGTCAAAACCTCAAATGGGGGAGAACTCCTCCTCTATCATGTATAGTGGGCCTGTCACGACACCAAGCACACTTCCCACTATCCTTGGATTGCTGAGATACTCCTACTATCGAGTACGGTGGATCTACCACATCACAAAGACCGTTCCCCACCGTGGGTCTGTCGCGTCACCAAGCGCACTACCCCTCATAGCCTGCCGAGGTACTCCTGTCATGTACCGTGGGTCTCCAGCGACACCAGGGTAGTCCCCAATTTGGGTATGCCGCGACACCAAGGCACTCCCCACTAGTCTAGTAGAGTCACTCCGAGTCAAAATGGTCAGCAGTCATCGGGTCTCAGCCAGCTACTAGGTCTCTGCACTATGCTCGCTCGTCTTTGGGAGGATCCGCTCCATGGGATACCAGTCAATATTTCAACTGTCACAACGTCCCATGAAAAAGTATGTAAAATGTCTGCCATGTCATAAGGGTCTCAATGAAATAGGCGGCACATCAATCAGACACTCGGTCTATGAGTTTTTAGCCTTTTAGTCCCAGGGCCCGGTTGGATTTGTGCATGATTCAACCTGAACATATCTCAACTATACCCCAAACTTCAATGAGGTATACGCAAAGGAAAATTCATGCTATAAGAGTTTCAGTGCTGCTGATAGTTCGTCAAACGGACGTTCGATGCCAAAGATATGGCCAAAGGATCATAAATGGGTCGTAGTGGGTCTCTGTCTGATCCGACCTGATCGGACCGCCCCAGCACGAACCAGTCTGGGCCGACCCGGTTCATGTCGCCGACCTGACCTGTTGGTTCTGGCCTGGCCCATTGGGTGGGACAGACCGTTGGGTTCGTCCCGGCCCACCAAGACCATCCCAGTAGGTCGCGAGGGGTCGTGGAGAGCCGTGAGGGCTTGGACCGGTCGTGGGTCGGCGCGAGGGTAGTTCAGCCCAGACTGCATCGCGTGCACTGCTCAGCCTAATGGGTGATGTGAGGGTGGCTCAGCCTGGGGAGCGGGGTCGGTTCGACTCAGAGGGTCCCGGGGGTGCGGCTCGGGGCCGATCAGCCCGGGGTGGGGAGACCGGGGTCGGGGCCGGTGCGGCCGGGTGGCCAAAGTGGTCGGGGGGCGTCGCCGGAGGAAGGCACAACCAGGGCAGCCTAGCGGGGAGGTGGGGTTGCGGCGTGGACAGGGTGAGGCTCAACTCTGGTAGGGTGTGGTTGGGGGTCGGTTTGGCTGCCGGCGGTGCGGTGGCAGTTCAGATGGGAGGCTGGGGTACCGTGGGGGCGGCGTGGGTCGTGGAGGCCCTGGGTGGAGGTGTTGTTGCCTTCGTCTCCTTCGTCACTTTCCTCCATTTCAAAGAACACCGCAAATAAACACAAGGGTTAGAGAGAGGACAAGCCATGTTAGTTTAACCAGCACTCTCCGTATTAGAGCAGTAGTAAGAGGTTCATAATAACAAATCACATCAAACCCTCCTGGAAATATTCTTCCCAAACCACAAAGGAAAAGAAGGGGTGTACTTGCGAGGTGATAATCAAACAACATTAAACCCCTGCCTCGGGTTGATATGTCGACAGAGTTGCGGGGAAGAAGATGAAGTGGTCGTCGTTCGTCGTGTCTGCCACACACCTCTAGTACCGAGGTCATGCGTCAGTTCGTCATAAATGAGGACGATCCACGCCAGAAGATGTCCTGAGGAAGAATGTAGAAGGAGTTCAAAATTCTTGATTAGGGAGCGTGTTCATTATTGGAGAACCGGTTCCTCGTTAGAGAGCGTAATCCTCCATGTGTTGGGCATCACTTCACTTTACCAATACATTGTCTCTTGGTGAAGCCATCCTAAATCCTCCTCCAAAGCTCTATATATATAGGAGAGGGGGTAGGTAGGTAACGATCATGGAATTTATGATGATTCGTTTATTAAGAACCTTCAAAAATTCCAACAACGCTGTTACTTAATTTAAAAAGGGTCCAATCCAATTAACTAATTTGGCACAATTAAAGGTATGTGTATTGGAAAAATTAATATAGAGGAAGTCAAGAGGATATTCAACAAAAATGAGGGGGGTTGATAGTTTCTCTCAATTAAAGGGGGTGTAGTACCGGGTGGTCCCCACCCACATAACCACTCCTGAGAGGTTATTGTTCGGTTTGTCCCCACCACCATAACCTTGTATGAGAGGTTAAGGTCTGGTGGTCCCCACACATCAACTTCTACATGGAGGATTAGTTCTAGTGGACCATACATCCTAACACCCACATGGGTGTTGCAAATAAAAATAAAAATGTCATACACCTTTTTTTTATTTTATTATTACATAAAAACCCCCAAAAACTATCTTTCACCCTCAACCAACTGTTGTCAATGTGAAAGTCTTATTTAGCTAATATTGGTGCTGTGAGTTCAACAGTGCCCTCAGATTTCAATTCGTAGCACCGGTTCAAATTCTAGACAAACCCGCTCACACGTTTACTAAATTTACCTGAAATAATGTTTATAAATTCATTCTGGGCACTTCGGGCATTGGAATCACACATTGTCAATTTTTGTGGACACGTAAAATTCCCATATATTTAAAATAATCACATGTAAATTATGGGTCTTTACAAAAACCATGATATTAGGTCTCCAAAATTAGCACAACACAAAACACTAATTTATTTTATAGAAAAAATTTGACCATAGATATGAAAAATTTATACATATGGTATTTTGGTGCAATTTTCCCTTGATAAAAAAATTTGTTTTAGTTTATGTAATGAAAATTCCACAAAATGTCACTTTCTTTAGTTTAATCTCTGAAAAAAAATTCTTAATTATAAATGTGGGATAATTTTATTAATAAATATTATTTTAAACAGAAATTACATTTTTTTATCATGGGAATATATTTATAATTTTCTATGATGGAATAATTATGTTAAATTCTTACAAAACTCTAAGGCATAATTTATTCAATTAATATATAAATTAAATCATTTTTTGTAAAATATGAAAAGTAAAAAAAATTGGTTGAATTGTAGTTCCCTAAAAAATTTATTAACGAATATAACATATTGGGTATTTTTTAATTGTTTATATTTGAATTAAATTGTTATCTTCATGTATTTAAAGTTGATTAAATTAATACTATCAAAAATGAAATAAATGATATTTTATGTTAAATAATATTTTATTTAATTTCTTAAAAATAATATAAATATTAAAATAAGAACAAAAGGATGTGACATGGTTGAATAATTCGTCCATTTTTCATTTATGAGCTCATTGGTAACTTATAATTAAAATTATAGCCATCTAATATTGAAAAATGTGTTACCACAGTTATGGTTAAAATTGGATAATGAAAAGATTAAAACAATAGATAAAGATTAAAGTGACACAAAATCCAATATAAATTTAATTTAATATTGATATTTGGACACTATGTTCGTTTATGTCAGATATATATCAATTTAAAATCATTATTCTTGAGAAATAATTAATTATATTTTAATGTTTTTAATAATTTCATGTGTGGATTTCCCACCCTTATAAAAGGACACTCATTCTCTGTTTTATTTAAACCAAATTAAGATATATAAGTCAAAAAAATTAAAAAATTATTTTTTAAATTACCTATCTAAGGATTTTAACTACTGGTCTTCTTAAAAGACTATAAAAGGGAAGAAGGCATCTAAAGAATGAATACTGATGAAAATGTAATATCCTCACCCTATCTCTTTAAATTAATTTCTTCTTATAAATCTTATAAATAAGTGGTATTCATCATAAAATAATATATTCAATATCATAATTATATTTTTTTATGATTATGTAAACACCAATATCCGCCCTATATTTCATCAAATGGGAATTCAAAGTATCACTCATGCATAAGTGAAGGCTACCACCTCCACATATTGATACAAATCATGTTCAATTACCATTATTAATTGAATTTTATTATTATGATTTTAATTTCTATATATGATATTTATACAATAATTATTATTTTTAAATTATAATATCTTATCTACCATCTTACCTTTATATCTGTTGAAAAAATTATAATCTCTCTTTTGCATACGTGTGCACTACCACCTATACGAAGAGATTAGACTCATTATTTGATTATTATTCAAATGGATAGTAATATATATAGATTTATTAAATATATATGATATAATAACGAAACATTAAATTTTAATATTTTTACCTTTCTATTATTTCATCCATCGAAATGTGAAAACCTCATTTATACAAATATAAAACCCAATGTATATATGAATGGTGTAACTCATTTTTTCATATATAACATCTATGGATGAATTTAACTATATATATAACAAGTATATATAATTTTTATGTAATGAATTAATTTATAGACATTATGGATCCTAGATAAATTTCCAAGGCCTTGAACTACTGAATACAATCTCTAAAGAAAAACGAAATAGTTTACACCAAAAAATGATGATTTTAATGAATATTTATTGTTAATTTGGTATTGGAATATAAATGGATCATATATGATATTATAAGTATGTATATGATTTTGGAATAGTTTAATAGTAATTCAAATTTTATTATATATGAGGTTAAAATCACTTACGAGGAAAGTCAAACATTGGGTAAGGAATTTTTTTACAATCTCATTTTATTCCAGGATTGATAATGTTTGAATTTTTAATGAGGGAAATTAGATGATACATATATTATAAACACCTTTTATTTTATTATATAATTGTTTTTTAGGGAATATATTATTACCATTCCATTCCTCTCATTAAGTGCGAAATAAACAAATATTTGTTTTGGTAAAAGAAATAATGTTTTACAATTTATTGTAGAATAGTTTTCTTCCAAATCAATGTTTTCTACAACTGTTTTCAAGAATGTTTTTAATATTATACAATGAATTTTTTTAGTTATTACTCACATGATAAAATTTAAAAAAATCAAAAGGAATCTTCTAATCATTTTCCAAACAATTTATTTTTTACTTTTTACCAAAAATTTGAAGGTAATCATTGTTTGGACATAAAAAACATGTATGGAATTTATTGTAATCATGACCACTCAATATTTTGAAGAATATATTAAATTTTTCATGTTTATTTTCAATTAAAAAAATTTCTTTATTTTCTGGGATATATATATATTCTAATATTTTATTTTATTTTTAAAAGGATATTTTTCTCAAAAAAATTACCATTTACCTTTTTGAGTTGTTTTAAACTATGAAAAAATTCATTGATGTTACTGATATTAGAAAGTGATACCTTAATTATTTTTTTTCTGTATGGTTTATAATTAAGAATCATTTATGTTATGTATTATTGATTCAATATGGATCAATTTTTGAGGATAAATCCTTTTAAGGGTGAATTGTATTGAACATTCAAAATGTAAAGAATATATAGGATGTAAAATGGATATATGGGGCATGCTTATAGATATCCACTTTATCAATTGATAGGTATTATTAGAAAAAAAATTTTGGTAGGATGTATAGGTTTATAATATAAGAAAATGTCATAATATTTAGTTATTTCATTAATGTATTCCCATACAATGATAATATATTAGTTAAGAGGTCTTTATGGAAGAATAATCTCTTGGTTGAAAGGCCTTGATAGTATGATTTAGGATTTTATTAATTGAGATTTCTTCATTGGGAATGTCTAAAATTATGTATTTACAATATTATAAATTAAATATTAATTATACATTTGTTTGATGTTGATATTATCCATGGATGATAATTGAACTCAAGTTAATAATAGAATGGAATGTACTTTAATTATCCACTCTATCAACTTAATTATTCTTTATTAAATCTTGATATCTTCTAATATATGTACCCCTTACTAGACATCCGATCTCACGCATTATTTTTTTTCCATTCCCCAGGTCATGAAGAAGTGAATTATAATGATATCAGGGATGAAATTTTGTTTCTTATTCTTTGATTTTATATTTCTAGAGCAATATATGGATCATGTATGTATCTAGGTTGACCATACTACTAATCTTTCCAGTCCTTTGGGATGTGATCACTTTTATCTCATACCAATTAAATAATGTAACCACATAATATGGACTACTAAATTCGTGGTCTTTATAGTTTGTGTTAGATAATATTTAGTAGAAACCACAAGAACTATATTTTAAATGAAAATAACTATTATGAAAATTTTAATAATACATTTTAGTAACATAAGGATTTTTAATTTATATCTCAATGTTCATGATGATTATGAGAGATATCAATGTCTTAAATTGTATAGTAATAGTCAATAATGGAATAATGGGAATAAAATTCCACAGTCAATGTAGGTATTTCTCTTCTTAGTAATCCAATGCAGCCTGTGTGGGAATAGAGAAGATCATTTACATATTAGGGAAGTTAACATAGATTATGAAAAATAACCTTTCTCATATGGAACAAACTATTGTTTCATAACATAATTCACCTATGATGGATAAAATATGGGAGGAAATACAAAATAATTAAACAGAACAATAAATATATTTGTAGAAAAATTATGGATTAAACCCCTTAAAAAAATTCATACATTATGGTTTTAATTATAGTTAAAATGTTATTCTAACCATTTATTATTTGAATGGTGATGTCGATAAATATTGACAATTAATCCAGAAAAATAAATATATAGATGAAAAATAATTTAAGGAATACATAAATTCTAAAGTGCTATTATTTTAGAAATACATTCTTATAACAAATGAGCTGTATAAAAAGAAAAATAATCAATATAAGAAATAAGGGAGAGAAAAGTGATTATGTGTATGAGGAAAAATTCACATTATTAGAAAGTCATATTATGAAATACATATGTAATATGAAAAGTAAGATTTATTGTTTTTTAATAGGCTTAATAAAAACTTCTAAAAGTAACCAGTCTCTCAAATTTTTTCATCATATGATGATATGGTATCTAGTTCCATCAGAATGTAGAAAGAATTATTGAAGACATATAATTTCAAATAATATCAAGAAATAGAGAGGATGACTTAGCACTTAGAAAATATAAATGGGGTGATGAGAAATAAAGAATGGATAGAGAATCCCATGTGTCATAATTGTGGAAAGAAACACCCATATACTTTTTTAATGGGGACTTCATTTTGTTTCAAGTTTGTAGAATGGGGTTATAAGGATATTTAATGTAATTAAAATAAATAAACCACTATGATTCACTAGTTTAGCTATAAATAAATGGGAGATTTTTCAAGATAATATCTCACATTTCAAGGTAACTTACTATAGAGGAATCCAAGTTGATAAGGCCAAGCTTATTCCATTACATTTACTGAAGTTGAAATCCATTAAATTGTAATAATATGTTTCCTAAATTCATGAATTATCGGATTCTAGAACTATGTAGTCTTTTAATAGATATTTAATCATCCTTTAATAGACTAAAGTTAGAATTATCAGTTCAACCACCAATTAAAATACTAGTTATTTAGTGGTTTTTGTTAAGATTAGATACTATTACATAGTTTTAAACATGATTTTTATACATTTATATGTGAAGTAATGATTATTTTTGGGGTTTTCATAGTATTAGGGTTTAGTAATTATAAAATGATGCATAAAATAATATATGAAAATTATCTTCAAATAAAAATGTTATTCTTTTATATTAATTTATAATAAATTTATGGTTTGTTCACACCTCACATATTTATGGTTTTGTGTACATTAACATTGTCATGACAATGTTCTCTATCACTATTTACTAGTCCTCAGATGTTAGTTTTCTCCCCCATGTCTATATTTCAACTTCCAACTAATTTCATCCTTATTTGACAACATGATTATATATTTTATCATTTAACAATTGCTTTTCCCATTTACCATTTTCAAAGAATGTATTAATATCCCTCTATTTGACTTGGATTTTCAACATGGGTATTTTAAAATTTTGAACCTTTATGTAAAAAAAATAAAAATTTCAATGTTGAAATTTATTTAAGGTGGATGAATGTGCCACCCTAATATTTTATGATATATTAATAATTTTAATTTCATTAATAACATGAAATACATGCATCCCCAAGTCTAAATGAACCATAATGTTGTATATGATTATAACCTAGAAATTAAATTAATAGGGTATGAATTGGATAATGAAATTTAGGAAATTTATATAGAATGTTTTACATAAATAGAATTTATTATTAAATTCATATTATAAAAGTACTCATTTATTAGTAAAGTTATTTTATGTTTCAAAAATATGTTTTCTTAAAAAAATGGGTTTTATTGTATTTTTTGTGTGTATATTTCAATTAATTTTAAAAATTTTAGAAATTGAATATGATAAAAAATAAAAACAATTTTAATTAAAAATACCAACACATAACCTCGGGTGGAAATTTTTTATTTTTGTGAAATGATTGATTTCTCAGTGATTAGTAAAAATATACATATTTTTTTAATAATGTCATTTATTTTCATTATATCAAGTAATAAAAATGTCTCATTTGATTATTTATTTGGTCTTAGAGTGAAATAGGATTTGATTTATTTATTATAATCTAATTGATTCAATTTGAATCATAAATATTCATGACTTTGATTCATGTAAATTTTATGCCTAATACAAATTTTTCTAAAAACTAATTTTTGTTGGGTTTTAAATAGTTTTATTAAAATTGATGTTTTTTATACATATAGAGTGTAACACCCCAACAAGAGAAGCCTAAAGAGAGTTCATTATTATATTACATTGGCATGATTGCATAGAATCAAATCTGAATGGAGTGATCAAGTTAGGAGTCTTGGTGAGCCATATTATATATATAATCCTTTTATTACGTTTGGAAATAGAAAATAAAACATTATACAATACAAAATGAAATAAAACCAAACCTTGAAATATTATTAAAATAATTCTTCTTTATATCCTGGGTAAAGAAAACAAAATAAGGAGGATCTCAAATGCTTAGAAATGGTAAATAAAATGAATGTAATAATAAATTGCTAGGAGTAATTCAACATGGTAAGGTATATAAATGATAACTCAAATCATTCAAAAAAACTAGATATGGGATACTGAATATGAAAATTAAGAAACTAAAACATGTTCCATTCAATCAATAAACTAACAATGAAATGAATCCATAGTTTTTTCAATAAAAAAATCTTATGGGAAATAATAATAAACATATTCCTAATAAGGGAAATACATAATTATTTTATGTCACATTTCATAAGAACGTGATTCCTTTACCATCAAGATTATAAAATTTAAACTATTCTTATTTTTCTAATTTATTTATCGCATGATAATTATGATGCATTGAAGGCATGTATTAACCATTCCGTAACTCGTAGGGATTACCTTAAATACTCCCAACCCATGTATTTCATGTTCATAGAATTATTCAGTTATTTAACAAACAATTCAACATATAAAATATTCATATTGAATAAATAAAATTGGTTTATGAATAATACCTCATAGAAGGATAAGTAAAAACATGGGGTTTTGACATTAAAACAATTTTGGGAAAAAATAATCTTTAAACATTCAAAAATATCCCATACCACTTTGGAACATTTAAATAATAATTTCCCATGATGGAATAATATTAAATAAAAATTATCATAAAAATTAATATATTCAGGATGTAAAATATTAGTATATACACCATATAAAAGAAACTCGATCTTTAACATTATAATATGCTTCAATGAAATAAAATTTTTATGAAATCCCTTACCACTTTGTAATCATTTATTTAAAAATATGTGAATTTATAAAATAATATACATTATTTGAAGATAAAATTTTAAATATTTAAAATAATATTCAAAACATTATATCATCATTATGGTGGTAAATTCCATTTATGTTTTAGAAGTTAAAAAAACATTCCTTTTACTTTTGTAAGAAAAGTAATAAATTACGTTAGTTTTTAAGAAGAAAAGAAGATTAATTTTAATATTTTCATAAAAAGATAAAAAAATTGTAAAAATGATATAAAAAATCAATGGAAAATAGTAGAAATATTTTTTAAATATTTTTTATAAAAAACTAACATGGAATAGAAATATTCCACCATGGAGACATAAACACAAACAATACCGAATAACAATGATAATGTGAAATAAATACATATCACATTACAATTATTATAATCATATGAACATAAAAGAAATAAATGTAAATGGATATGAAACTACAATAATGTTTTGAATATTACTTATAAAATACATTCATTTGTGGTATAGACACCATATAAAAGAAACAAGTACTGTATAAGGCATGTGTCCCACATGAATAAAAGTGACACAATGATCCATTACATTGCATTTCCTTTTAGTTAAACATCCTTTAACCTTCTATATAATTACATAAAGAATTTTATAAAAGTATATCGAAATATTATTCATATATATCATATCAAATATGATATTATAGTATTTTCTCTCCCATTTTTAAATCATTATCACTATTTCATGCGTTAATTTCATAGTTTCTTGAGTATGTTTTGACTTGTTATATTCTTTTCCTATTAAATAATTTTTGAGTTAATCAAAATAAAAAATTTAATCCTTTATTTAAAAATAATATATATTAAATAAATTCATATTAATAAAAATCCCTAATATGTTGAGATAGGAAATGAAATGCACCATTCATGGAGACAATAGGTTGTACGTACACATGAACACTACTTTAATTTCACTGTCGTAATAAAATAATGACAATTAAATTATATATATATATATAATAATAATAATTTTAGTCTCATATTAACTTCATATATGTAAAATTTTATTATTATAAAAAACCATTATACATTCTATGTATAACATTAACGAATCACATCGCTTTGAAGGAGGCGGTAGTCCACACTTTCACAAATGATGTTATCATATTTATACAAAATGGAAATACAAACGGTTTGTGTTATAAAATAATTTAAGTATAATAAAAAAATAATTAACACCCTACAAAAAATAGATAAATAGATTTTCCATCACAATTTTCAACCATGAAAGGTGGTAAAGGAAAAATGAACAATCATCATTTAGTGATGCAGTAGTTCGTCACACACTAAAATTGTATATTTGTTACTCATTAGAAATAATTATAAGTGTAGGTCTAACAAATAATATAAAAAAATTATGTAATTTTAGGATACTGAGCTTATTATATAAACATGAAATAAAAATAAATGAAGGAGTGGGGAAATAAATAAAACTAAGGATATTGTTGAAGAACGTTACCTCAATTACGAGTAACTCTTTCTGGTTTATACCAAATGGATTTTTTGGATCGATTTATTACCAATGGGAAGCTTCTATGATAAATATAGGGTCTATGGTATATTATTGTTTCAGGTCTTTTTCAATCAAAAATGGCATTATATCCATGAAAAAGTGATTAAGGAGGTGTCCTTTTATAATGAAGGTGATGGGTACTTTTAGAAATTCAAAAAATATTAAATTCATATAAATTAATTTTCAATTTAATATGGATTTATATTGAGTTATTTAGAATATAAGACTATTAACGGTATATATCTTCTCGCACATTAAAAATTATATAAGTTTTTACTTTTCTTTAATTAGTATATTTATGCTTTAACCATTATTAATTCTTACCATGATATCATAAAATTTACACATTGAGGGTTAATATACTTATGATAACATGCTATACGAAAAACAAATGAGAAATTTATGACACTATAAGGCTTATAAAAACTATTTTTTAGAAATATTATATTAATATAAATTCTATAACAATTATTAAAGTATTTTACATTTTAGAACATCATTAGTGTCAGTTTTGACACTATTCAATATGTGACTTTTTAAAAATATCATAAAAACACGATATATTTGAAAAAAATCCATTAACAAATCACTAACAATTCAAATTCATCTAAAATATTTCATGTAAGGAATAAATTAAATTAAATTATATTTATTTAACATTTTGAATATAATTTATTTGATTCTTTCATTAATGAAGCAATTACCACATCATTATTAGGTCGCCAGTTAATTTAGTTAGTTTTTTCCTAAAAAATAATAAATAAATTACTATTATTTATATAAACATTTTATATTTCTAAATAATATTTATATTGGAACATGTCCCTTATATAACCCCAAATTAAAATTATTCTATTTTTCAAAAACAAGAGTGTTACAAAATAAGTCTTATCTTTGTATATAATATTATAAATGCCTTACTCCCACCCAAGTGGATTAAAAAGTGAAAAAAATCAAACCAATTATTATTTTTGTCTAAAAAACATATCCAATGATGTTAAGATAGGTTTTAGGGTGATTTTATATTATTTATAATATTATTTTTATCATTATTTACATGATATACCCTAATCTGTGGTAATGAAAATAATTACTAAAGTGGCTATTCATAATTTTCAAAAATTATGATGAACAAAGTAGATTATAAATTTCATACTGATTACTAACATTTATTCCTATTTTTTAAAATTTAATAAATTGAAGTGGCTAAAATTAATTTATAAAAAATATATATTTTTGAATTGAAATTTATTATTTACCACTACTCATTAAAATATGAAGGTTCTCAAACAAATACCAAAAAATCATCCATAGTAAATTTAGATACTCCAACTCTTAATTTTTTTATTTTGTCAAATAGAAATTATTAAATTCTCAAAAATTGATTTAAAATGGTTTCTCCATAAAATGATTATAAAACTACTTTTACAAAAATATATATTTTTATTTGTAATATTAATTTGGTTTTTATAATATTCCTATCAAGTATTTTGGATGAATGTATACATATTTTGTTGGATATAAAACATATAAATTCACTAAAACAATTATTTATTAGTGTTATAATTTAAATTAATATGAAAAACATGTGTAACACCCCGAGCTTCCATGGTATGTTTCCCTTTGAATAATGTATCAACTTTCATTGTATGTAACTTCAAGATTCTAACACCCCGCGACCAATCAAACTAGCAAGTATGAATAGTAATACCCTCGTTCTGAATTTTTAAAAATTTTATTCTTCAAAATGGACTTTATATTTTAATTCTGAATATCGATATTCACTTAGGGTGAATTTTTGGTATTTTTCTGAAAACTTTGAATTTTTGATGAATAGTGAAAACACTTCATTATTGGTTAAAACTGCCTTTTTATTTAAATAATTTTTTAATTTATTTAAATTTATTTTATTTCAAAATAGATACATAATACCTATATAAGTTTAGTTTAATTAATTAGAGTCATATTATAATAAGTTTAGATATATAAAAATTTTATTAAACTTTTTACCGTCTTTTACCCACCTCCTAGGAGCATTTGAAAATTGGCATGAAACATAATTTTACCGCTTCTGTGAGTTGAATTTAAAAAAATCTAAGAGACACAGTAAATATCATAATGTAAAATTTTGTTCAATAAGATGAAAATAATTTTTGGTAAATAGTAACTTTTTACTTGTATTTATCACAATTAAAAGTAAATAGGGTAATATATGGTAAAAATTATATCATAATTACACTAACACATGTCCTAATTATATTGGATATGAATAATTAGACCAAAAAAAGTATGAATAAATTATGATCCAATTTGGTCCACTTGGGTTAGATTAAGTCATTTATTATTATTTTATTTAAAGTAGAGTTAAAAGAGTTAAATTCAAAGTTTAATAACTAATACATTTTTAATATAGGGTTACACACAATATAAACTCGACTATAAATATTAATTAGAATTAAATAAATATTTCATACATAATGATATTTTATTTTCATTTTTTAGATATTAAATAATGTAATTTATTTATGACACAATGATGATGTAGTAATTACCGTATTAATGAAATATTAAACAAGATAATATTATAAATATCCAAATAAATGAAAATTGATACTTATAATGAATTACAATATAATAACAAAAATACAAAGAGACATTGTAAATGTCTAACAAATTAACTAAGAGTTAAATCTAAAAGATAAGGTTAATATGATGACCTAAACCGGTATAAAACCTATTGGATGGGAGTTTTTAGACCTATACCTACCTTATCATAGAAATAATTCATTTTTGTTCCATTATAAACCGAAAATTATTTTATTTTAAAATAATAATTAAAGCTTTTCCAAAAGTGACCCTCACCTCTCTTATAAAAGGCCACTTCCCCTTCTCTTAATTTAACACCTCCAAAGCCTTTTGGCTCAGCCTTCCTAAGCCCAAATAACTTCTGAAATATACTCCCTTAAATATATAGTCCTTACTTTGATCATAAATCCAACCTATGGATCCATTTTGATGAAATCAAATGAAAGATCCTAAAGAAGTGGTAAATATTTTATAACCTCTTTCAAGTTCATTTCTTCTTAAACATCCTATTTATTTGTTGTTTAATTTATAAAATAATAACTCCAGTAACATATATATAAAATTATGTTATGAAAATGGTACAACCATATTCATTATTCTATCTATCATATTAATGAAAATGTCACCATACATGTGTATGTATGGCATTCCGTCTCCACATCGTTGTGTATTTTGTTATTCAGACACATTATTATTTGGATGGGTATAATAATGAGTATAAATGATGTAAATAATAAATATAACATGTTAATGATTCTATATATATTATATATCATCCAATTACATACTATTTCACCATCAATATAATGATATTGTCACCTGTGCATATGTATGCATTACCGTCTCCACAAACACGATGAGATTCATTCTCCATCATAATCATTCAAAAAGAAATTTTAATTTATTGATTAAAAATATTGTCCAAAAACTTAATAAAATTATAAATATGAATAAAATACATCCTATCCATAAGAAACATGGATTATGAAACTAAGCTTATAAAAGAAAAACAGATTAGTTAACACCTGAAACGATGATACTACTAAAATATTATTAACAAAGAAATATTAGAGGATCATAAATTATATCATATTTAGGTATATAGTTCTTTTATAATTTAATAACAATGAATTAAATGTTATATAAGAGGTTAACCTTACCCATATGGATCACCCTGATCTATAGCGTGGATGTTCAATGTTTGAACGATTCATTAGGAAACAACCACCAACATTCAATGGGAATACAAATCCATTAGTAGCTGAGCAATGGATAAGTTCCTTGGAAAAACTATTTTATGATTTAAGGAGTAGTGAATGGGAAAAATTTCCATCGTAGTTTATCGCCTCATGGGAGTTACAGATCAATGGTGGTCATTGATTAAATACACAAAGGAATATGAAAAAGAATTAAACATGGAATAGAGGGAGTTTAAAAATATTTTCATAGAAAAATAATTTTCTTGTGACCATTAAGAAGATATGGAAGGACAGTTTCTGAGTCTGAGACAAAGGGAGGAAGAGAATGTCACAAAGTATGAGACTAACATTACATGGTTATCAAGGCATGCAGCAGATTATATACGTAACCCAGGGAGTAAGATTGATAGATTCATTGATGGGTTAAAACTATTTCTCCTATGAGCATTATTCTCACAATACTTCTTATCATATTATGATATTGTCTCTTGTGCTATCAAGACAGAAAAATAATTCACTAAGTATTTATACATTAAATAAATGTAAGAGAAGAAGAGATATAATGAACACTCATGAAATGAAAATAAGGGAAAGAAGGTAAAATTTAAATATCCATCCTATGGTAAATGTGGGAAGAATCTCCATGGAACTTGCCTGAAGGTAATATGAGTCTGTTAAAAGTGTAGTAAAAAAGGCCACCATGCTCGTGATTGCAAGGAAAAGAAATACGTTGTCAATATTGATTTCTAAAATTGTAAAGAAAGGAGGAATTTTGAAATTGAATGTCTTAAGAGCCCAGGGAACTTACCTTAGAAAAGTCCAAGGGATCAATGACAATCTTATGTGATCACAACTGCTGAGGTTGAAGCCCTAGATGATAACGTGGTAGGTAATTTAATGGTTTCCTCAAGTTTGGAAAATTCTTTATTAAATTATGAATCATAACATTTTTTCATATCTTCCCAATTTGCTAAGAAATTAGATATTTCCAATTTGAATTAACAAGGGATTTTTCAGTCAAAACTTATAAGGAAAGTATCATAGAAACAACGTTTTGTGAATCAGTAATCATTAGGGAATATAAATCTTCTTTATCTAATGATCTCATAATCATAACCATGGTTTAATATGATATAATCCTTGGTAAGGATTGGATTGTAGACCATGATGTGAAAATTTAATATAAGAAGAAGGAGGTTACAATTCTCGATGATGATTAGAAGTACCTTATCATTAGAGTATAAACGTCACCATCTTATTCTTATCTAAATTCAATTATTGGGGTGGATGAGAATAAAATAATTATGGTTGAGGAAAATAATGTTAGAATATAAGATGTACCTATTGTAAAATATTATGTTGATGTGTTTCTAGAGGATTTACATGGACATCCTCTAGAACGTGAAATTGAGTCTTCCATTGATTTAGTTTCTGGTTCAAGGACCATTTCAAAGACCCCTTATAGAATGGCCGATGTGGAATTAGTGTAACTAAAGAAGAATATAGAGAAATTGATTAATACGGGATTTTTTGTCCCTAGTGTTTCTCTAGGGGGATCCACTATCCTTTTTGTTAAGAAGAAAGGTGGATCTATGAGGTTATGTATTGACTACAGGGAGATCAATGCTACCAAATACTCTTAGATGGAATGATGCAATATGGGATAACTTGAGCTATTAGGAATAGAAACTTCGAGATTATTATGAATAATGAAATAATCCAATAACTTTATCTATTATGAATAATGCAATAACTTTCATCGTACGCAACTTCGAGATTCTAACACACCGCCACCAATAAAATTAGCTATTAGGAATAGTAATATCTACATTTTTAAATTATATAAATTTAATTTTTCAAAATTTACTTAATTTCTGAATTTCAAATATTTAAATTAGCTTTGGGTTAATTTTTGGTATTTTTTTGAAAACATTCCATTTTTGATGAATAGTTAAAAACACTGCGTTATTGGTTAAAACCGACTTTTTATTTAAATAATTAATTAGTTTATTTAAATTTATTTTAGGTCAAAATAGATAAAAAATACCTAATAATGTTCAATTTAATTCATTTTAGTAATTTTATAATAATTTTAGATATATAAAATTTTTATTGAACTTTTTACCGTCTTTTACCCACCTCCTAGGAGCAGTTTCAAATTTGCATAAATCATAATTTTATCGCTTCTGTGGGTTGAATTTCAAAAATCCAAGAGACATGGTTAATATCAGTAATTAAAATTTGGTTCAATAAGATGAAAATAATTTTTGGTGAATAATACCTTTTTCCTTTTATTTACCACGGTTAAAAGTAAATATCGTAATTAAGGGTAAAAATGATATCATAATTTCCCTAACACATGTTCTAATTATATTGTATTAGTATAATTAACTGAAAAAGAACCTCATGAATAAAATATTATCCTCTTTGGTCCACTTGGATTATATTAGGACATTTTTTTATTTTATTTAAAGAAGAGTTAAAACGGTTAAATTCATAGTTCAATAACTAAACCAATTGTAATATCGAGTTACACAAAATATAAATTAAACTATAAATATTAATTATAAAGATAAAAATATTTCATACATTATGTTATCTTATTCATAATTTTAATACATTATATAATATAAGTTATTTATGACACAATGATAATGCAATAATTTCCTTATTAATGAAATATTAAAATAATTGATATTATAAATATCCAAATAAATGTAAATTGAGACTATAATGAATTAAAAAACTTTTATAGGTTAATATGAAATATTATGTTTTTTAAATAAGTTTTATTCGAATAGATAATGTTTTTATGTCTTCCAAAAAAATCAAATGCAAAATAGTGTCAAAATTGACATAATTGAGTTTTTAAAACAAATACTATATTATTAATTGATAAAATATTCCTAAAATTATAGGGTCTAGCCAAAGGACTTGGATAAATTCATATATGTTAATAATGAACAAAATGGGGTTCTATTGGCCTGTTTTAGTATGTTTATTAACCATATAATATAAAAATACAAAGATACATGGAAAATGTCAAACTATTTAACTAAGAGTTAAATATAAAAGATAAGTTTAATATGATGACCTAAAACTATATAGGACCTATTGGTTGAGAGGTTTCAGACCCATCCCCAAATTAGCTTCAAAATAACTCATTTATGAGCCATTAGAAACCGAAAATAATTTTATTATAAAATAATATTTCAAGTTTTTCCTAAACTGACACTTAGCTCTCTTATAAATGGCCACTTCACCTTCTCTTAATTTCACACTTCCAAAGCCTTTTGGCTCAAACGGACCCTGACCAAATATCATCTAAACTATCCTCAAATCATCCTAGAGGGATTAATTTGATCATAATGGAAACCTAAGGAGCCTTTTTTATAAAATCAAAAGGAAGAACCCAAAAAAGAGGTAAACATTTATCACCTCTTTCAACTTCTTTTCTTCTTCCACATCCTCTTTCTTTGTTGTTTACATTATAAAATAATAACTCTATTATCTCCTATATAGTGTGATTTTATTAAAATGGTACAACCGTATTCATTATTCTATCCAACATATGAATGAAAAAGTCACCATATGCACGTACGTACGGATTACCCTCTCCACGTCATGGTGTAGTTTGTTATTCAAACACTTCATTACTTGAATGGGTATAATAATGAGTATAACTGATGTTAAAAATAAATATAACATTTTAATGATTCTGTATATATGATATACCATCCAATTCCGTATGATTTCACCATCAATATAATGATATTGTCACTCGTGGGTCCGTACGGATTACCGTCTCAACGAACATGAAGAGATTCATTCCCCATAAAAATCATTCAAGAATAATTTTCATTTTATGTTTAAAAATTATGATTAAGAACTTAATATCATTCTCTATATGAATAAAATACATCCTATCCATAACAAAAATGGATTACATAACCGAGAATATAAAGAAAAACCAATTAGTTAACACCCGAAACGATGATATTACTAAAATATTATTAACAACACCTATTATAGGATCATATATGACATCATATTTATGTATATAGTAGTTTTATAATTTAATATCAATGATTTAACTATTATACATGAGGTTAACATTCCCTAGACCAAGTAAAAGTACAAGTTATGGGTTAATTTCACAATATCATTATTTTCGATAGTTGTTTTTGCATAAGTATCTACTAGGTCCTCTTTATCATCCAAATCCATGCTTTCTTAAAAATGTATTTCAAAACATTTTTACTATTTACTAGACAATGGGTTAAATTACTTTACACCCTTATTTTACCTTATATGTTTTGAAATGAATCTTTCTGTCGTTTTCCAAACAACGGACTTGATAACCTTTTCGGCAAAATTAAGGTTAGAATGTTTTTAACTTATACGGTGGGTGCATCTATTTTCCGCCATTATAACATCGTTGAAGCTTCCCTTACACTTTTATAAGAATATATATAAAAATAAATTTTTTTATATTATAATTTTGTTAATTTTAAATGATTTCCAAAAAAAAGAATGATATATTTCTCTCAAATAGTTTTGATTTTATCTATGTCAACATCCTTTGATGGATTTTAAACTTGTTTGTTATTGATTCATTATGATACAAATAATCCCTATTGTATTTAAGGTTTTGTGATTTTTTTGACTATGGATGTGTTATTTTTATACCATTCATTGTTTATGGTTAAATTATTGACATTTCGTATGCTAGTTGTAATAAGAATGTTTATGTTATGTCTAAAACTTTTCATATGAGGAATGAATTGGACTTAGTATGTGATGGGTGGAGCCCACTATTGCTCCTCGATGCATCGGTAGGTCTCATGAGGGAAACTATTGTCTTGGAATACGGCTTTGACAAAACCGTATTTCTAGTCTTGGCACAAGGCCATGACTATGTGGTAATGAAGTCTAGCATTATGCATTTGATCATTATGAAATTTTCTATTGATATTGCATGTAATTATTCGATGAGTAGAATATCAATGTGATTAAGTAAATGTAATTTTATGATTTTATCAGTGATATATTATTCTTAAGTTTATGTTTAAAAGGACTTTTGTTTTAGTATTATATATTGCCTTAAATTTTTAGGCTTATTAATAAAGTTTCCACTATATTGTTATCCTTACTGAGCATCTGAACTCACCCCTTTCTATGTTTTATTTTTCCCAGGCTGAGAAGAATTATTTTATGGTTGAACTATAAGGATAGGCTAAGGATATATGTGTGTTCAAAAAGGGGACAAAATGTTTTTGATTTGTTTATTTAATGATTTAATGTAAAACTTATGAATGTATCTAGTACTTCCAAGGAAACTAAACTGTTCAGTCTTTCAAGGCAAGATTCCTTGTAGCATGCCAATTTTATGTAATAATTCACCGACTCTAGGTAACTGGGGTTGGGGAGTTACAACCTGAATAAATAGTATTTCTTCAAACTAGTTGTTTTGTGCATTGTAAGATATGAAAAAATTAAATTTACTCTAAAATGAAAAATCTGTTAATTTATTGTGGTTCTACATACTCCCATCGTTCAATAAATTTAAACCCATCAATTTGAACTCAAAATCAAAAACTATAGGGTGGACATTTCAAAATATCATTCCTGAATCTCCACATTGTAAAATTGATTAATGAGGCCTCTAATTTAAAATAAATAATGGAAAGTGAGAAGGTCATTGAAGATAACACTTACTAGTGTACCATGTCGGAAAACATGGATATAGATGAGAAATATTACCATCATGTTCTGATGGAGAGAAAAAGAGAACATAGTCAAGAAAAAAGTTAACAATCACAAAGATATAAATCTACTATTATAAAAGAGACCATTACATTCATACGAAAATATTCTACTAAGATAACTATTTCGGTTTCAATATCAATTCCCTATATTTGAAGAATTACTATACTTCATAGACTTATAACAAAAGGAAACACACATACTTGAAAAGTATATTTTCATCCATTAATCAATTTATTCCACAAATGAACTTATTATTCATAAATCACACCATATAAATAAAGAATACTATTTTATAATAACTAGGAAATCACATAGGCTAGTTGTAGGTGATTCACCCTTTTCGGCCTTCAGTTTTGGGTTCATGTCTCGTGACCTTGTGAGATGCGTCAAGTTGTCGCCTGATCAGTATGTCATCATTTTTCAAAAACAATATCATAAAAAAGTAAATAAATAAAAGTAAAATATTAATCAGTAAATAAATTTTTAACCCCAAACTATAATATCAACTATTTAACTTATTATATTTCAACCTTAAGACTAATTTAAAATACTTCTGTCCAAATTACGGGTCCAGATATATCTCTAAATTTATAAAATCAACCTTAACATCAAATTATCCAAAAAAACAAAATGTATATCTTATTTTTACATTCCAAATTTTTTTCACTATAAAACTCATAATAAAATATTCATGATTCCAAATACTTAATGAAATAGAATTTCAATACAATCCTTATTTATTTTTATAATTCATATAACCATTACATCATTGATAAAATACTAAAAAGACATAATTATTTAATCCATTCATCATTTTTATTCATATGGGGTAGGATCATAGGCTTTACCATGACCCCTTGTCTTATTTTGAGGAATATTCCTTTGACACTTGGGGAAATATCTTATGTAGTTCCCCAAACCCTTAAAATTGAAGCATTAATGTTTGGAGAATTTATTTCTTACTTTAAAATCATGAGCATGGTTTCCTTTTTATCAATATTTGAATCAAACACTTTTTCTTCTTAATCATATACCATGGTGTCTTCTTCCATAATTATCACATGTGGGAAAATCTATATTTCCCTTATTCCAATTATCCAACTCTTTCATTGTCATCAACTTCTTCTCATTATTCATTCCAAAGTCATAATTTTTAGAAAATAATTGTTCATCCTTGATAGCATATGATATTATTTCCACATATTATGATAATTTTCAGGAGACTTGTTCTCTTCGATATATTTGCTTCATCTTCGATAGGATATTATCATCCTTAATCATCATATCTTGTGCATTGGGGAGGTTTTCATTCCTTCAACTATGGACCATTTTTTAATAATGGAATACTCTAGATTAGGATATGAATCATAATTCATAATTTAAAACTCGAA
Organism: Viscum album; assembly: GCA_963277665.1. Taxonomy (NCBI): domain Eukaryota; kingdom Viridiplantae; phylum Streptophyta; class Magnoliopsida; order Santalales; family Viscaceae; genus Viscum; species Viscum album. The sequence continues at coordinate 1,721,212,349 of OY728164.1, read as the reverse complement.
AAAAACATAACATAATTTGAAAATTTTATGCATAGTTATTCTCATAATCATTAAAATGGTTACTTTGGGGACTTATTAAATTTTAAATCCTCTATAACAGTTTGTAAAAAATGTGAATTATCCTCAGAATATCTTCGGCATGTCAAACCTGGTGTGCATGAAGGCTTTTTTTCATGTACCAAGTTACACCAACTTAGGCCTCATGCTTCTTATCAGAGTTTTTACCCAGAGGTATACTTGTTCTAGAACCACGTCTAATTGTAGATTCCATACAATGATGTGTTGATTAAAAGACCCACATAAACTTACTCTTATCACATTCCTAGGATATTCTTCAATAATTATCCTCAATTTCTATATTAAGGCTATATTATATATTCATTGATTTCTAATTCTAGTTTCCAAGGATTCTACTAAACATCCTCTAATACCAATTGTAATACCCCTACCCATGAATCCTAGAGCAAGTTTAATACTGTATTACATTATCTTAATAATAAGAAATATAATCAAATAGCCGATTAGTTTAGTTGCCCTGGACATCCAGATTACAAAAATAATACACATATTACATTATGAAATAGAAAATAAAACATGATACATAACAAAATGAAATAACACCATCCTTGAAATCTTATTGAAATATTTCTTCTTCCTATATTGGGGAGAGAAAAGGAAATAATGGTGAGCTCAAATTCTATTTGTGGGTAAGTACAATGGAAGAAATTATGAATTGATGAGATTATTTCAAAATGGAAAGGTAAATTAATGATAGCTCATTCCATTTAAACAAACTAGATAATGAATTACTAAAATGGAAAAGTAAGAAACTAAAACACATTTCATTTAATTAACAAATTGATAATGAAATGAATTTATATATTTTTCAACGCAAAAATATCATGGAAAATAATAATAAATAAATTCAGAATAAATAATATACTTTAATTATGGAAATCAAGTTTCACAGGAACATGATACCTTTACCATCATTATAATATAGTTTAAACTATTCTGATTTGTCCAGTTAATTCTTCTCATTAGACAACAGATGCATCGAGGGGATTGCATTTAATGGTCCCCGACCCATAGAGCTTTCCTCAAATAGTCCCCAACCCATGTATTTTGTAACACCCCAATATTTTATAGTAACTTATCTCTTCAAATTATTTCAATAACCTGCACTACACGCAACACCGAGTTCAAGCGCACCACAACTTACAAAACTAGGTGTTCAAAAAAAGAGGTTATGAATAGTATTAATGACATTTTAAATTATATATAACCTATATAACTTTAGCATTCATCTATTATGTTCCTGAGACATAATATAAGAAAAATTAAATTTCTAAAATACAAGAGGAATTTTTTTAAAAAAATGCAGTTTTTCCATATTTTAATGGAGAACCCTTTTTAAATAAAATATTTTACACTTCTATATATTCAATTTAGTGAAATAAAATTATTTTCTAAAATAGGGGCATAAAAATTCATTTTGGAAATTTTTTTTGTACTTTTTTGATAACTTTTACATTTTGATGAATAGTAAAAAGAATAATAAATTTTAATTAAAAACAACTTTTTTAATCAAAATAATTTATAGTGTTAAATTATAAATCTGATTGGTTTTAAAGTATCATTATATTATATTTTCATAATTTAATATAATTTAAGTCATTCGATGAAATTTCACTTTCAAACTGAATATAAACATGTGTCAATCTTGTAATAGTTATTATTTCTTAAAAACACGATATTTGTTTTGACAACAGAAATTAATTTAAAAATAATTTCGGTAACTTATGAGTTTTTAATTTAAAAAAATGGATTACATATTTGGAATCACAAGGTAAAAAGTGTTTAATAGGTAACTTCTTTTAGACATTATGAATAATTACTTTGGTAAATATTTTATTTACCATGGTTAAAGGGTAAATCTAGTAAATGAGGGTAAAAAATAAAATTATAATAATATTAAATTACTGTAAAATGTGTCCTATTCCTATTGTTTGATACATTTCCGAACATGGGTTTCCATGTGTCTATTTAGGGGCCCTATGAAGCCACTTGAGAGTGATAATGACACTTTATATTAATTAATTTAAAGTAAAGACAAAAATGATATAAACTTAAATCTTTTAGTGAAACAATTTTTAAATGGGTTTATAAAAGTTATCCTTTTGACTATAAATAAAAATTAGAAGGATAAAAATATTGTATAAATAATAATATTTTATTTATAATTTTTAGACTTTTAATAATTTAATTTATTTATGACACAGTGATGATGCAGTAATTACCTTATTAAAGAAAGAATCAAATAAATGGTATTATAAATATTAAATAAAATATAATTTGAATGTTTGGATTCCATCCACGAATTTTATAGGTGAATATGACATGTTAGTATTTATTTAATGTATTTTTTCGAAGTAACAATGTTTTTATTTGACTTTCACAAAAAACAAAAATAACAAATAGTGTCAAAATTTACATAAATTAATTTTTTAAACAAATACTTTACTATTGGTGGATAAAATATTCCTAAAAGTATAAGGTTCAGAAAAATGGATTAAATAATATTTTATATGTCATTAATGAACAATATTAGGTTCTCTTGTAACTTAATAGTATGTTTATTTTCCATATAGTGTTGAAATACAAGAAGACACGGTAAAAGGTTATCTATTTAACTAAGAGATAAATTCATTAGATAAGGATAAAATGGTAACCTAAACATGAATCAAACCTATTGGATTAGATTATTTTTACCCATAACCACATATGACTTGAAGTAAATTCATTCGGTGCCATTATTAACCGAATATGATTTTATTATAAAATAATATATCAATATTTTCCTAAGGTGCCACTCACCTCTCTTATAAATGGAGACTTCCCCTTCTCTCTAAATCACACCTCCAATGCCATTTGTCTCAGCCAAAACATTCCAAAATATCCTCCAATTTTCCCTCTCTTCATCCAAGATTTCGTTTTTTGATTATAAAGCCATCCTAAGGATCCCTTTTGATCAACTCAAATGAAAAAAACCGAAGAAAAGGTAATAATTTCATCAACCTCTTTCAAGTTCTTTTCTTCTTCCACTTCCTCAATATTTTTTGTTTCCATTTTAAAATAATAAATCAAATATCTTATATATACTGTGATGTTATCATAAAACCAATACAACCATATTCATTATTCTATCCATCATATGAATGTTGAAGTCACCATATGTGTGTAGGTACGACTTACCATCTCCACTCAGTGGTGTAGTTTGTTATTCAAACACTTCATTATTTGGATGGGTATAATAACCACCATAAGTGATGTAAATAATAAATACATCATTTTAATTATTCTATATATATTATATACTATCCAATTACATATTATTTCACCTTCAATATAATCATATTATCGCTCGTACATACGTACAGATTACCATCTCCACAACGTGATGAGATTCATTCCCACGTTCACCATTTTAAGATGATTATAAACATAAATATTATTAATAAGTATGTAATATATGAAATAATAATTATACTGGAGATATATATTTATATGTGTATTTACTTACATATATCTTATTCACTTACTTCTGTTCAAACTGATATGAAAATGGAAACAACGTTTATGCGTATGTTTGGCCTACCGTCTCCAAAAAACGGTTCCTTCCATTTCATATATTTATCTATAATAAATATTTATATTCTAAATATATATGATATATAAATCAAGGATTATATTCTAGTAGTATTTATATCATGATATAAATGAAATGATCAATAATAACAAGTAAAAACACCTATGATAAAGAAAGCGATTATTACCCGAAATGTTAATTTAACATGGAAATAATTATTAAATGGGTAGCATATAGTCATAAATGAATCATGTATGATATAATAAATATTAATATGGTTCTGGTATAATTTAATAACATTCAATGGTCTTTATACAAAAGTTTAAACGTACCCTCGGCCAAAGGAAAGTGCATGGTACATGTTAATTTCAAAATCTCATTATTATCCGAGATTGTTTTTACGTATGTATCTACTGAGAAATATTTATTATCCATGTCCATGTTTCATAAAATAGTTTTAAAAGGGATTCTTTTTAAGGGTATTTTTACTAAAACATCATTTATATTTTTTTAATGATTTATTCTTCTAAACATTATTCATTAATGTCCATGTTTTAAAAATGGTTTTAAGGATATTCCTATATAGACATGAATGTTTAAAAGTGTTAAATCTTTTAAAAAGTTTCAAATTGTTTTGATACACTTTGATTAAAAATTTCCTTAAATGACTTCCTTTCTAAATTGTGTGACTTTTAAATGTTTTAATGAAAAATTGATATTTCTCTCAAAGAGTTTTACAAATCATTTTTATATATGTCTACATCCTTTGATTGATTTTAAACATGTTTGATGTTGATTTATTATGATACAAATCTTACATATTGTATTTTAGGTTTTGAGATACATGTGACTATGGATGTGTTATTTTTATTCTATTCATGGTTTATGGATATAGTATTGACATTTCGTATGCTAGTTTTAATACGAATGTTTATGTTATGTTTAAAACATTTTTTATGAGGAATTCATTGGACTTATTAAGTGATTGGTGGAGCCCGCTATAGATCCTCAATGCATTTATAGGTCTAATGAGACAAACTAGTGTCTTAGGACAAGGCCTGTACAAATTCTTATTTGTTTTCATGGTACAAGGACTTGACTATATGGTTATGAAGCAAGACAATATTTTATTTATCTTTTCAATATTATGCTAATGTTTAAGATTAAAAGTCTAGTTTTTTAGTCTTATACATTACCTTAAATTTTTATGCTTATTTATGAATGTTTCTGCTATATTGTTATTCTTACTGAGCATATGAGATCACATATTTCTATGTTTTATTTTTACCAAGATTCTAAGAATTATTGTATGGTTGATAAATAGGGTTTAGCTTGGGGATTAATGGAATTGTAAAAGTATCATTCATGTTGTGTTTTATTTTCTAATGTGTAATGTAACATTAATGTATGTAATCTATTTTCCGAAACTGCTAAATTGATCGGTCTTTCGGGACTTGATTCTTTGTAATCCTACCAATGTTATGTAATAATGCACCGACTCTAGGCTCCTGGAGTCCAAGCGTTACATATTGCATGTCCAAAGCATTCCTCATATACCTAATAAAACGTTATCCTTATCAAATATCCATATTAAATAAATAATATTATGTTATTAATAATACCTCATAGGAGGATAAGTAACAACATTGTTTGTTGACATTAGAACATTCTTGGGGAAAAATAAATTTTAGACATTCCAAAGTATCCCATATGGAATTGAATCATTTAAATAATAATTATACAGGAAGGGATAAAATTAACTGAAACTTATAATATATTGAAAATAAGGAGATTCTTGACATAACATGGAAAAGGGATGTATATACACAATATAAATGAAACTAGGTGAAGGACGTTACAATATGTCTCAATAGATTTAACTTGACACGAAATCCATTACCAAATTGTAAACATTTATTTAAATGGACACTCATTTATAAAATAAATTATTTTTTTAAAAAATGACATTGTACAATATTAGAGGAAACTTAAAAACATTAGGGTTTCATTTTTGTGTAAAATTCCTTTCATTCCATACACATTTAAAAAATTCCATTTTCTTTTGTAAGAAAAGTAAGAAAGTACCATGTTTTGTAAAACAACAAGAAGATTCATTTTTTTTGTAAAAATTTATAAAAAAGATAAGAATTACATTAAAAAATCAATGTATAATAGTAATAACATTTCTAAAAACATTTTTATAAAACACTAACATGGAATAGAAATATTCCCATGTGGAGACTTAAACACAAACAATCCCTACTAACAATGATATTGTGAAACAAATGAATATCACTTTACAATCAATACAATCTTGTTCTTGTGATTGAAATAAAATTAAATGGATATGAAAATATAATAACCAAAAAAATAATAGTCATATAATACATTCATGGCTGGTATATACACAACTTAATACAAACAAGTAGTGTATAAGGCATTTGTACCACATGAATAAATATGAGACAATTCCCCGTTATAGACCGTTACCTTTATGGTGAACATCCTTTAATATACAATATAATTATTTTATGAATGTAATAAAATTATATCAGAAGATTATTTATATTTATTATAACATATATGATCTTATATTATTTTAACACCCATTTTTAAACATTTTCACAATTTTTGGTGTGAATTTCCTAGTTTCTTGCGAAAGTTTTGACTTGTTATTTCATAATCTTATTTATTATATACAGATTCAATAATATCAAAAATTAAAATCATGATATAAATATCATATATATTCAATAAATATATACTAATAATAATCTATTATATTTGGAGATAAGAAATAAAATGCACTGTTCATGGAGACGGTATGTCGTATGGGCGTATGATCACAAGATTAATTTATAAAACATATTAAAATAATGAAAATTAAATTATATATATTTATATTATAATTATAGTGTCATATTTATTTCATAAATTTAAAATATTATTTTTAAAACCATCCTTTATATATTCCATGTATAGTATTAGTGAATCCCACAGCTTTGAGAAGGCGATATTCCACAATTCCACAAACAATGTTATCGTATTTATAAAAAATTGAAATCATAATTTTATTTGTTATAAAATAATTAAATAGGAATAAAAAAATATCATATATAATATATATAAATATATCTTTCATCATATTTTGAAACCTTGAAAGATTGTAAAAGGAGAATTAACAATCATCATTTTGTGAGGCGGTAGTTTGTTGTACACGAAAACTGTATGTTCGTTAACCATTAAATGAAATTTTGTGTTACTATATGAATAAATATTAATTAAAAATATGATTTTACTAAGGATACTATGTTTATTATAAAAAAATTAGATAATATTAAATGAATGACTAGGCAATGAAATAAAACTAAGGTGGCCATTGAAGAGTGTTACCTCATTTTCCGGTAATCGCATTTGGTTTATATATAATGGATTACATGGATGGATTTAATCCAAAATAGAATATTATTTGGTGAATATTGGGATGTTGGGAACATATTTTTTCAGATATTGATTAAGACAAAGGGTCTTGAGAGGTGTGAGGAAGTGATGGAGGATGTGTCCTATTATAATAAACGTGATGGGTACTTTTGGAAACTCTAAAACAATTAAAATACAGTAAATTAATTTTCTATTAAAAAAGGTTCCAAATTGATTTATTTTGAATATAATATGAGGATGTATCAATATCCTCTCAAATAATGAAAAATTATATTATTTTTCAAAAAATTTAATACTTATCTTTTTGTTCTAACCCTTATTAATTCTTCGCAAGATATATTATAATTTACACATTAAGGCTTAATATAACTACTGTAACAATTGAAACGACCAATACCTAAGATATTTTTGACATTATAAAATTTGTACCATCTTTTTGGACGAATATTGTTTTTTATCAAGTCTATATAATTTATTAAAATATTCTATATTTTAAAACATTATTAGTGTCAATTTTGAAACAATTCAATATTGGACTTTTTAAATATATAATAATGACTTTACATCTCCGAAAATACTCTATTAAAACATCTATAACATGTAATATTCATGTATAAAATTAGTATACATAATAAATTAAATATAATAATATTTATTAAAATAAATTAATATCATTTATTTTATTCTACAATTAATGAAGATATTATTGAATCACCAGTGTGTCACAATTTAATTGAATTATTTATTTCCTATATATTAAAAATAAATTACCATGATTTAGATAAAAAATTTATCTGTCGAAATATTATTTATAATTTAACATAACCGTTATATATCCCCATATTTAAAATATTTTACTTGTTAAAAACAAGAGTGTGACAAAGTTTGTCTTCTCTTTGAATAAAATATTATTATTGTCTTACTCACACCCATGTTTCTTTTAAAGTGTATAACATTGACAAAAGAATGATTTTTGTTGAAACACCTTCACATAAGGAAATTATTATAGGTTTTTGGGTGATTTTATATTATATATAATATTATATTTACTTTTATTAACCAGATTTCCCATTAACCATGGTAATAGAAAAAATTACTAAAGACATTATTCAAAATTTCCAAAATAAATACATTTTGACCCTATTATATCATAAATTTTATAATTATGACAACATTTTATTTCTATTTTTCAAAATTCAAAACACATAAGTGGCTAATGTTAATGTAATATTAATTCCATTAAATGATTGAGAAATTGGATTTTCAGTGTAAAAACGTTCAAAAGTTTAGAAGCTTTTTATAACCAATTTCAATGTGAAATTGATTCTTATGCCGTAAATTGGATTTAATGATTAAAATATTATTTAATTATTCTTAAAAACAGATTATAATGATAATTTAATTATAAAAATAAATTTGATGAAAAAGAAATTTTGAATTAAAATTTATTATTTTTCACTATTGATTAAAATTTGAATGTTCTATGAAAAATACAAAAAATTAAAACATATATTATAAATGAGATATTTATTTTGTAAAAAATAACAAATAAAAGTGTCAAAAAATGGAATTTAAATTGTTTCTCAATGAAATAGATGAAAAACTACTTTTATAAAAATGTTGATTATTAAATTTGATTTTGGGTTTGTTCTTATATTGTACCATTAAAATATGTTGGATAGATGGAAAAATATTTTATTCAATATATAACATATAAATGTAATATATAAATTTCCATTATGTGTTAGAATTTAATTTATACTGAAAAACATTACTAAAGAGAGTTTTTTCAAACTATTTATTATGTACATTGTAAGCTGTCAACAAAATTAAATTTATTCTAAAATAAAAATATATTAAAGTCATTTGTTACTACATAGAGATTGATTACATAAAATTTTGTTCCATATTTGTAATTAGGATGATAAATTTTAGTAATTATTACCCTTCTATTTTTATTCATTACGAATAATAAATATATTAAATCAGTGTCACCTCCATAAGAATAAATTTGGTAAAACATGGTTAAAAACAATAGATGAGGGAAAAAATTCAACCTAAAAATTTCATTTATTTCATTTGAAAGAAAAAATTAGACCATAATCATACCAAATTTGAATATATATTATTTGGTTCCATTTTACCTGGATGTTGAAATTTATATTACTTAATTTAAAGAAACATCCAAAATGTCACCCTCTTAAATTTAATATCCATAAATTTTTTATATAATCATAAATAGATGAAAATTTTTGTTTTAAATGTTTATTTTAAGTAATTATTATTTATAATGGTAATTTATTTATATTTTTTATTTATTTAATAATTACAATAATTGTTTGCACAACTTTGACATAAAATTTCTTCAATTATTATCGTTATAAAATAAATGATTTAAAAATATTAAAAGTAATATAATTTGGGAGAATTATATTTCAACATTAAAATTTATTTAATATAAAATATTATGTATATTTGAAATATTAATTTTCCATCTTCAGATATTTAAAGTCAAATTAAATGAATCGTGTCAAGAATAGATTTAATGATGTTTTATGTTAAATAATATTTTACTAAATTATTTAAAATTCATTAAAAATTTAAAATAAAAAAATTATATTGAAAAAATTTCAAAAAATTCTCCAATGGTCCATTTATGAGCTATTTACTAACATATAATTAAGATAATCACCCTTTAAGATTGAAAATGTCAGTACCACAATTAAGGTTTGAATTGATCAAGGATAGGGTTAAAAAAGACAAGGTTTAAAATGACACAAAACATGTTAATATTTACTTCTATGTAGATATTTTGATATTATCCAAAATTTAATCTAATATATATTTTTTAGGAAAATTTTTTACTGTGAATAACTGAATTATATTTTAATCTTTTTTGTTATTCCAATTGTGTCCTTTTTCTCCATTATAATAGTAGTGACTTCTATCCTTTATGTACACCACATTGAGCCATCTAGATCGACCAAAACCTATAAAATTCAATTATAGACATATATATATCCATGATTTATAAGCACTTATATTTTTTTAATAAAACCAGAAGGTCCTTATGAAGACATGTAATGAAGGCCTATTGAAGAAGAGATAATCATCTTCACCGACCTATTTAAATTTATTTCTTCTTTTACCTCTAATAAATCTATAATATTAACCATAAATTAAATAGTTATCTATCATAAATATGATAAAATTTAAATATAATTATGGAACCACCAATATTCACCCTGTACTTCGTCAAATGGGAAGTGAAAGTATCAAACTTGTGTTTGTGCGGGATACTTCTTCCACATAGTGATACAATTCAATTTCTATAATTATTTTTTATAAATGGTTTTATTATTGTTTTTATTTTTATATATTATATTTATGATAAAATTATAATTTTCTAATTATAATTTAATATCTTCCATATTACCTTCATATCTGTTAAATAATGATAGTGTCGCTCGCATATACGTGTGAGATACCACCTCTATGTAGCGATGTGATTATTTCATTGATTAAAATTTTCATGGATAGTAATAATGAAATATATATGAAATATATATGATATATCTGAAAAAATAATTATTCTATAAATAATAATTTTTATTTTACTTATTCCCTTCCGTTAAAAAGTGAAAATATCACTCGTGAATGTGTTTTCCTTACCGTTTCTATGAATGATGTAACTAGTTTTAATAACTATACATTAAATGAATATATATATATAACCATTATTTATGATATTTATACAATAATTAAGATCATATAGATTATGTAACCATGATAAAAGTAAGAATATTGGAAATTTCAAACTAAATCAGGCATGAAAAAAATATTTAACACCTAGAAATGATGATTATAATAAAAAATTATTAATAAACTATTATTGAAATGTTATAATGGGGTCGTAAATTATATTATAATTATGTATATTGTGTTTTTATATATTTTTAATAAATATAAATTTATTATAATGGATGTTAAAGTCATTTATTAGGAATGTTGAACAGGAGGAAAGGAATTTATTAAACAATATCATTTTATTTTAGGATTGTTTATGTTTGAATTTTCCGATAAAGGAAATTACATTATAATTATCTAATAGACTACTTTAATTTTCTTCTACATTTTTTATTTATTTTTCAAAAGGGTTATTATTTTATTTTACCCTCCTTAAGTAAATAAGAGAATGAAAGAATATTTTTTTAAGGAAGCTCGAATATGATTTAATATTTTATTGAGAATGATTTTATTCCATATTCCTGATTTCTAAAATTATCTTCAAGATTGTCTTTAATATTATCCTATTATATTCTAAGGAAATTTTTACACATGATTTATATTTAGAAAAAAAATTCAATGGAATATTTTTACCATTTTTTGAATTAGTTACCTTTTACTTTTAAACAAAAATTCAAATGTAATTTTTTTTATTAAAAATTCATATAATGAATGGAATTTCCCCCCATCATGACTGCTATATTTTTCTTGATGTTTCCATTTTTTGATATCAATGGTTAATTTCAAAGAAACGTTTTCTTTGTTATTTAGGGACATATTTTATTTTAATAAGTGATTTCGAAGTGAAAAGATTATTTTCCTCAAGAAAGTTTATTTTTGATCATTTAAAGTGACTTTCAAATATAAAAATAGCCATTAATTTTAGTAGGGATATGATCTAATGATTAAATATTTATTATATATATGGATTTTTTATAATGATGAAGTATGTTTATAAATTCATGATTTAATAAATATAATTGTTGACTTATAATGCATTATAAGAATTAATTTTATTGATTATTCAAAACATAAGGAATGCATAGGATGTGAAAGTGATGGATGATGAATGATTGCAGATAACCTATCAATGACTTAATAAGTATCATGATAAAAAATTAGATTCCAATAATTTATAGTATTAGGATGTAAGATCAAGTCATAATAGTTGAGTATTTAATTTATGATTTCCATTTAAATGATAATCACTTTATTGAGAGGCCACGATGGAATTATAGTGTCTAGGTTGAGATAAATAGATGGTAAGATTCTTGATTTTATTTTATGGGAGGCATTGATCTTGAATTTATAAAATTATGAATTTTCTTTTTTAATAATTTAGTTATCATTATTTATATTGTTTCTATGTTGATATTTTATTGGGATTCTCATTTAACTCATGTTATTGATTGAATAAAATATGTTTTGGTTATCCACTATAACATGTCAGTTTTTCCTTATCTATTCACGAAATATGTCACTATATGTAACCCATACTAAGTACATGATATCATTATTTTTTTTCTTAACATAGATATGAAGATGGATATTATGATTGATTTTAATGATGAAATATTGTTTATTATGCTATGTTTTTATATATCCAATGTAAATGGGAATCATGTGTGCATTTAATTGACCAAGGAAAATAAACTTTTCGACCTTTTTGGATTTAATTACATGTATATATTGTCAATTTAGGAAATTAACCACCAAATCTAGGCTACTAGGGTCGGGTTCCTTACATTATAATTTTACATGAGTTAAAAATCATAGAAATAATTAATAAATCCATAGTATTCATTTAAATGACAATGTAAAGGGTTATTTATCATTATTATAAATGTAATGTTGTATATCATGCTTAGATAGATTTATAAAAATGATGATCATTTTCTTCTTTTTTATATTATATGATATGAGAGGATGTTTTTAAATACATACAATTATTATGAAAATTAAATCATGACGGTGTTAATAGACATGGTTTATAGTTCAATGGATCATATAACATGTATTTTAATAGAATATAATGATTTTCTTATCCAGGAAAATGAGTTTATTCAAAAACATAATTTCAATGTATTTAATTAGATCCCACTACCCCAAAGTGGCATATTATAAATAAATATTTTAAAAATATTTATATAAACACTTAGAAAAAGCTATATGTTATGGTAGTTAATTTTTAATTTTTTTAATATTTATACTAAATGAAATAAATTTTTTTATAAAAACAAGTCAGTTTTTGTATATTAACATGAAATTTTAAATAGTATATAGTTTCTTAAAAAATAGAGACTTTATAGGTATACTTGGAAAAGATCATAGATTAACAATTAATGGATAATATTAGTCAAAGTTCAATATTAATACCACTTAGTATTATAAATTGGTTAAGGGAACACCATTGAAGGGAAATATTTAGAGATATATTTAGTTACTAGAACAAAGTGTAAATGAATTTATATATAAAAGGTGTATAAGATATTTTGGTAATGAAAAATTTAATGTATTTCCTTTTGTTATCAAAATGATCTAAATGAAAAGAAATTATAGAAATGTTCCATTAATGATGATAATGATGATGTCTATAGAAATATTTATATATAGAAAATATAGGTTAACATCATAACATTTGATGTTGTGATCTTATGGAGAGTCAATACTATGTTTAATGAGGTAAAGATTAATAATATGAATACTAAATTTCATTATTATTCCAAAATCATTGTTTATAGTTGTTAATAATTAATTAAATTTAGTGGGATTTTTTTATAAAAATTATCTTATAGATTTGTAGAAATAATTCCCTTTTGATGTAATAAATTTATCAACACAATAAAAGTGCACAAAAATAAATATAATGATTTGTCATATGTGATATGATTAGACCATCACTTATCTATGGTTTGGTCGATATTTTTTTAAAAAAATTATTAATATGAAATTTATAATGTTATATACAATTTTTTCCTCCACTTTCTCATTTACTCATATTGGCTACATATTAGAAATGGAGTGAAATGATGATTGATCTCACTATGTATGAATATTATTTATCCCTAACTGATTTTAATCATGGATTATTATAAAATGTGATATATTTTTAACGTCATTTTGGGTATGATTTAATATAGAGAAAAAATAAAACCATGACACATAAAATGGGTTTTTGACCCTAAATTACACACAATGTGTACCACATAGAGTGTCATACCCTACTTTTTGTGTACTAGAGGTTCATGTTTCATAATTTTAGTTCCCCATACATATGATTTGAATGATTCCAAGCTTTAGAACCATCATAAATATATATCCTTCATATAAAAGACTTGAGTTTTAGTTAATAAAGGGATATTATATTGAATTATTTATCTAGTAATTGAATCAAGATTAACCAATGTATGATTTATCCTATCATATAGTGAGTATGAAATCTGGGCCCATTATTGAGAAATATTGAAGGTGTGTATTACCATATCAAGATAAGATATATGATGTGATTATATATATTATAGGGTCATGTGATGTGCTCAGGAATAAGTTTGAATTACATGTGATGTATTCATTGTCTTGATATGCATATACTTGAAGAAACAACAATATATAGGTAGTTATCAGTTATTGATATAGTACTTTTTTTATTAGCCAATGTTGTTTAAAATGGGATAATATGAAAATTAATTTTTTTATATAATATATAAGGTTACCCAACAATTTCATACATATATATTTTTTAAATTTATATAAATATTCAATACATATCATAATAACAAATTTCCTTAAAGTATAAATGTTTTTTTCCTTAGAGACGTGATATATAATAAAATTATTTTGTGAAATAACTTCATCATATTCTATATAGTTAATCAACCAAGGTGCCCTTCTTCAACATACCCTAATTAAAATATTTCCTTATCATTGGACTAAATGGTAACCTAATAAATCATGGACTTTGATTCTTCATAATGGTAAATATATAGCATATCAATTAATGATCATAAGTGAGAATATGACAAGTATAAGGGTATGAGAAAATGATAATAACTAAAAAAGTCAAACCCAATCAGCCATATATCATTAATATGGAGTCAGGAAACAATGATTTTTCATAACAAAATGCACATGTCTTAAGAGTGTGAAATCATTAATAATAATTCATAATCCATGAGAATATATCATGACAATAATATATAAGTTTATGGCTGAAAATAAACATAAAAAATAATTTCCCTATTCATGGTTCACTTCAATGAATATAATAGTGGGAAGAGTCCTATAGTGGACTTGGATCCCTCCCCATTCCATCATTTCCTTAGTCAATTATTACCACAAATAATATCATTGAGGAAAATATCACATAGTGGAGTAGGATTAATCCCTATTCCATCATTTACATAGTCAATGTTCACACCCAAGAATATCATAGTGGATATAGTTCCTTACATAATGGGATTCACTCCCTATTTTATTTCACATTATATCAGGAGATATCATTATATCATCACTTCATTTAAGGGATATATAATTCTAGGTCCACCCATCACATAGTGAAAACCAAATATGTGTGTACCACAGGATCATAAAAACAATTGTTATTCAATTATATAGTATCCCATTGAAAATAAATGGGTTTCATAAATATTTCAAAATCACATAATCAAATTTATCCATAGAAACAAAGTGGATTGTTTTATAAAAACATTCCTTGTTTCATAATGTTTTAATTAACCCATGGATGTATAACATGTTCATAAAATTATCACTAAAACATAATCATCAAAAGTCATCAAGATAAATAATGAGAATGGAATCATATGATAATATAATCAGTGAAAAATAAAAATATGTAAGGGAAGATGACATAGATAAAAATATAATTCAAATATATTTAAAAAATTTCACTGAATATAGGGAATATATATATATTTATAGTATCTTAAAAAACTAAAAATCCAAGAATATTGAGAAATAAATTTTCTTTTAAAATAACCATGGAAAATAATAAATTAAGATTCCAATTAATCAAACTTTATGACAATGTCAAAATTTACTCATGATGTACATGTTTGACGAGAACATTATTTTCTAAAATTTCAAAAAATCAAATTTTATTCATCTGTAGATTTTTTTAATATTTTTTTAATTATTTACTAAAATTAAATTTTATTTAAAATAATATTTTCTATACATTTATGTATTGATAAAAACACTCATAGAACATTTTTAAGGACATTTACAAGGAATAAATTTTTTTTTCTTTTAAATAATAAGTATGGTTATCCTTTCTTAAAAACATTTTCTTTCTCCATTTATGTAACATGGAGAGGAAAAATTTATTAATTATTGATAATTATAGGAATTACTATATGGGAAAAAAATATAAGTTATTTAAGGGATAAGTATTTTAAATTTTTAGATAATGGAAATTTAACATAGATAATTCCGAAAATAAATGAGATTGTAAAATAAACCATTAACACATATCCCATCTTACATCATACAAGTTAAATCCTACATTATATTTTTGATAGCTTTATTTTAACTCTGTTATAATAATTTATTAGTATAAATATTATTATATTCCATTCCATGATAATTTATAATTACTATTTTATTAATAAATATTCATTAAAAAACATTTGACTGAAAAATTGATTATTTTCCATGCATATTTAGGTTAGGCAGTTCCATTCCATGCACCTTGGAAAATGTTTCATCAAATCAATAATATTAATCATGTCATAAGTATCATATTTAATCACTATATACACTTTTATAATCATTTATATCACGAGGTTATGAAAATTTAACTACATCATTTCATTGAGGTGGAAGTCTATACATATGCACGAGTTATGTTTTCATTACTTTATGGGTAGAAATAATGAAAGTTATATAATATTTAAAAATTAAAAATAATAATTATTTCATAAATACCATCTGTATTCATTAATTTTTTTTATTACCATCCATGTAAAGGTGAAGTGGAAAAATCACAACGCTTCGTGGAAGTGGTAGCCTACACGTATGCATCGGTGACGTTATCATTTTCCAAATGATTAGAAGGAAATTGTAAATGGATATACCATTTGAAAAAATATATATTTATAGAAATTATATTGATTAAATTTCATTAATATGGATTTAGAACATTTGGAGGATGTTTTCAATGAATGAAATGCGAAAGGGACGAAAATAATACATAACACTCCTTCAGATAACCTCCTGTAAAGTTAACCTTAAGGATTCTTGGATGGGTCTCTTGGGATTAACAGAACCTCAAGGACATGGATACGTTTTTTTTGGATATTATTTAGCCTTATATTTGTTGAGATAAATGTCCCAAGTAATGAGTATAAGACAAAAGAAGAGGTACCCTTTTATTAGTGAACAGAGTGACACACTTGTAATAATTAAGAATATTAAAATATAATAAAGTCACTAACAGGGGGAAAGAGGATCTAAAATGGATAAAACATAAATATGGGATGAAATAAAATCAAATAAAACATAGAATACAGTTTAAATAAGTTTTTTAGTTCTTTTAACTATTATTTTTTTAGTGTAACCACTTTTCATCCCTTTTAACAATTATATTTTTTTGAGATTTTATGATGATTAATATTCATAATGACCAAAAATGAAAATGAACTATTTAATAAATTTTCAAATTGTAATTTAAAACATTGAAATAATTATATTTGTTTAAATTTTTATAATTGGAAGAAAATATAATTAAAATAAGTGTAAAAAAGGGAATCAAGCCCATTTTTAGAAAAAATGAATTTTAAGCATAAAACTGAATTTATACATGCTACATTCCTAGTAGAAATATTATATTAATTACAATATATTTTATTTAATAGATAATATAAGATTTTTATAAAAATAATTCATATTTATTAATCTGTTCAATTCACTAATATAAAATAAATTGGGTATAACATAAATAATAATAATGTGAAATATATATTTTTACCTTCAAATGATTTTTATTATCTTCTGAACAATTGATAATAAATATCTGTATGAATATTTAATTTTTTAAAATTTAATATAGATATATTTTCTCAAAATTATATTTCATTAGTGATTGAGGTATATAATATAGAAAAATAATAATAAAATTGATAATTTTACCATCTAATGGAAAAATATAATAGTTTTAACATTTAAAATTGAGTAATATTTCATATGAATTAATAAATATTTTTCATTAAAGAAAAAATTTTTAAATAAGTTTCTTAATTTAGATAGTTATATATATATCCTCCAATCAAAAATTTATATGATAGTAGATAAATTTAATAATAATATTTAAATATCATATCACGGTTCGTTTAAGATAAGTTTTTAAAGTAATGAAAGATATCAAAAAAAATATTAAAAAAGAATTATATCAAAGAAAACTATCACGGTTTTATTTTCTGCCCCCTATGAAAATTTCAAAATAAATATTCAATAACATTGATACAAACAACTATGATACATCTACTTCATCATATCCTAAGTTTCCCACACATCTTTTTTAAATTTACAATTCATTCATACGATATTTGAAAGGTTATTTGTCTTGTTACAAAGAACAGTATCTCTATGATACAATAATTCCAATAGTTATTCCTTATAATAATGATCATGATCCAATGGTAAAACCAATATTTATGGTATATCTTAATGATTAGTTATATACTTGTTTAAAAGTGATACATGGAACATATCCTAAACATGATAGAGAATTTGTGGATTCACCACAACATAAGCTATTATCCCAATATGATCAAAAAAATCAAAAGAACAATATATATCGGGGTCATATTTCCCTTATTTCTAAATATCATAACCAGATTCCATTCGTATATTCACAGGGATACATTGTCACTAACATTGAACTCTAGATCACACTAATGATTGTTAGTAAAATATTTCTTTTGGCTCTAAACATACCAAATGGGTTGGATAATGGTTATAAACATATGATCCATTTCCAGACTAAATCAGTTCCCAATACATTTTTTTTTCTAACTTCATATTATTTTATTAGAGTTTTAAACTTCCTCAAATAGAAATATTCATAAGGATTCATTTGAATTCTTGAGTGAAAGCTATTATTGTAAGAAAAAACAAGCAATATTTGGTGTTAATACTAAGAACATTTTAAATCTGTATAATAAGATCTCAACATATATTCAGCGGTTTTGAGGGAACTCTTGGAATTACCATATGTTTGAGGATGATAGGAATTTCTAAATATCACCTCCATATTCAAATCATTCTAAATACTTATACAAAACATTGAGGTAATCCTCAGATCCTGATTAGATAGAATCTAGATTGGTACTCCATGAAATATTATTACTTAATTTATAACATAATAATTTGATCAAGATAAAAATCATATAAATTTAAGGAATTTTTTACCTTCAAAATGTGATAACAAAACATCCTGAATATCATTATTTCCATTATAAAATTTTGGGTGTTCGATGAAAAAATATGGGGTGATGTTTTCCTACATCCTATCTATTGTGGATAATGGTTGTAACATACCCTTAGTGTTTTGTATCTTAGAGTTAACTTACTAACATATGAAGAAATAAGATACAATCTCCAAAATATCCATCTCCATGTAATCCCACCAAAAAATAACTTTCAAATCTCTATACATATTAGTACTTCTAGGAAGAATATTGAATGATGAACTATGAGTGTCATATAAATACTACTTCTTTATATATAGTATGGATGGGAAACACACCTAGTTATTGAATTTGGTCATTAATTTAATGTTAGGATTAATTTTTTTAATAGTCTTTACCTTATTTTACAACCCTAAATCCAACTTCACTAACTTTTAAATTATTACATTAATTTTTGGTTGAAAATTAATTTGAGAAATAAATAATCATTGTATTTTCCTTATAAATTAATGTTTTATACTATGAAAATAAATAAGTACTTTATATCTATTATTTATCATCATGTAAAATAAAGTGTTCTCCTTACAATAAACGGAATCATCCAACTTTTTCAGCTTCCCTAGTCGATAGTGAATTGAGAATTTGTAATCTTTAATCAATTACAACCATCAATTTTAGCATATATTATAATATTTCTATGTGAATAAATAATTCAATATTTTCTAATAAATATATCTATATCACACATATTCACCCATGAAATAGTAAACTATCATCCCCATCCAAATTCTAACAAAAAGAACAATCATCATATGAGATTCTTTCCCTTAGAACATGGAAACTGTTATTAGATACTTGACTCATTGTCATCCATTATAGAAGATTAGAGGTCACTACTATGTCCTTGAGGATAGTATTACCATAACCCGATTAAAATTAAACATTAATATTTTAAAATTAGTCAATGAGCTACCACTCACTATTGGGATCCTGAACCACATATTTTGGAGTCTTCTAGTTTAGAGCACCAGCTTCATCATTTCCGTTTCCATACATATATGAAAGATAAAAATCAAATGATTTTAGGTACTCAACCCCTATGCACTTTTTGTGATTTAGTTATACCCATGTAAAGATGTACTTTAAATTTTTTTTATCAATGAATACAACAAAATGATCTCCGAGTAGAAAATGTATCCAATATTTTAGATCATGAACAATTGAAAATATCTTGAGGTTGTGTATTGGGTAATTACACTCATGAGGCCTTAACAGAAAAGACTCATACACAACCACTCACTCATCCTTCATCAGAATGGCTCCTAGCCTGATAATGTTTGTGTCATAGTATAATATATACCTTCTTCATGAATCTGGTAGAGTTAGTATCATCATTGAAGTAAATATTATCTTCTGCTACTAAAAGGATTATTTGTAATATTCTGACCATAATTATTCCACACAGTTCTTTTTCATCCTTATATGAATTACTATAAGGCATGCAAAAACTTTGATGATGTGTCTATAATATTCAGTTCTCCGTAATAAACTATGGATATCAAGGATGTTCTTGTTCTACTCCCATGAAACAATACCACTCACTTACTATGGGTCTATTGATACTACTGACTCTGAGATTATATGAACCTGGATGTGGTATTTGCTATTCCAAAAGTGAAATTTAATAGTCCTAGAATAAACATGGTGTTGTCTTAGTGTATTCACCATGATATCAAAATAGTTGTAATTTTATTATCAAGAAGAATACTACACTAAGATGTATTTAGAAAATACTATCATGAATGAATCCAGATATGGTTCAAGAACCAGATTCATTAGATCTATAAAAACTACAGATGCATTTGTGATACAAAACATCATTAGTGGGTATTCATATAGACCATACCAGCTCATGAAAGCTATGAGAGGTATTTCTATAGACCTGAATTGAACTTGATTATATCCCAAACTCCAATGAATCTTATAAAACTACCGAACTCTATAGAGGTGATAAAATAATTCATCTGTTTAAGGAAATTGATACCATTTCTTTACTATTAAATGGTTCAATTGATGATAATACATGAAAATTATCTATGTACCATTGACCTTCATGAAAAAAGGACCAATGAACCCCTAGGAGAGTAACTAGGGTATATAAATCCTTTACCATCTAGATCATCTAACTTCATCTTTATCTCCTAAATCTCTATATGTGAAATCTTATAACGAGGGGTGGATAATGGTGTTGATCATAGAATTAACTCTATTGTAAAATTTACCTCTCACATTGAAGATAGACCAGTAAATTCATCCGGTAAAACATCAGTAAAATGAAGAACTATAGGGAGTAAAATAGTGGGTCATAACCAATTATCATCCTAAAAAAGGATTGCGGTATGAGATTCCACACTACCCAACCTTTGTTGTCTAGGTCCCACTCGAGTCACGTCTCACATTCTTCCTTATTCATTTTTCCACCACCCTAATGAGATGTAAACATCACCCTTCGATGATAAAATTAAATATAATGTAGATAAAGAACATACTAGTGCTTTTTAATGATTACATCAAAGCCCATCCTGATGAAGATATAAAGATCCCATATGAAGAGATTTCCACCTATCTAAAGGGGAAACTATTTATAGAAGTGAAAATTATCTGATTTAATACCTAAAGAGGTATTGAGCATCATAAAACCAAATAAATTTTAATCTCAAGTCCCAGACTCACTGTAATTCCCTCATATATAAAAGAGTAAGATGTTATTGTGTCAAAAAAAGGAGACACACAAGTGGATGCTACTAGAATATTATCTCAAAATGATTATGTCTTGATTTTCTAGACCTCTAGAAGAGACAATACTGTATGTAAATATCATGTATTGTATCTTTGGTTCATAGCATGACTGCCTTGAGCAAGCATGCTCAGCTGAAACTAAGAATCATGATTCTGATTTCCTCTGCCTTGATCGCCACCTCGACTTGAGTGGTCAGTGGTATACTATTTGACTACCTAGTAAGATCTTAATGGCTCCGATTTTGAATGTGGGGAAATATTAGATCCTCACCTATTTGTCACTAATATAAATGACATGAAGAATCACTGAATATAACACATCCAAGCACAGACTATGTATTCTACCATATATCATATTCACGGAGGTATCATATATCCTAGATTTCCACTATTGTGACATATCAAGAAACATTATGTATGAGTTTTATAACAACTACTACCCCCACAAGAATCCTTGAAGATATTCTGGTTGCAATTAGAAGAAACACACAAAAAATCTCAGTTCTCATCCTCTATATTTTCCACTATCAGTGTCTCTATGGTATCTATTTATAACAGGCCCCTAGTTTATGATTTTATAAATTTTAGTCAACTAGGATACATTGACCCCTGATTAGATGAAATATATTAGTTCATCCTCTAATATCATCATGTTCCTAAGATCATCTCCGAATATAATTATGTGAACCGCTACATCTCAATAAAGTAAGAAGAATACTTCCTGAACGAAATGGCTCCCTACCGCTGGTTAAAAGACTCTATATTTTGATCAGTCCTTAGAGTCTATTGTATGAAGTGTTAATAATAATATAATCTATAAATATTCCTAGAACATATAACTATTCCAATATTCATAGGATATATCATACCACCATATCATTTTAGAATCACACATCATATATGTAATGAATTTGAACCTAACCTTATAGGCATTTTAAAATTATAAAATATACAAATAATACCTTCAATTGAAGACTCTACAGTGTGTGTTCAACCAACCTATTAAAAGGTGGGAGGATAATACTACTCTATCTCATGAGTCAATTCTACCATAGTCAAAGCATGTTGATTGGAACCTTCTATATTTATCATCATTTAGAAAAATCCTTCTCAAAACAATGTATTGGTGCCCATATCAAGAATACGAGGAGGTTCTACAGTTGTAACATTAGGAGTAATCCCTGGTGGATCAGGACCCACCTCCTCATGTACATGGCCATCATCACCTTTAGGGTAATATGAACATAGGAAATCATAGAGGCCTAATTCTATAATTCCAATTTCATTCCTCAAAAGAGAATTTAATAGTTAAGAGAATTATAGCTAGAAAACTAAGATATGTGCATAGCCCTACTATTAATAGATTACACTTATATAAATACTTTAAACCCAAGGTCTAGGTTTGAAATTAAAAGACCATGATGTCCATAATTATGTAAGAGACATATCACTGACCACTAATAATCTTGGGTCTAGGTATAAGTCTAATACCATATTTATAAAATTGTCATTTTCATTGTAAACTTCACATACATTTTAAAGGTGTGGTTATTCAAATACATAAAAATAATTTAAATGGATGAATTAGATCATTCACTAGATCCAATCCATAAGGTCTTGTACATCTCATGAACAAAATTATAGAGTCAAATAAATCCACACCATAACACATTGCATCCCCTGTGATGAATGATCCATGGCTCAATGTGCTATAAATTTTTTCTTAGGGGGTATTCTTTAACCAATGATGGGAAAAACATTTAGGTTATGGAATATACTTTAAGTGTAATTTTCTCTCTCTTTCCTACAGGTAATTTCATCACATTAACATATATATATATATATATATATCCTTGGAACTAATAATATACAATAGGAAAATAAATGCTGAAAATAGACAGGGCATGGTAAAATGCATGGAAAATTAGTCTTATTATTACAATTATTATAAATGTAATTAAACACCTTCTTTCCATTAGTCCATGCCAAGAGAAATATTATTTCAATAATACTAATTATAATAAAACCATAAAACTTGTGCATCAACCATTGGTGAATTATTGTCAACTTTAACATGCATAATTAATTATAACAATTTCCCATCCTAGCTAATTTTGGTTTCCCCTATACATGCATTATCTAAACCCAACCAAAAAATTCATAACAAATCACATTAACTACTAATCTTTTATCTAATTCAAAAATAGTATGACAATGGAAAAGAAACACATGTGTTTAAAATTTATAACATCTCGACCCAAGATCCACATAATCCATGCCATGAGCCACTGGGTCAAATGGGCTTAAGCACATCTCCCCATACACAAAACTTTGCTAAATAATATCAAGGGTCTAATGGTGGTACCATTTGAAGAACATACCCTCATATCAGATTAGAACATTGGATAAGATAATGAAACAAATAATAGATAAATCATATATAAGTAGACCTTATAATAGAATTTACCAATTACCATTCATGGTGAAATAACATATAACAAATACATTTATAATAAACCGTAGATGTGAAAATAACCATATAACTAAATAATAATATAGGAAATAAAGGCTAGGTCAGATACATGATGTAATGGCGTGAAGTTACGCAAAAAGAAGATGAAGGGATAAGCATATACAAGATGGTATGAAAAAGAACAAAAAGGTGAAAAAATAATCCACTTGCATCTCAAGAATATTATTGATCCTGTTTTCCTATGATAATGACTATAATAAATGCATATAAAATATCTTTAGTTGCGTGCATTACCAAATCCATAGTTGTAGAAATGTAATATACTAAGGTAAAATATGAGGGCCAAGTAGGTTGTGAGAAAAAATCTCAGTAGGCCATCACCAACAATGTCTATAAGTAATCCAATCGGTGTACCTAAATAAATAGTGTTTAGGTTTAGAGGAATAGTAAGAGATTCTGAAAATAAATAAATAACCGCATGCTCTGGTTTCTATAGGATAGCTAGATTCTCTATTTGCTTCAGCTCATTTTTTGAATGATATTATAATTAGTAACAATATATATATAGTAAAAATATATATAGTATTGTTATGTTGTATATCCACCTATATGAACTAGGTACATGGGGGCATAAGAATCCATATACCCTGATCATAGGTTCCAGCTAGATCAGGGCATAATTCAATCTTCCATAACAAATCTGAATAATCCTATAGGATCAAACAAGGGTACAAATACTAAATCTCATGATGAGTGAGAGAAGTCATGATTTTCAGTTGAGATAGGGGTAATTCATCATGACAACACCCAAATTAATGGATGTGATGCATCACCCACATCATTCAAATAGTTTGAATAGTGTCAGATGTCATGTTGAACACCCGATATAAGATAGAGGGAGAATTTATTACCAATAAGTCCCTTAACCATCATTCCACGATAAATATCAATGGTGTAATCATAATAATAATAGACATGAGGTATCAACTCTCATGAATTATATTCATCATTCCCAAAAATAAAAAAAGGAATTCGAATTCATATAAGGCATTTAATAATGAATGCAACAATTAGCGTGGCCTTTCCTCCCTTTATAATTCAATTCTATTTATTCATTTAATACATTTGATCTACAAAAACAACCATGAAGCCTTATTTTATTTATAATAAATCCTTTTGATCAATAAAGACATGGAAATCCAATTATAAGATTCAAATAATCACATATAAGGTTACTTTTTCATTTAGGAAATTACCAAAAAGGTAAATTCATATTATAAAGAAATCATAGAATATATGTGGTTCCGTCATTTAATAAAAATTTACACAGAAGTGGGAAATTAAAATTACATTTCACTAATAACACTTATGAAATATTATGGATATTTAATCAATTCACTATAATAGGTAATTTCAAGATAACACACCCAAGAGTTGGCTATGATTGAGGTCAACATCCAGTAATTATTGAATAATGATCCTAGAAAGTATAACAACATGAATATATAAATTTAAAATCAAATAAAACATTTTAAGGAACTGATCAACAATAGACAATGTGTGACACAACAAAACAACTGTGAAATAACATAACATTTACGTTAAACTACTATAACACCTACATTTGGGTCGGTCATGACTCCGCATCAAATGGAGGCCTCGTTTTGAAGTGATTGAATGAAATCAAAGAAATAGTTCAACAACATGAAAACAAGAAAAAATAGATTTCACCTAAATAGGATAATATATCCCAAGAAGAACATAAAATAAATGAAACAAGACTCTAGAGAATACCTATAGCAATCCAATCCCTCTGACAGATCTTTATTTGGTGTCTATATTGGAGAGATATCAAAATACATATACTATGGAAGACAAGGCCTCATAAGAGGATAAACCATTGTCCGTCCACAAAAAAATGACGTTTTACGAATAAAAACAATGTTTTTAGTTTCATTAATGGAATATTTTACATTTAATCTTCAAAACAGGGGTACATGTTTTTTTTGAAATTGTGCACAAACTATACTCCCTTCACATTCCAATGAGCGACCCTCAACAGTTAAGGCACATGGTTTCGATATTCATGAACAAACCATGAAATATTTCTCTATACAAAAACTCTATAATCGTATAATTTCATGTTCCTAGGGCCACATGGTTTTAGAAAAACCAGTTGGAACCTTCTAGTCCAAAAGTACAGAAAACAGTTACCCCGTATGGTTAGTACTAACTATGTGGAAACCATGCGACCTTAAATTTTTTCCAGATTCCCAGTGATCTAGACTTTTAATGAGCTTATTATGCTCTATGAACCTTATTTGTCTGTAACACATATTTACTAAGATTAATCAATGTTTTTAAAATAAAAGAAAAATGATCCATACCTTCTTGAAATGACAAATCATTACACTTTTAGCTTCTGTGTCAATATCTCGAGTTATCCTAGGGTGTTTCTGATTTTTTTTAAAATATTTAGAGTTTGAGGTAATTTATATACAAAACAATTATTGAATATGGTTTGGAAATCCATGAATTGATTACAGTGTAAGATCTGGATGACTAACAATGGGTTTCACATGACTGATGCATAGTCTGTCAAATAGTGTGGAAATTCCATATAGAGATGAAATTTCTTTTAATTTTTTATGTTTTCTTCTTTCAATAATGGGGTTAATTTTTCCTTATTTTTCTTTCAGATTATAATTATTTTGGTAAATTATAATGATATATTTTTTTCTGGGTTTTTTATTTAGTATAAAATAATCCCATTGATATGAATACAGTTATAAATTAATTATACATTTAAAACTATTTTAAATTCATTTTTTTAGATTAAGGGGTTTATAAAATATTTTAGACTTATGATGATTGAATATTTTTTAAAAAATATGTTTTATGCTTTTGGAAATGGTTGGAGTCCTATATATTTTCAAAAAATTTATGGGAATAGGAAAATGTTGAATTAGAAATTTTTAAACACTTTATATGTGAAATATTTTAAAAAATTTCAGTAATGCGTACATTAGTTTAAAAAAATTAAAATCTAGGAATTTTTTTAAATAATTAATTTTCTATATGAAATGGATATTATTAAAATGATCTTGTTTTAAATAGGTGAACAAATTTCATAAAAAATTTAAGACATTGGAATGTTATTTAGGATGATGAATAACATTTTGAATTTTGATACTTGGAATATAATGTTTCTTTTGATGGGGTTTTTTCAGTGTTTTTAATTTACACCACAACAAGATATAATGGAAACTTTGGTTGGTTGATGTTTTCTTACAATAGTTATTCTATTAACTAGAGAAAAGGGCCTTATGCCATTCCTCTTATGCACCAACATGAAGATTACATTTGAGGGTTTCTATAACTAAATCCTCCTTAATTATTTGGAAAACAACATTCTCAAGAATAGGTGATGTGGATGAAGAGTATTAGGGATATCTTGAATAATATTGCACTTCCATAATCACTCAATGTTATGTTTTAATCCATCTTGATTGAGAGTTCGAATTCAACCTGGGGAAGTTTGTTACCTAGGATAATCCACAGAAGGACTATTCATGGGCATCTTTCAAGTTTCATTTCATTAATGATTTAATAAATAACTCAATGTTGGAATTTAGGGCCATGTCATATCATGGTCTTTATTATGTATATAAAATATATTTAGTGTGTGCTCATCATTTTATAGAGTTTTTATCTTATCATCCAAAACTATCCACATATGACTACATAATGGCATGGTGTTTTTGAGATGGTTTTCATCCACATATATAACATGTTGTATTTCTTATCAACCATAAATATTATGGTACATTAATAATAAGTTCCTTTAATGTTGAATAAAACATTGCATGAGAACCAATTGTGTTTGTAATTTTTCATATTTATAGATGTGATGGTCTATAGTTCAACAAGGGAATAATGGAGCATACTGAGTCAGACCCACCAATAATTAGAATTAAAATAATGATTTTTCTTATTTAATGATTCTATTAGATTTAAGCACTAATATTTCTACTAGTATTGAAATGTGGGTCACATAATGAATTCATAAAGGAACCCTCCCAGACCTTACACTAATTGTGGATATATGGATCATTTACAAATGTTCTTATATTTTTCATCTAAACCATGAAATATTCAAGGATAATTTAATAAAAAGGATATTACCTTGGAAAAACATCACAATGATAATTGGGCTCTAATAATTGGCCTGAGAGTAAAGAATTACTAGAAATTGGGGGGGCTACTTGTCAATGTTGACATAGGTCTAGCTTATTGATCCCAATGTTGATGTAATGATCATTCATTTATCCCTGATGTTACCCCTTTTCCATATGTGGACCATGTGAAATTTAGATTCATCCTACTTTTGTATTGTTTCTCATTGGTGATAATATGTGTTTTCCAATATCATTGTTGGATTATATCACAGTGATGTAATAGTCTAGTTTTAATGAATTAAATTTTTAATTATGATTATTTGAAATTCATGATTTTTGAGGAGTTGAGTTAGAGACGTGTTTTTCTAAGGAAAATTCAATATTATTGGGAGATTACTAATTTTGATTGTATTTTGTTAAATTGTTTTCCTTTCACTCCCATTAGATTTTTTATGGTTTAAAAAACATGTATCATAATTTTTTTGTTTCTTAATTTTTACCTTTACTCACTATGATATATCCAATTTAAAAAACACATTAATCTCTTTGTGTTAGAATGGAGAGATTTTTACCTATGGATGGTCTTGGGTTATTTGGATATGTTCCATCTGTTTTTTTTCTCATGTGGTCGTTTGATGATCCACTATACAATTTATGTTTCTTTGCAAATATATGCGATCATAGTTATTGTTCTTCTCTTTGATCATGTTTATACAGGTCCTACACTGGGTTTTTATTTAATTTTCTTGATAGACATAGTACAACTTAGGTAAGTGTTGGAGTGACTAAGAGGAAGTGTTAATGATGATACGAGGTTTCAATTATAATTTAATGGAATATAGTGTTATAAAAATGTGTTCTTGGGTTTCCAACAATAGAAATAAGTTTAGATTTTGTTTTCTCAAGGAGGAATATTTCTAATTAATTCATTTCTGAATATTTTATATCGTTACATTGTGTGGACATTAGGATTTTGTTAGTCGATGTGGTAGTATTTTACAAAAAAAATCAACATGATGTTTGAAGTTTTTTATATTTATTTTGAGGATTCATTGATATTTAATAGTTCATTTTTCTCAAATGATAATTTTAAGGTTGATATTAGGTTGTGAAGGCTAATTTCATGATGAGTATTCCTTCTAGAGTTTATCGTTATCTCATATATTAGTTCATCGGTTTTCATTGGAATTCTCACACTATGGAGTGAACTTGTATAAATATATATCCCTAAGCTTAGTTCTATTCATAGTTTTTTTGGAATCCCTTATAGTTTTCATCTATGAGAGTTGAGAAATTTTTGAGGTTTCAATGTTACAGGTTCGATGGTGTAAACTCAATTTTCTTCTCTCTATAGTATTGATTGACCATTGTCCTTGAATACTTATGGGGGAATAAATACATACGGTGGGTAGAATTATAACATCCTAAAAATTTATTTTATATTATTTCATTTATTTATGATGATTAATTTTTAGTTTTTAGAGTGTTGGATGTGTTTTTTTACACTCATGGTTTTAAATCTATTTATAAACATTTTAATAAACGCTTTGAAATACAAATTAAATAATTTTCAATTTTATTTTTATCCTTATATAGACCATGTAGTATGCATAATGGTAACTAAATATGTCCTTTAGACAGGTGAGTGTATTAGGATTTTTTGAAAAGGTAACACATGTTTCTTAAAGGTTACATATGGTTAAAATATTTATTGCATAAGGTTAGGGAGAAATATTATTTACTCTCTAATGGTAGAGTGATTTTTATACGAGTTATGTCAAGGTAAATATATTTTTGAAAAGGTTACATAAGGGTAAACCCTCATTGTATAAGTGTCGTGTAGCATGTAGATGAGGGTAAATCAGAGTTTCTTAAGGGTACATAAGGGAAGTTAATTAGCTATATAAGGGTTGATAATTATTCATAAGGGTTACATAACTGTAAACTGAGGTTTTATCTTCTTGTGTAATGTTATATTATAGCTGTATAAGGATAAGCTAATAGATCCTTATATTGAGTAAGGGTAATGCTTATTTTTGAAAGGATACATAACGGTAACTCAATATCCTTAAGACACCTATGAGCTAAATAAGCGTAAATCCATTTCACCCTTACACAATATCATTTTTAATAAAAAACATTTTTATTCCTTTTTTATTTTTCCCCAACTTGAACCTATAACACCACATTATATTTATAGAAGCAATAAATCATGGGAATTTTATTCTTTAACCTCTTTAATGGTTTTTACCCCAATTTTAAATGATTTTCAACCCTCTACATTCAATATTTAATTAATGTGTAAAATTAATGGGTGATTTAACTTTTTCATTTGAATGTTGTAACAAAAAATGCCTCCTATGAATTTTAAAAACACCCGAACCTTTTTCCTTTCATTTAGTTTTCCTATTAACGAGGTGTTTTGGAAGTCCCTAAACAATAGAAAGAGGGTTTTTTCATCTGATTGATCCTTTTTCTTTCTTATTTCGAAACTAGTGAAGGGACATTTGAGTTTTTTCCCATGATATCTTTTATAGAATCATGGTGGAGGGTATTCTCTTATACCTTCTGTATATTTGGGGATGTGTATTCTAGTTTGGTGGGGGGAAAAATGGGTTAGGGTATTTTTTTTATATTGTAGAATTCCCTATCCTGTATGGTTGTGGTTCTCTTATTGGGTGTTTTACTTTTCCATTCTTGATGAAGGTGGTTCCATAATTGTTTTCTCAGAATAAGAAACCATTGTTTCTTGTTTGATTAAAATTGTTTTCTAACAAATTGTTTTACCTTAAATTGATGAAATTTGGATGATTGTTTTAAGAATGAATGAAACATTGAAATAAAAAATTTGTTTCAATTGTTTTGAAAATATTAGGTGTATTTTTAGAAATGAATTTTTGAAATGAAAAATGATTCAATGAAATGATTTGATGGTATATAAATGTTTAAATCATCTTTTAGATGAGATAAAAAGAATGCCACATTTTATGATCTGAAAATTGATGATTTAAAATACAATGGGAAAGATTGTTTGATAAAATTCATTTTATATTGGTTTTTGATATTATATGCAGGATTTGAAACATGGAATTTGGAATTTGACTTATAAAAAATCAATTTAATTAAAAAGGATTATTTACCCTTGATTGATTGATTGATTGATGGGAAAAACATGTGATAAAATGTATTTAGTGGGTGACTAGGGAAAGAAATATAGGGATCTAACTCCATAATAATGGATTGATGACGAAAAATCTAACTAAACCATGTTTGAAATATTTTTCTTAATTTTTGTGTTGATAGATTTTATCATATTGTCCAGATCATTAGGGATATGCGCGAAAATTTATCCATGATTGATTAATGGATTAGTGTGAAGATCCAAGATCCAGGAACTAATGAATATAGATAATATGACCATGGTTTTTATTTTTATTTGAAAATTATATTACAGTGTTTATTTAACTGATTTATTGGTTCCATTTTATTTTATAAATATCTTTATTTAATGCTATTTTTGATATACTCCCCATCTAATTGATTTGAAAGTATCTTTGAATGAAAATGTAAAAATGATTTTCCATTCCTTTTTTTAAAATAAAAGCCTAAATTATTTATCTATATAGAGTTTCTTATAGAACATTATGGGATATCATACCGGTTTATTTTCCTGACATCCTTCATTTTACATCAAGAGTTTATTTATTATTTTTTTATAGATCGAAGAAAAAGGATTTCCCCAAATGGAGGTGGGATGTGTGCTTGAATAGGGGGACCTTTGGTGATGTCAGTGACTAGGGGTTTTTTATCCATTCATAACATTGAGATTATGGGACACTTTCATGATGTATATTTTGTCATTTTTTGGATGACACGCCATTCTCGGATTTTTATCTAACTGCCTATATTATTTATTCATAGGGAGTTTTTATTATACTAATGATTCACAAATATATATTCCACTATCCAATATTAAATAATTTTTCACGTTTAAATATTATTACACCTCGCCATTTTTAATTCCCAAGTACTAGCCACCCATCTATGGGGATAAAAAATTCCTTTCGACCACATCAGCATTGGTGTCTGTACCCGTGTAGTTGGGTGTTCAGGTTATTTCATGACACATGAGATCAAAAGTACTAAAGTGGTTCATGATAATTAATTGGTTGTCGGTACAATTAAAATCCCCTATAGAACTAAATATTTCTTATTTTATTCTAACTATATCCACACTTTTCATATTTTAATTTTTTTAACGGCAACACAGCACCAACTCAACAATTAGATGTTAAATTATTGATGATAAAACCAAATGGTATGAGGATAAATTATCAAGTCTATAATACACTATCCCTATCCCTATAATCACTCAGTTATGGATAATGGAATGCACATGGTGGAGTTCATGAGAAACCATGGGAGAAAAAAAATAAAAAGGGGGGAAAAGAATAAAATGAAAAGAAAATTAAAACAGTACTCGAGCCCTGCCTTAGTGACCAACAAGAGTTTATGAATTTCCTTAAAAATAACTATTATAGACTCAATTATGGTGATTGAATATCAATATAATTATCCATTAAAATGATATAACCAAAAAAACATGTGTGAATACATTATTATTTAATTTGTTATATCAAATATTAATAATTCCAAACAAAATTACAATGGCATGGAATTATTACCAACATATATCCTAGTGGAAAACCATATTTTAAGGCAAATGGAGTATATATATATATATATTATAAGAGATCATATTTGAGGGAAAAATTACCATTTTACACTATAAAACCTTTTGAATGAATCATATTCCAATTTATTCTCTAATTCTAGTCTAGAAGAACAGGAGTCCTTGAAATATCCCCAGTATAACCCTTATCATCCCTATGAATCCTTGGTGGATATACTAAATGATTATCTCATCCCACGTAGATAAAAAAAATTCGATCTTGACTATAGAATGACCAGTCTTTCAGTATTAATAAATCTTCCATAAAGGAAGGCATTTTACCATGACTGATCTGATACTTCATACAATAGGAGTAACATTATCATCGCTACATTAAATTTCACGTTCCCAAATATTGTGAATGTTTTCCACAAGAATTTTTTATATTTAAACTAAAAATGATGATCAACATCATCAAATAAATAGTGGTGTACCCCCACTATATGTATTGCCTTATAAAACTCATTTAGAACAACTCACAAAGTGTTCATCTATAAAACAAATGATATTTAAGAGTATTAACATATAACATACATTATCTCAGCATACTAAGGATGATGATATGATATTTCTTGATCATATCTAAAACATTAGTGCTCTAATATTCCATTAATAGATATGTATATATCTCCCAACATACATAGATATAAAACTAGGCCATTATTTAATTTAATTGACTAATAACACCATGTCTCTTGACTATTTGTGTCCAGGTCCTACCACAGGTTAACCACCTCATGAAACTAGATTTACTATTGAATTATCCTCTATAATAGAGAGACATTTATCCTCTTATCACTATTTATGGGAAATCCTCCCATCAACATTTGTTTAAAACCATCGGTCCATTGATCACACATGTAAACTCACTTATTTAAGATTTAAAAAAAAACACACAAAAAATAACTATATATTTTCTATCTCTCACATATTTTCAGGAGTGTAAACTCATACCACCAAATCATCACTCGTCATATATTTCAATTATTTTTCATCTACTAAATATGAGTTGACCATGCTAGACAATATAACAGTCACATTAAGTTAAAATCTCCATTGGTGCACCTCTACATAATTGAACACCTATATTATGTAGAAATTTATATCAAAATCAGTTGTCACAAAATATTGTTTTCTAAAATTTGAGCATAAAAAATAAAAATATCGATTAATAAGGATAGGAATTAGAACAATCCAATCTATCCAATACTTTCTCAAAACACAAGATCCCAGTGTTATTTTTCATAAACCAATGGCATTATCTTTCGTATATATCAATAATAATGAAAATATCAGGAATTCGTTTAAAAAAAAGTGCAGAACTATGATCAATATTGTGTAAAGTATTCATAAACAAGAACCAACACCATTACATGTTTCCCATGGCCACAAAAAAATGTTGACCTTCAATGGTCTAATTCCAAAAAATATGTCTCTTCTTCTCCCACACAGACCTATTTATAATGTCTTAATAGGGGTAACTAGGGCCTAATCTCTTACCCATAGTTCAAACCTCACACAAAGTTCACATCACATAGGGAATCATTTTCCACCACTCAAAACATAGGGAATCTAACATGCCAATCAACCCACCCTATAGGATGAAAGGAACTATAAAGGACTATGAGGGTAAAAAAATCAACATGATTTCAATTATAAGTATTTTCAACTACCATGTTATAGAAGAAAACACCGTATAAGTTATAATTGAAAACCCATTTAATTGAGCCCAATTTGTAACTACCCTGTTAATGAAAATACGATAATGAAATCACCTACCAATAATTGGTCTACTGGGGCCCTAATCCTCTACAGACATCCTAGTGATGAAATTATCCATATAGTGTCATGATATGAATGTAGAGATGATAAGGAACTGATAATCACCATGAATATACATACAGTAATATCTTATATAGTTGTAGTTCACTATAAAGGTTTAGGTGTCTATAGACATTGTATACAATTTCCTAACTAGAACCCCATAAATAGAGGAATCAAATATGAAGGTTGACCTATAGTGGACAATTTTACTCCGAGAACATCACCTCAGCAATCTTTTACTTATCATAAGAATGCATTTTGTTTGAGTAGAATTTTTTTTTATTCTTTGTGGTTAAAAACAATATTTGTTGTTACTGACACATTAATTAAAACAACCTAAGAAATGATTTCCTGAATGGGGCCCAACACAAGGGAACCATGTGATCTATCAACTTATTAGGTTAATTTTACCTCCCATGCATGAGGAACGAGTCATCATCTTCACCATCAGACATCTCACAATAGATCCACATATCCTTCCATAAAAAAGAAATATATATATACAAGTAAGTGAACATGAGTATAATTGCAACATAAACATATATTTAAAACCCTCAATTATGTTTTTTACACATTATACAATTGGACTCCTTCATTAGTAATAATAAAACACTAAACGGAATATAACATGCAAAATTTACATAAAAAATATAATTCCTGAGATTCCTGTTTCCTTTTCCATCCATGATTTTAAATCAATCACTAGAATATTACCAATGGGTCAAGATCTATAAATCCATAAAAAACATCATACCAAAGTGATAAAAGAAATAATTTTATAATAAATCATCACGCAACACAAATTTGTTTCTCTCAATGTGATAATCATATAAAATTTTAAAAATACATATAAAGAACAACAATCCCATATACCGAGAAACCAAAACTTCTTATCATAATGAGTGTTCTTGATACAGTAGTCAGATATCCATCATGGGAAATGATAGATTCTTAATACTTATGTCTACTAAATACCAAAAAGTAACACACAAAAAAATGAATAACTATGATACCACGTTGAAATTTTTCAACTCGGGTGCCACTAAACCTGAGATGATTTTCCTCTAGTGACCAAGTGTGCCTCACCATATGGCAGAGGCTTCAACTAGAAATAATGGATTATGGTGTGTGCATGGAGATACTGTTACATTATATCATAGTATGATAATATCCTAAATAACTTATAATTATTTTAAATAATTTATAATCATAGTGTGGAAGCGATTAATATAATCAAGGTTGTAATAATAAAATGGAAGGTAGTAAAGGCCCGGATGACCATGTCATAAATATATAAATTATTTTCCACCTGGAATATCACATATAAAAGAGTAAAAAATTATATTAAAATAAATGAACATGAATCTACATCTAGATCTATGATGAACTATATACTGGGTCTCAAATTCCCTAGAGACCTACTCAAGACTGATATAAATAACCAAAAAAGTTTCTCTACTCAATTCTTCAACCATGGGCCTTATCTTTTTCAACATTCTATCTATGATAAACCTCAAAAGTAGACATAAGGTCTACACTCACAATGTGTTGAAAGTAAAAGTGTGAGAAATAATCTTAGTTATCCAACCCATGGATGACCCTATAAATATACAATCATTAGTTAATTATCATATATTTTTCTCACCCTAGGTGAGATATAACTACAATTGATAAATAATATAAAACCATAGTAAATAATTAGATTAGTGATCACAAATTTACTATACTTTACAACCTAGGATATAATGTCCATTTACTATATCCATTATATATATACACCCATAAACTCATAGATATATATTAATTTAAATGAAAATTAAAAGGAACATAGGCATATAAATGAGTAATACATGAAAAAAATCTTAATAAAACACATTACATAGTTGATACATTGATCCTAGATCAGATGTAATGGTCATCTTGTGATAAGGTATCTCAGATTGATTTCATACCCCTTAATCCATGTATAATAAAGTCAATCCTTTCGTTTTTAATCCCGATGGAAAATACCTTCTTCGACCATCATTGGTAATGTCCCTGAGGAAGATACATCCTCATATTAGTATAAATTTCATATCGTCAGATTCACATGTACTAACCTCCAATCTATATAATTAAGGATTCTGTGTATTAGTATTTTTCCTATAAAAATATAAATGAGTTGGAAATTTTGTCGCTCAATCTTGGAAAATCTCATTCAAGGTCTGAATCCTAGGTCCCATTCTACAAGAAATCACAACTTTACAACATGGATAATCTCAAATGGGGGTGAACCTTAGGTGATATTTAAATAAATCTATTTGTAGAAGACCATGTGAAATAACTAGATCCATGGAGGCATGGGGTGTCATGTACAACAATCCTAACCATGGGGGTGTAAAGCACCATGTACAATAAACTTGTATAACTGGAATGGATCATTGTGTCCAACAACCTAGTCCAAGAGGTGTTGAGTGTCATGTTTATTAACCCAATCATAGTTATGAAATTTCATGTCTACTATTGGGGAATAAAATGTCCAATTGCATTCAAAAGGGATATAGAACTATATGTCCAATATCCAAGTAAAGTATTTTGTGGAGGAGAGAGTAATTGGTCCCTGAGAATATATCAAATCAATGATAAAGATAACCATGAAAAAATGTTGTTTAAAAAACATAAGTCCCCATATGATTCCATCCTTGGAATTCCAACATGATAATCTATGTATCAATGAAGGCCATGTGACATTCCAAAAAAAGAGGCCCAGTTGCCAGATCCCAGGAAGTACGTCTGGGTATCATGAGAAAATACTTGTTAATAGAACGTTCCCATCAAAAGGGTTCCATTAAGTATGTATTGGCACCACAATAATAGAAAAATCAAATAAAATGTCTCCAAAGTCAGGTCTCCAGAAGAATTTTATGGCACCCCAATCAAACATCATACCGCATCAAGCCCAACAGCCAAAATTTGGGAATCGCCTATAGAAATCATAACTGAATCAATAGTAGACTTGTGCATAAATAAGTAAAAATGGTTAGGTTCATTGATGACCTAAACAAAAAACTATTTTATTAATCTTTTTTCCTTGCATTTTTTGTATGGGTTTTAAGGTGACACCCGCTATTATCTCAACACAAACACACAACATACTATATTATAGTCACATAAACATTGGGGGTACCCACTAGGTCCCTAGAGTAATTACAGAGAAAATTTATCCTACATAGTATCCCTATAGATTGTACATTTGAAATTTAATCCTACATGGGACCCTAAATAATAGTATAGATAGGGAGAGTCAACCAACATGGATATTTGGAAAGTGTAAACAAGTAGAGTGATCTAACAAGGGATTCCCAATAACATCCTGATATTTTATAAAATATATTCATTCAAATTAATTTTTATTCTTTTTATAATTGAGTTACACACAATGCATAGTTTATCATTAATTATACACAACTCCAATTTTATCTTTTTCTTCTTGTTACATCGAGTTTCCTCTATGACATTTGTTACCTGCAAGACCGAGAATTATTAGCAACAATATACTGTTAATATTATTATTTAACATTATTCTTATCACTTAGCCATAAAAATCTCATTAATTCATGTTATTAAATAAATTAAAAAAATAAATTTTATAAATTTTTTTAAAATTAACACATTGGTTACCAATTAATTATAAATTTAATGTAAGAGCAATTGAATAAAAAGGAATCATTTTTTTGAAAAATCTATTTTTAGTACAAAAATGTCATTTTATGTCAATAATTTAAAATAATCACTATTATTGAAATATATTATTTAAATTCATATATAATATATTAAATATATATTTTCTAAATTCGTCCAACAATTTTTATTAGCATAAGATAAGAAGAAATTCAATTTTATTTATAAAAAATGTGTATTTTGAAATAGAAGTTTTACCACATCTTAATGAAATACTTGTTTTAAAACTAAATGTTGAAATAAAAATAAATTTTTAACTGAAAAAATAAATTTTATTTTTTGAATATTAACACAAATATTTACTTTGGTTGAACTTTTGATATTTTTTATGAGAAGATTTATTTTTTACTGAATGTGGAAAAATAATAAATTTTAATTGAAAACTACTTTATCATCTAATTGATTTATATAATAAAATTATGTTCTAAATTAGAATTCAAGAAAAATTAGTTAATATATATATATATATATATATATATCCAATTAGGTCATTGGATTTATATTAAAATTGAAATTGAATAAAAACATTTCAAAATTTTAAACTTTTCTCTTTTAAAATCCCATTTTTTTCGTCGCATTTGTGGGATTTATTTGAAATTAAATTATATTAATTTTGTGAATGTAATTTTGAAGAAATTTATTCCATATTTTCAATCAGTATAATTTTAATATCTATTAATGTACAATATGTTTTTTACAATTTATTAGTGAAAGTAATTAAAATTAATTTCAATGATTAATGTAAAAATATGTTTACCTAATGATTAATATTAGAATATCAGGTGTAAAAATTATCCAAAACTAGTATGAGAATTATTAACTATCCATATTTATTTAATTACCTCTATAATGTTCTGTAATAGTCCACTTTTTACCCCTAGGGGACATGTTAAACATGGGGAGAACTCAAATCATTTGAAAAATTCCAATTATGTCCTCTCCCTCCCTTAGAAAAGGCCAACACCCCTCCCCAACATTTCACACCTATCAATAATTTTGGATCACCAAAAACCATTCTAAATAACCTGAAAAAATATCTCCTCTCAACCAATAATACTATCTTTGGGAATTAAGAAATCCAATGAAATCCATTGGTTCACATCAAAAGGAGTTACCTGAAGAAGAAGTAACATTCTTTAACAGAAACTGTTGTTTTATTTATTCATCCACCCCTTAAATTATTTTAATATATTAATAATATAATAACCTTAGTATCTTAAATATAATTAAATATTTTTATTTTAAGGTTACAACCAATAAATTCCGACACTTTCATTAAATGATATATCAATCATCGTTCGTGTGTACGAAAGACTATCACCTCATGAACTAATGTCCATTTTTATATTACCACCTCTCCAAGTTGAGAATAATTTTTAGAATTACTATTTTTATATTATATATATATATTATATTTATCATTTAATTTTTATTTGTGTATTATTATATAACACATTCTTTCATGCCTTCCCCAATGTGATTCATTCACGCTTTGCATGGAATGTATTAAAGATGTGTTCAATAAAAAATCTATGGTATAATTTAAATTTTAATTATATTAATTAAATAAATATATATTTCTACATATGACATATCTTTTTCTTATTTCATATTCCCATACTAAAAGTGTGATAACGTCATTCGTGGACGTGTGGACTACTGCCTTCTAGAGTAGATGTTATTCATTTTTTCATTACCACATTAAATATATATATATATAAGAATATATAATAAATTGATATGGAATTTTTGATATAATGGTATTTTTAGAAAATAAATGTTAATTATCTTCTTTCTATAATGATCATTGAAAAAATTGAACGTTACTCATGCATACATACAACTTACCTTCTCCATGATTGTCATGTCGGTTCATTTTTCATAAAACTATTCCATGATTTATATTAAAATAATTATTTATGTATAAATTTCATGATTATTTCAAGATTAATATTTTATAAATAAATAAAAAATTACTTCATTGACCATAGTCAGCCTATCAAATTCTGTTTTGAAACACAGCATGAATATAGTCAAAAATCCCTAGCTTATACATTATTATTTAAGAAATTATATATAATATATTTATAAGTAAAATTAAATTAATAATAAAATTTAAATTGTTCTCATGCATGTAATAAATTGACATAATATTATTATAAAATAATATATAGGATAAGCATGACAATCCAGATTCAAGGTAAGGGATTTCTATTAAACCTTGAACACCTACAAGACAAAAGTTATATTCACAAATTATTTATTTTTTGTGGTGTACCTACATACCATTTGATAAATTATATACATAATTAATTCATCATTAAGGTAATTAATTTTTTTTATGATTATTACTTTTTGGTCTCGAATTTAGATGCTACCAGAATTGTAAAATATTTTCAGCTTTCTTTTTACAATTGTGAGATAAATGTCATATTCACCCATTAATTATTCTGTATGTTGAATATACTACACATTTTGATATATTTTGTCATATATTATATTATTTTAATTCTTTTTAAATGTTTCAAATTTGGATTATTACTTTGGCAGTTTCCAATTCAGATGTTGCCACAGTTGTTAGAAGTTTCGTCTCAATTTAAATTTCATTAAAACTTATTTGTTATTATGCACAGAATTATTTTTATATGATGTATATAAAAATATATAAAATTATATATCATGAATATAATTTATTTCATTATATTAAAATATTATTTTTATTTCATTCTTTCATGGATCGCAAGGATCAAAAGTTACTCATGTAGTAAGGGTTTTTCTTGTCTCACTTTTATTTCTGTGAGATACATGACATATTAACCAATTATTCATATTGTGTGGTATATATATTAATTATAAATTTATTTAATGATTATTATAATTTAATTTTATGGGAATTACATATCCATTTGATGACCTATCATTCATGGGGTTTATGGTTTCAAAGTTACCAAAGCAGTAATGGATTTTTCACAATTTCCTTCTCTGAGATGATTGTTATATTATTCACCTATCTCAAATTATGAGGTGTATATAATTATAAATTGTCATGTTATATCATAAATATAATTATTTTCATGATATTATATTTGTCATTTAATGTAATTTCATTCATGGGGATTTTGATTCAGATGTTCCAAAGTGGTAAGATGAAATTTAGAATGTTTAAAGAATATTTTCCTCAAGAATTTTTTTAATGATATTTTTAATGCTATTTCCATTAATCATGATCAAAAACCCATGTTTTAATTATCCATCTCTGGGTATATTTCTCATTTATTCATTCCTCTTTATGTTCTACATGGATTAAGATTATGTCAATGGGATTGTTATTGAACCCATTTCTTTTCAACAGGTTAGATATGTTTTAAAGTGATTGTTATGGAACCCATTTCTTTTCCATTTTTTAATCATTTTTCAATGATATTTTTGAGATAAAATTTCTTTTATAAGGTATAACTATGTTTTAGAGAGATTTTTATGGAAACCATTTCTTTTCCAGAGGATAACCATGTTTCAATGATATTGTTACGAAACATGTTTCTTTTCTACATGTTAATATTGTTTCAATGTTATTGATAAAGAACCCATTTATTTTTCATGGGATTACCATGATTCAAAGAGATTATTATGGAAAACATTTATGATCCACTGGATAAGCATGTTTAAATGATATTTTCATGAAGCCCATTTCATTTCCATGGGATAAACTTATTTCAGAGAGTTTGACATGATACCCATTTATTTTCCATTGGTTAATAATGTTTCAAAATGTATAATGATTATTTATATCTGTTTTATTCATATCTTGTTTCTTATAAATATTTCATGATGGTAATACCATATATATCAGAGTGATCTTGTTAAATCATACCTGATGGGGTGACCAAGATTGCACCAGGTGAGGTAATTATAACATACCTGATGGGGATGCCTAAATAGGTCCAGGTGATCCCGTTATAGAATACACGATGGGGAATACCATAGATCACTAAGTAATCCAGTTGTATCTCTCCAATGCATTATGTAATGATAATATTGGAATTTTCCATATATTTATTTTCACGATCCGAATCCGGTCACCATCAAAACAGGCCCCCAACACGGTCCAATACAAGGCCCATAGGGCGTCCCCAATCCCCATGGGCTGGAACAAGTTCCGAGGTATCAAAAAATAATATTAGAGAATGATTTACCTGAGGTTATAAACAAAAAACCATAAATAATCCTAATATAACAAATCTGGATTTTTCAAAACAA
Organism: Viscum album; assembly: GCA_963277665.1. NCBI lineage: Eukaryota > Viridiplantae > Streptophyta > Magnoliopsida > Santalales > Viscaceae > Viscum > Viscum album. The sequence goes on along the minus strand of OY728164.1, from coordinate 1,721,169,064 downwards.
ACCATATTTTACAAAAAATCATAATTGAAATACATAATTTAAAACAATTCTCAAAGACTATAAAAATTATGAATCCCAAAATAGACACCCCAAGAATCTCTTCATGGAAAGAGGCACCACCCTCAAGCCATCTCCACAACGCTGCATCATAAAGGACCACTAGAAACACAAAGCATTAGCACTAAAAGCTCTACCCAAACATGTGACAAAAATAAAAATGTATACTTACTCCAAAGTGTGTATATAGGGTGTGCTCTAAATCCTAATAATATTCCACCACTAAAGGATTCCATGTGATAATAATTAAAATATGAAAAGCATACAAGTTATTATAAAAATGAAATGCTAATAATAATTTTAAAGATATGATTATTTAAATATAAATATTTTTCATGTTGGATACTTTAATGAATCAAAAAATTTAGAAAAATTACAACAAACTACTAAATTTTACATTAAAACATATCATATACTAATAGTAAGACAAAAGTATCTAATGAACATAGGCAATGAGAAATAACCCCTAGTAACTATTCGATGTGGGTCCCAGGTACCTCATATCTCAATGAAAGTAACAATCCAAATTTTTTTTATCATGCACATGAGCCACTACTAGGGATCATACCCATTTCCTAGTGGTTCTCCAATGTCATCATTGTAATCATAGCTTAGTTAGTGTTTTCATATTCAAACATTCTATATGAAACAGATTCCAAACCCCACAGAATCACTAGCATACTAGTACATGTCCACCAACCTATATAGATGAGTTTCCCATTTATGCTCAAACAAGTTACACATTTTAAAAATACCATTTTCAAAGGAATATTCCTTTTTGAAACAAAAAAAAAACAAAATAAACAGCCCTCACATACATGTCACATAATACACTTTTCATCATCAAATTCATTTTATTATTATACTTACACGAAATAGACCACAAACATGTTTCGAACCCACATAACAATTTAATAAATCATATAGAAAGATTTCAAAATGTTCACAAAATATTTGACATTACAAATAACCACTTCATATTTCAAAAACTCATTTTAAGAACACACAACCACCAAAATAGTACATTCACATCCTTTTCCAACATTGTTTAACACAACAAATCATTTTCAATATTCATAAAACAATCTCAAGAGTATAACAATTTTTTTCAAAAAAATCCATTTCAAAACAATCTTTCAAGGAAAAAATCACACCAAGACCCTACCAAAGCATAATTTGGAACCCAAACAAAATCTAATAAACCACTTGAGTATATTATAAAATAATCCCAAATATTACCAAAAAAGTTACACGTGGAAAACAACTAATTTGAAACAAAAGTGAAAGTATAAAATTAACCTCTTAACAAAATATGTCAAAAATGTTTTTTGAACAATATAAAACATATAAATAAAATTCAAAATAATGAAATATAGAATGATAACTCATCCTTAAATTATTACACTTGGAATCACCTATAAAAAGTGTTGAAACCATCAAATATTGGTGCAAAACATCAACTGCACCACCACCGAACCTCAAGGAAGTGAAAAGAAACCTAAAACCACAATATTAGACCAAGAAACCAAAAGACAAACCCTATGTAATAACCCTATATTGTAGACATTTTATAAATTCATGAAAGGGTGAAAAAACCCTAAGGAAATGGATGAAATCAAAGAGAGAAAGACTTACTTTCATGATTTTGATGTTTCCCCCGTCAAATATCCTTTAATAATTGACTTCCAAGGGAGGTTGAGAGACCTTGGATGTTGTACATGGAGGTAGGGAACGAAATGGGGAAGAAATGGGAAAAATTGGGTTTATTCTAGAAGGGAAAAATGGGAATTAAATTTTTTTTTAATGAGATGGACACAGATGCAGGGTTTGGCTGCATGGTTTAACAAAGCGTGCGCCAAACACTACGACCTGTTCTAGACACCCAAAAAATATGGCATTTTTCTAAAATTTCAAAAGCATACTAGGCGGATTTATAGGGGAGAGATATGACAAGTATTGGAGAAATAATACCCAAAACAATACCACAATTTCACCTTAAAACTCATCAAACTAATGGGTTCACATCACTTCAACAACATACCCCACAAGTGGTGCCACTTGGAGTATAAGGACCTAGCCTTAAACCTTACTTAATCTTGAGTTATTACAAGATTACACATTGAGGATCTTTTCAGGTTAAGAGTTTTAGAGAATTAGATCATAAAACTTGCATTACATTCCACATTTAAACAAAAGTGGTTACATAAAAGATAATATGAGTTTTTTTTCATCAATGGAAACATATTTAAAAAGAAAGCATGGATTATTTCTTGACACATCCTTGACACTATCATCACATCATGTACCTTTCCCTTGACCTATGAAAAACATTTCAAAAACATGGGATGAGCATAAAAATCTCAGTAAGGGTTATAAAAATATCGAAAGGAAACATGGGTTCATATATACATAAGAATGAAATCATACTTTACCCATAAAACATAGGCACTTTAACATACCTCATCAAATCATGAATAAAACATAGAAATCATAAGACATAAAAAAAGGTAACTTGAGGCATTCATAACATTCTTATGTAGGGAGTAACCCTCTTGGTTACGTTTGGAATACCCACCACAGTATATTCCATAAATCTCTTCAGAGAAACCTTAACGTTTCACTCCATCGCGTTACCCAATGCATTGGAGAGCTATATCGGGTTCACCCGCCCTTAGATTATCATGGAACCACCCGTCTTCATAATAATTCCCAAGAACCATAACATAATCGTATCACATAAAACATACATAAAGGAAACATAACATTTCCACATTTCAATAACACAGTGATATAATAAAAACATTATCAAAACCATTTTAAATACCAAAATAACAGAAAAGTAAAACATGGTATTTATTTTTTCTTTTAAAAAAAGTATGGCTTGTAGAGGAAGCCGAAACTCAAATAATGGTCGCGGCGGCAGAGAAGTCGTTGTCGCCGCATACGTATGAAAAAAACATTCCCTTTTGTCATTTTTTAAAATGATACGTATAAAAAGATTCCTTTTGGATAAACGTAAAAGTAAAAGGGGTTTATACACCGTATAAAAGAAGGTTGTGTATAAAACAAAATATGCCTCACTGAATGGAGATTGAGACGAAGACCCTTACAAAGACGGTATCCTTGGTTTAAGGATAAATCAATTAAATAATTATGTGTGACAAAAAAATACACCAAATATAAGTGGATATTAAGTGTAAAACAATCAGAAGTTATTCACACATATTCATAGAATGACATATTCAAGGAGTACAAGTTTATCCCAAAGAATCCAATTTGGGTTAAGAAGTTCCCTTGCAAAAATTTGACAGCCGAACGACATCACTTAAAAATTCAGAAAAAGAGTTTATGAGAGATAAAAAAGGGTATCTCAACACTTGGACATAAAATTTACATCAATAAGTATATATAATAACACATCCCAACATAAAAATATGTAAATTAAAAGACCCAACAAAAGAATTCTTTTAAAAAGAGTAGGGGGAAAGGTTCCCTTACCGACTTGGGTATCTTTCGAAACATACACCCCATGAAAGGAGGACAATACATTATTGATGTAAATACTCATAAACGAAATTATATTACACAAAGAGTAGAATAATTGGAATTACATACACCACTCAAAGGAAATTTTGGCAAATGTAGAATAAATCTCACGGGAATAAAAGTGAGATGAAAAATCCCTTACGAAAACTCGGCAGCCTAACGGCGCCACTTAAAACTTCCAAAATGGATTGTTGAGAGAAAATAGGGTCTCTCTTCATATTAAAAAAAAATTTACAGAATGAGGAATATAAAATAACATCCCCCAACATAAAAAAGAGGATCTTAAAAGAAGTGACAAAAAGGAGAGTACTTAAAAAGAAAGAGAGAGGTTAGATCTCTTACGAAAATTTGGCAGCCTAACGGCGCCACCCAAAACATCCAAAATTGATTGATGAGAGATAATAGGGTCTCTCATCATATGAACAATAAAAATTACAGTAAGATTAATATAAAAGAACATCCCAATAACAAGAAAGATGAGCTTTAAAAGGAATGATATAAAAGAGCATACTAAAAAAGAAAGAGAGGAGTAGGATCCCTTACCTCGGGTCCGACTTGACTCGATCGTTATTTAATCTCCTGAATAATAAACTTGAGTTAATTTATACTTCCTTAAGAACCTTTTTCAAGTTCATTGTTCCTTTTATATCACTTATTACCATGTCATAAACATTATGTAATTATATAAGTTTATAATGATTGTTTTTTCGATATTTGGTTCTTAAGTCGAAAGTGGACTTCTTACAATTACACGTTGTTCATGTGGTCAAAGTTTCATTATATCCAGAATTGTATTCATGATTTAGATATCATATATATTATATATATCCAGTATATTCATGCATTTACAATATTACATAACATTTAGAGTTAAGAAATGAAATGCACCGTTCATGGAGACGGTAAGTCGTACGTACGCATGAAGGCTACTTCCATTTCTATTTCATATTTAATGGAATTAAAACATAATGATACATAATAGTATTTTAATTATAGTATGGAATAATATATAATATCATTAAATATATCCTTTATACGTACCACATATGGTATTAACGAATCAAATCACTTTGATGGGGCGTTAGTCCTCACTTCCTTAAATGAAGATATCGCGTTTACCCATAATGGAAACCATAAAGGTATGCCATAAATGAAAAATACAAAATCTTAAGTAAAACATAAACATATTATATATCATATATAAATATAGTGTCATCTTAACGTCCACCATTGAAGGTGTTAGAAGAATGTTGAACAATCATCATTTCGGGAGGCAGAAATTCGTCATCCACGGAAAGAGTATGTTCTTTAACCATTAGATGTAGGTGTGTGTAAGTGTAGCTCGAATAATTCATATAACAACATCCTAGTATATTTAAGATACTGGATTTGTTACAAAATAAATGAATAAAAAGAGTATAGGGGGTTGGAGAAGCAAAATAAAACAAAAGGACTCAAGCGAAGACATTACCTTAAAATCGGGTAACTTGCTTTTATTTGAGCTCAAAGGCTTCCTTGGAAATGATTCTGCCCAAAGTGAGGCTTCAAGGAGTTAGAAAGGGATGTGGAGAGACAAAATGGGCAGGTTTTGGCCGAGCCAATGGCTTTGGAAGTGTGGGTAAGGAGGTAGATGTGGGGGCCTTTTATAAGAGGAGAGGAGGGGCACTCTTGGAAAGGTATAAAATGTAACTTTATTTTCAAATGACTTTCGGATTTTAATGGTCCCACATTTATTTTTTTCGAGTATAAGGTGATAAGGGTTAGAAATACACCCATCCAATAGGTTTTGGACATGTGTAGATCTTATAATTTACATTATATTTCCATTTTATTTAAATCGTTATAAAATGAGGTCATCGCTGCATCATCATTATGTCATAAATAATTTAATTTATTTAATGTCTAAAAATTATAAAAAAAAAACTAATATGATGTATGAAATAATTTTAGATTTCCAATGAATATTTATAGTAAAAAAGATCATTTATTTAGACAAAATTAAAAATATTTTACTTAGGTGATACATTATTTGTTACATTTAACATTCTTTTAAAATAAAAAGATAAAAAGTAACTTTCTCACAAAAGTGATTCCATGGGGCCCCCAAGTTTGGCACAAGTCATCCCATGGTCGGCCATGAGACATCCAGTAGCCTTATGACCCATTTTGTGGTCATTTTTTATTATTATGATATTATCTTATTATCTTTAACTACCCGATTACTCATTAATCATGATAATTAAAGTTAATTACCGTCGTTACTATTCATAAGGTCCAAAAACAAAAGAGTCTTAATTAAATAATTTGGAACTTCTGATTCCAAATATGTAATTCATTTTACCAAATTACAAACACGTAAATTGCAATAATTAATTTAAAAAAACTTCTCGTTGTCAAAACAAATAGCGGGTTTTTAGAAACAATATTTATGAAAAGTTCGGCACTTGTTTATGTCTAATTCCAAAGTGAAATTAATCCCAATGAACATAATTGAATTACATTGTAAAAATATATTCTAATTACACTTTAAAACAAATTAAAAAGATAATATAACCATATAATTAAATTATATGAAAAAACAGTTTTGATGTAAAATGCAGTATTTTTCACTATTCATTGAAAAATGAACATTGTCAGAAAAATACAAAAAATTAACCCAAGGTAAATTTCAATGTCCCAATAATAAATAATATGTTTATTTTGAAAAAGTAGAGCTTATTAAATTGTCAAAAAGTGGATTTAAAAGGGGTTCGCCATAAAAAGGCGGTCAATCGACCTTTTAAAGAATATTAGAATGTTTACGCTTAAAAACTAGATTCATTTGCATTTTTAATCCTCTAACATTTATTGAAAAGAGTAATAATATTTTACAAACATATATAATCATTTTGTAGTTAGTTCTGTTCATTCCCGCCATTACAATGGCTAGGCATTAACTACCATTTAAAATAATATTATTTTATTATTAGATTGCAATGTAAGATTCCCAAGAAACTCGTTGTTGCGTATTGGGTACGCCATCGAGCATAGAATCCCCTTTAAAGTAATATTAATATTTTATTCACAAATATGGATAAATATAAAGATGTCCTATTCTTTATTTACCTGTGGTGTTACATCTTTCCCCCCTTTTGGGAATTGCGTCCTCACAATTTTAAAATTGGGCTTGGTAACATCCTTGAAAGTCCCACATCGGAACAACAGTCGATAAAACAATCACTTTAAAATAAAGAAAGATAAGTACAAAGGTCATCCGAGTTAACCCATACTAGGATTCCAAGTATGAAAATATGGACATGGAGGAAAAAAAAGGGTCATGTTCTGATGGAGAGTGATAGAAGACATGTTTAGGAGAATGTTAACCACAAGAAAATCACAAACTTGTGATGGGTTAAACGGTATTCGATTCCCCATTAGGAAAAGTTAATAGACAACATTTTTGTTTTAAGTTACTTTTTATTGAGGAATTTATTCATAAGGAAACATAATCACTTATCATGTTGACTTTCAACTTTTATTAGATTCCACACACAAACTCATATTTTCTCTAAAAGATGAGTATTTAGGAAGAATTGTTCACATTAAGAGTACTATAATAAACTTCTAGAGAATCACCTAATCCACAAAAGAGAACTATATACATCCCATGTCTTTACACTTTAACCAAAACCAAAACAAAAAAGGTTAGTACAAGATCAGATAATCCAGAAAAGGATAACCCTTTATAAAAAGAAAATCTATTCTTAATCTCCAAAATTTGTCCAACAAAACCCAAAGTTCAAAGAGGACCATTCGATAATCAATTTTTCCATAAAATTCTTCAATGTAAACCAAACTAAGATTGAAACCCAAATATTCGATGGATTTAGTCACATAGTCTTCCATGTTAAATCGTAACATTTATCTCCAAACAACATCAGTTGCTCTTAATGTCTCGTATTGTAAAGTAATTAACCTAATCACATATCCTCCATGATAGGTTAATAATTATCCATAGATAACCCAAAATCAACTTACTCTTAATTCATAAAATCATTTAACTAAAAAGAATCAGTCAAACTAACCAGGGACTTCACGTAGTCCAGCGGTAGGCAATAAATACCAGTTGCAATTTGGTCGTGGGTTCCATTCCTGCAGCTTTGTCCGACGCGACGGGTTGTCAAACGGTCTGCGTGTTGTCCTTTTTCCAAAACTATATAATTCTCAAATAATTCCCCAAAAAGAGATAAAATGATCAAAAATAATCATAACATAATTTAACCTCAATTTTATCCCATGCCTTTCACTTCCATCATATAGTAACCCATATTTACCTCAAAAGTAAGGATCATATAAACCCAAATGTTTCTTTATAACTATGTCGACAAAAGAACAGATAACTATTCTTTGAATAAAATTTTCATATATTAAACATCAGGGTTACACATACTATAAAAAGTCTTCTAATGTAACACCATTATCAAAAGAGACTTAATAATCTAAAGAATTTCACCATAACTCTTGAAGCCCTTATATGTTGACATCATACTCATTCAACATTCTTCATGATCCATTAACCATTCCTTTCCAACTTATTCTGAAATACTTATTTCCTACAAAAAAATCATGAATCATATCCTAAGATTCCAAAATATGAGAACAATAGTTATGAAATAATCCATACCTTTGATTGGTCATTTTTAGTTTCTTCATCCTCAATCGGAATGGCACTAGGTATTGGTAAATGAACATTTGTACGATCTTGGTGATCCCATTCACGAAACTTCTCCATCGGACATGTGTTTTCATAATGACCATGCACACCACATTTAAAACATTCAATTGACCCCTCAGAAAGAACTTCTTTCCCTATCCTTGAGTCAACTGGATGCTTCCTTTTTCCATGACAGGTTCTTGATTTATGACCTTAATTTCCATATCTATAGCATATTTCTGTCCCTTTGAAACATTTTCCTAGGTGTTTCTTTCCACATTTTTGACACATAGGTTTTTGAACACACTTACCTTTATTATTATTACCTGTAGTTCCGTAGGGATTTGTTTCTCGCATATATGATGCCTTAGAGAAATCACCAAGGTTTAGGTGGTCAATCATGACTCCAGATAGTTGGTTGAGGATAATCACAAGAGTTCTCATTGCAGCTCCCATATCATTCAGTTGCATGCTCAAAAAACTGTCACAGTTTCCTTCACATCCACTATTACTTGGTGCCTACTAGATCCATCCATTTACTAAAACCAAAAAGGTCAGTGTGAGTATATCAACAAAACCATCATGTACTAATGAGGAAGATAAACACTAAGATATACTTACCCATTAAATTTATCTAAAACTATGACTCTTTCTGAAATCCAAACCATTATGGTAATGTCAATTATGCTTAAAGAATACCCTAACCTCTAAAGTTATCTAAACATACCTTTGATACCAACTATAAGGCCCCAACCTTAAACCTTACTTAATCTTGAGTTATTACAAGATTACACATTGAGTATCTTTTCAAGTTTAGAGTTTTAGAGAATTAGATCATAAAACTTGCATTAAATTCCACATTTAAACAAAGTGGTTACATAAAAGATAGTATTAAGTTTTTTTCCATCAATGGAAACATATTTCAAAAGAAATCAGGGATTATTTCTTGACACATATTTGACACTATCATCACATCATGTACCTTTCCCTTGACCTGTGAAAAAATTTCAAAAACATGGGATGAGCATAAAAATCTCAGGAAGGGTTATAAAAATATGGAATGGAAACATGAGTTCATATATACATAAGAATGAAATCATACTTTACCCATAAAACATATGCACTTTAACATACCTCATCAAATCATGAATAAATCATAGAAATCACAAGACATAAAAGGTAACTTGAGGCATTCATAACATTCTTACGTAGGGAGTAACCCTCTTGGTTACGTTTGGAATACCCACCACAGTATATTCCCTAATTCTCTTCAAAGAAACCTTAACGTTTCCATCCTTCGTGTTACCCAATGCATTGGAGAGCTATATTGGGCTCACCCGCCCTCAGTTTATCACGGAACCACCCCTCTTCATAATAATGCCCAAGAACCATAACATAATCGTATCACATAAAACATACATAAAGGAAACATAACATTTCCACATTTCAATAACACAGTGATATAATAAAATAATTATCAAAACCATTTTAAATACCAAAATAAAAGAAAAGTAAAACATGGTATTTATTTTTCTTTTAAAAAAATTATGGCTTGTAGAGGAAGCCGAAACTCAAATAATGGTCACGGCGGCGGAGAATTCGTTGTCGCCGCATACGTATGACAAAAACATTCCCTTTTGTCGTTTTGTAAAAAGCTTCATATAAAAAGATTCCTTTTGGATAAAAGTAAAATTCAATGGGGTTTATACACCGTATAAAATAAGGTTGTGTATAAAACAAAATATGCCTCAATGAATGGAGATTGAGACGAAGACCCTTACAATGACGGTATCCTTGGTTTAAGGATAAATCAATTACATAATTATGTGTGACAAACAAATACACCAAATATAAGTGGATATTAAGTGTAAAACAATCATAGGTTATTCACACATATTCATAGAACTACATATTCAAGGAGTACAAGTTTATCCCAAAGAATCAAATTTGGGTTAAGAAGTTCCCTTGAAAAAATTTGACATCCTAACGGCGTCACTTCAAAATTCAGAAAAAGAGTTGATGAGTGATAAAAAAGGGTATCTCATCACATGGACATAAAATTTACATGAATAAGGATATATGAGAAAATATCCCAACATAACAATATGTAAACTAAAAGACCCAACAAAAGAAGTCTTTTAAAAAGAGGAGGGTGAAAGGTTCCCTTACCGACTTGGGTATCTTTCGAAACATACACCCCATGAAAGAATGACAACACATCATTGATTTAAATACTCATAAACGAAAGTATATTACACAAAGAGTAGAATAATGGGAAGTACATACACCACTCAAAGTAAATTGTGGAAAATGTAGCATAAATCTCACGGGAATAAAAGTGAGATGAAAAATCCCTTACGAAAACTCGGCAGCCTAACGACGCCACTTAAAACTTCCAAAATGGATTGATGAGAGAAAATAGGGTCTCTAGTCATATTAAAAAATTGTTTACAGAAAGAGGAATATAAAATAACATCTCCAAACAAAGAAAATAGGATCTTAAAAGAAGTGACAAAAAGGAGAGTACTGAAAAATAAAGAGAGAGGTTAGATCTCTTACGAAAATTCGGCAGCCTAACGACGCGACCCAAAACATCCAAAATGGATTGATGAGAGAGAATAAGGTATCTCATGATATAAACAATTAAAATTACAGTAAGAGTAATATAAAAGGACATCCCAATAACAATAAAGACGAGCTTTAAAAGGAATGACATAAAAGAGCGTACTTAAAAAGAAAGTGAGGAGTAGGATCTCTTACATCCGGTCCGACATGACTCGATCGTTCTTTAATCTCATGAATAATAAACTTGAGTTAATTTATACTTCCTTAATAATGTTTTTAAAGTTCATTATTCTTTTTATATCACTTATTACCATGTCATAAACATTATGTAATCATTTAAGTTAATAATGTTTGTTTTGTCGATATTTGGTTCTTAAGTCGAAAGTGGACTTCTTACAATTACATATTGTTCGTGTGGTCAAGGGTTCATTATATCCAGAACTTTATTCATGATGTAGATATCATATATATCATATATATCCAGTATATTCATGCATTTATAATATTACATAACATTTAGAGTTAAGAAATGAAATGCACCGTTAATAGAGACGGCAAGCCGTACGTACACATTAACGCTACTTCCATTTCTATTTCATATTTAATGGAATTAAAACATAATGATACATAATAGTATTTTAGTTCCATTATGGTATCATATATAATATCATTTAATATATCCTTTATACGTACCACATATGGTATTAACGAATCAAATCACTTTGAGGGGGCGGTAGTCCCCAATTCCTTAAATGAAGATATCGTGTTTACCCATAATGGAAACCATAAAGGTATACAATAAATGAAAAATACATAAGCTTAAATAAAACATAAACATATTATATATCATATATAAAAATAGTGTCATCTTATTGGCCACCTTTGAAGGTGTTAGAAGAATGTTGAACAATCATCGTTTCAGGAGGCAGAAATTCTCCATCCACGGAAACAATATGTTCTTTAAACATTAGATGTAGGTGTGTGTAAGTGTAGCTCGAATCCATATTATAACAAAATCATATAATATTTAAGATACTGGATTTTTTACAAAATAAATGAATAAAAAGAGTTTATGTGGTTGGAGAAGCAAAATAAAACAAAAGGACTAAAGCGAAGACATTACCTTAAAATCGGGTAACTTCCTTTGATTTGAGTTCCAAGGCTTCCTTGGAAAGGATTCTGCCCAAAGTGAGGCTTCAAGGAGTTATAGAGGGATGTGCAGAGACAAAATGGGTAGGGTTTGGCCGAAACAAAAGCTTTGGTAGTGTGGGTAAGGAGATAGAGGTCGGGGCCTTTTATAAGAGGAGAGGAGGGGCACTCTTAGAAAGGTATAAAATTTAACTTTATTTTCAAATGAGTTTCGGATTTTAATGGTCCAATATTGATGTGTTTAGAGTATAAGGTGATAAGGGTTAGAAATCCACCCATACAATTGGTTTTGGACATGTGTAGGTCTTAGAGTTTACATTATCATTCCATTTTATTTAAATCGTTAAATAATGAGGTCATCACTGCATCATCATGATGTCATAAATAATTTAATTTATATAATGTCTAAAAATTAAAAAAAAATACTATGATGTAGGAAAGATTTTTAGCTTTCCAATTAATCTTTACAGTCCAAATTATCTTTTATGTAGACAAAATTAAAAATATTTTACTTAGGTGATACATTCTTTGTTACATTTAACATTCTTTAAAAATAAAAAGATAAAAAGTCACTTTCTCACAAAATTGATTCCCTGGGGCCCCCAAGTTTGGCACAAGGAATACCATGGTCAGCCATGAGACAACTCGTAGCCTTAGGATGCATTTTGTTATGATATTATCTTATTATCTTTAAATACATGATTACTCATTAATCAAGATAATTAAAGATAATTACCGTCGTTACTATTCATAATGTCCAAAAACAAAATAATCTTAATTACATAATTTGGACCTTCTGATTACAAATATGTAATTCATTTTACCAAATTCCAAACACATAAATTGCAATAATTAATTTTAAAAAACATCCCGTTGTCAAAACAAATAGCGGGTTTTTTAGAAACAATATTTATGAAAAGTTTGGCACTTGTTTATGCCTAATTCCAAAGTAAAATTAATCTCAATGACCATCATTGAATTACATGGTAAAAATATATTCTAATTACACTTTAAAACAAATTAAAATGATAATATAACCATATAATTAAATTATATGAAAAATCTGTTTTGATGTAAAATGCAGTATTTTTCACTATTCATTGAAAAATGAACATTGTCAGAAAAATACAAAAAATTAACCCAAGGTAAATTTCAATGTCCCAATAATAAATAATATTTTTATTTTGAAAAAATAGAGCTTATAAAATTGTCAAAAAGTGGATTTAAAAGGGGTTCGCCATCAAAAGGTGGTTAATCGACGTTTTAAAGAATATTAGAATGTTTACGCTTAAAAACTGGATTCATTTACATTTTTAATCCTCTAACATTTATTGTAAAGAGTAAAAATATTTGAAAAACGTATATAATCATTTTGTAGTTAGTTCTGTTCATTCCCGCCATTACAACGGCTAGGCGTTAACTACCATTTAAAATAATCTTATTTTATTATTAGAGTGCAACGTAAGATTCCTAAGAAACTCGTTGTTGCGTATTGGGTACGCTATCGAGCATAGAATCCCCATTAAAGTAATACTAATATTTTGTTCACAAATATGGATAAATATAAAGATTTCATAATCTTTATTTACCTGGGGTGTTACATGGAGTGTCACAAAATCAACTACAAACCACATAAACCTCATACCATCTTTTTTAAAAAATATGAGACCAAACACCATGAAATACCCCTAAGACTAAGTTCGTATATCAATGACACAAGTGGAACCAAAATTTCAAATTCAGAACACCAAAAACCAATAGAAAGATAAGAACCAAAAGATGGGTTAAAACAAATCATGGAATTGAAAATCTATGTGTGAAAATTCTCCCCATGAAAAATATTTCCACCCCTGGAAAGCCACAGTCGGGCCAAAAGGAATAACCATACCCAACCAATAAACCATTATGTGCTCTTTTTCCATGTTTCGTTTGCCCCTGAAAGGCCAAAACACATCCAGAGATAAATTAAGGGAGGAATACTCTCACAAAAAAACATACCCCACTTTACTGAAATGATTTAGCACATCCATAATTCATCCCAAAAAGAAACACTTAAAATACTATCTAAACAGGACACAAAAAATTTATCCCAATGAACAACAACATTGAACAAGGTTTAACTTACCTTACTATAACTAAATAGTTGGGTGCTCTCTAATCCCAACATTTACCCAAGGAAGATGTTGGTAGTTAGATATATATGAATGAGACTACCTAATTCTATGCCAAGAGAACGAAAAAAAACCAAGTCACTGATATGGTGAGACAAAAATGGTCTCCCCACCATAAGAGACAACTTAAATTTTCTTGAGCTGGAATCGGGACACTAACCAGTGGAGTCCCGAATAGACTCTAGAGTACAAGGGGTATAATTCCATTATACTTTTCCAAATGAACTTAAATGTGACTCATAGTAGGTCTCCCCACCATAAGAACCAACCATATTAACAAAAAAGTATGTGCCAGAACAAAAATACCCCAAAATTTAACGATTTGGCCTAATCGCACAGTTAGTCCACACGGTTTGGTAAATAACCTGCTAACTGAGCGGATAATTCTGTCCAAAGGGGAAACTTCACATGGTTTCATGGGAAAAGGTGCATGAATATTTGGTGACCATGTGGTAACTACTGTATCTTATCACACAATTTCCTAGGTTGGCACACGGTTACTACTAACCATTTTCAAAATAATCGCTTTAATTTTCTTAGTCAAAATTTCATAATTTTCTCCAAAAACTCAATGGAAACCAAAAGGAGAAGGGATGAATTAGGTGATAACATGGAAATGAGGTCCTCACACCAGTTTCCACTAAATGGGAACAAAAAAATCAAGATAATGATTCTAGTGTCTTAAACTATTCACATCTTTCAAACTCGTGATAGGAAATTTTACAAGGGGTTGAACAACAATTGAATTTCCCCTGACTACGAGATCGCTTCACTCTGAGAACTATTGCTGGAGGTCCAATAATTGACGCATCTTCAGGCTCACAGTTAGGTTTTAGAAAACCACTAAACAGAACTTCTCTTTTAGGTTCCATGAAAACAATACCCTCATCCAATATGGATTCACCAAGACATAATGAATTCCAAACTCACTTTACCCTAACCTGACATTTCACTAAAAAAATTGATAAGAAGATGCAAAAACATCTACCCTTGTTTCATCGGATGATACATGGAAAGAAAAAAGGATATATAGAAACATAATCCTCAAAATAATGGATGTTATGATTTCCCGAAAGGATACACACTTCTGAGAAAATAGAATAACAAAATATTTTCAAACATCACCTATACAATCAAACGAGCACATGACATCACAACACATCACCGAACATCACCATTGTGACTGATAGAAACAAGACCAGGAAAGCAATCTTATGCCAAGTCCCAACCAGCAAAAAATTCCAACAAATTTCAACAATATCCTCTCTTGACCAGATTTTCCACATAGTTCTTTCAATATGGACCCTTGCTTTAAAGGTACTGTGACGGACCTAGAGGCCCTCTTAGACACCACCCACACTAGGAACCCCTGACTTCTTTCACCTTCGATGAATTAGATACCATAATAATCTAATATCACTTTCAACTTCCTGCAACCACTCTCCAACTATAATAGGATCCAAAAACCAAGAAAGGAAAGGTTGGTAGAGTCGATCTCCAATGTTTTGAGAAAAATAGTCTTTATATTGTTCAACTGGAGGATTCTATAATAGAGAAATAAATATGGTATGCACTTCAGAAGTGCACTAACCCTTAATGGGGGTGTGCCTTACCCAACTAGAGAACCTGAGGACCCAAAAAATATGATCCATTGGTAAAAATGTAACACAAACCATATCTAAACACATGAAAAGAACCACTATAAAGGTATCCCAATCACTTCTCATAAAGAGACCAGTAACTAGACCTTCAACCCAACTTACCAAAGTAATGCAAACCCAAAACATCATTCCAACAAGTGGGGTTCTTCAACTCAAAAAAAAACATTGAAAACATTTATAATAAGATAGAAGACACACCATCCCAAACCATTCATCAAGACGTAATGTTTTCCTTTAAAATCAACTCTTTCAAAATAAATTGTTCAATGGTTTTTGTATCCACCAATGGTACCCCATGGTCGTCACACACAAGCATGTTTTTGTGCCACACTAGGAAGCCACCCCACATTCATCCTGGAACTCATATAGTCATGCCATTAACCATACATCATCTCATATAACAACATTCATGTGGTTGCTCCTGGAAAATCCAAAGGTCAATAAAAATAATTTCTACATTTTAAAACCAAAAAAATCAACCAATACTTCCTTTTCCACAAGACCACTAACCATAAAATCTATCTTAATTTACAGCTTATAAATATTTTCAGAAAAGACCAATCATTCAAATGATAAATCACTTTCATGATATTATCATCAATTTCAAAACATCCCAACCCCTTTTAAAACACATACAGTTTTATGAAAAACTTCATTTGAACAACACCAATTCATTGAAAAACACACATCTTATTATTTAAAACAAGTTTCCAATGTTTCGTAAAACTTCCCAAAAGACACTAATAATTTAATAAAAACCTACATTCAATTTTTCTCCATTAATTTTAAAACTGTCCATCCCATTTTAAAACACAACTAATTTCATGTCAAACTCAATTTAATTAATCATTATTAAATTAGGAATTCAAGACTTCTCATTTAGAAAAAAGACTCCAAAATTTCACAAAATGTTTCAAATTATCTATATTTACCCAATAAAATTCCATTTCCAAACTCCACACATAACCCCCAAAACATTTCATCCCATTAAAAATCCTTTCAATAGTTTAGATAACTCTATTGGAAAAACATTTTAATAACTAACGTTAATAAAATTCCTTCTTTAAAAAGAGGTGTAAACACACCATTTCCCATTTAAAAACAATTCTGAAAATTCAATTCCATAATTTCACAAATCAAACCATTCCCTCTTTATTATAAAATAATTTCAAAAAAACTTTATAATCCTTAAAATCAAGTCATTTTTTCTTTAAAACCAAACATCCAAGATCCCAGAACTAAAGAACAGAAGACAATGCGAGAGAAAACTAGTTTTAGTGGGTGACTTTAACTTATGATTAGAGGCCATAAGCAAATAAATTCACCATCAGAGAGAGTATTCTAGGGAAATATTCTCATCTCCATATATCATGCCAGGCTCTGCGATCTCACTAAGACCATTTTCTGAATTCCCTTTTCATTTTCCCAAATCCTCATCAAATGTGGAAAAACAAACGACTTAGATAAAATGTGACTTCCCCTTGCAATTGGAATTACATCACAAGGTGTGATGGCCAGGAATCCTACTCGTAATCAAAATGTCAATCCCTGAGAATCCTATCTTCAGACTATCCCAACACTTCACCAAATAACATGACCCAAAGTGATCGAACCTCCTCTGATAACAGTTTGTCACAAATGGAATATGGTCTCCATCAAAACCAGCACCAAACACGGTCTGCGACAAGGCCCATAGGGTGTTACTTATCCCCACAGGATGGAACAAGTTACTAGGTATCATAAAATAAAAATTGGGAACAATTTACCTGAGGTTATAAACAAAAAACCACAAACAAGTCCAATATAAAAAATCTGTATTTTTCAAAAGAAACCATATTTTACAAAAATTCATAATTGAATTACATAATTTAAAACAATTCTCAGAGACTAAAAAATGAAGAAACCCAAAATAGATAGCCTAAAAACGTTCTCCTGGAAAGAGTCACCGCCTTCAAGCCATCTCCACAACACTACATCACAATGGACCGCTAGAAACGTGAACACTTGGCACTAAAAGTTATACTACAACCTCCGACAAAAATAACCAAGTCTACATAAACCAAAGGGTATAAGTAGGGTGTTATCCAAATACCATTTGTATTCCACCAATAAAATGTTCCATGTGATAAACATAGAAAAAATAAAATCATTCATGTTTTCATAAACAGGAAATATCAATAATAAATTTAAAGACATGCAACATTAAATATAAACAGTATTCAAGTGGGATACTTTAATGAATAAACACTTTTAAAAATTTCCAAAACTACTAAATTTTCTATCTAAACATACTATTTACCAATGGTAAGACTAAAGAATCTAATGAGCACAAGCAACAAGAAATGACCCCTATGCACTAGCTCGTTATGGGACCTAGGTACCTCGTATCTTGGTAAAAGTAACAATCATAATAATTGTTCACGTGCACATGAGCCACTAGGTGGCAGCATACTATAACCTAGTGGTTTTCCAATATCACCATCATAATAATAGTTTAGTTTGTGTTTTCATCGTCAAAAATTCTATGTGAAACTGAGGCCAAACCCCATGGGATCACAAGAATACTTGTACACATCCTCCCACCAAGATACCTGAGAAACTGTTTTGTGCTCAAACATGTTAAAATTTTTAAAAATACCATTTTCAAAGGAAGATACCTTTTCCAAACCACACAGAAACAAAAAAAATCCCACACATACATGTCACATAATAACTGTTTCACCTGAAAATTCATTTTATCATTATACTCACATGAAACATCCCAGAAAAATGTGTTTCACAAACATAAAAACTTAATAAATCATATAGATAAATTTTAAAACTTTCTCAAAATTTTTGAAATCACAAATAACCACTTAATCATTCAAAAAATCATTTTAAGAACATAAAACCACCAATATAGTACTTGTACATTATTTTCCCATATTTTTTAACTCAATAAGTCATTTACAATTTTCATAAAACAATACCAAGGGGTATAACCAAGGTTTGCACACAAATATCATTTCAAATAACTTTTTCATGGAAATAATTACACCATGAACCTACCAAATAGGAATTATCATCCCAAAAAACATTTAATAAACTACTTTCATATGTTATAAAATAAACATAATGTCACCCCAAGAGTTACACATGGAAAATATGAAATTTGATGAAAAAGTTAAACTATAAAATTAACCGCTTAACAAAATCCATCAAAAATAGTTTTCTCTTAATGAAAAACATATAAGAAACATTAAAAAAATTAAATAAATAATTATAACTCATATATACATTCTTACACATGGAATCACTTACATAAAGTGTTGAAACCATCAAATTATGGTGTGAAACATCAACCACACCACCACCGATCCTCATAGAAGTGAAAAGAAACCTAAAACCTCAAGATTAAAACAAGAAACTCGAAGAAAAACCCTAGGCACAAACCCTAGATTCTAGGAATTTTAGAACATCATGAAATGGTGAAGGATACCCTTAGAAAAGGGAATAAATCAAAGAAATAAATACTTACATGCTTGATTTTGATGTTTCCCCCATAAAATCACCCTTAAAAATTGAGTTCCAAGGAGGGTGAGAGACCTTGGAGGCCGTCCATGGAGATATGGAACTAAATGGGGAAGAAATGGATGGATTTGGATTTATTCAGGTAGTAAAAAATGGGAATAAAAAAATAGTTTTAATGAGGTGGATAGGGCCACATGGTTTGGTTGTAGGGTTTAATAAACCATGTATCCAAACTGTACGACATGTTATGGGCGCCCAAAAACATGCTATTTTTTCTCTAAATTCAAGGAGATATTAGTGGGATTAAATGGGGAGATATATTTCAATTATAGGGGGAAATAATAAAAAAACTAATAACAACTTTTCACCTTAAAAATCATCCAACTCATGGGTAAAAACCTCTTCAACAACATACACCACATGTGGTTCCACTAGCAGTGTCACAAATCCAACTCCAAAACACCTCAACCTCATGCCATCTCTTTCAAAAAAGAGGAGTCCAAGTACCACAAAAGAACCCCAAGACTAATATCATTGATCAATAACACAAGAGGCTTTATAAATTCAATCCCAGAACACCTGGAAACCAATATCAAGATAAGAACCAAAAGAGGATTTAAAACAAAGCATGGAATTGAGAATCCAGGCATTATATTTATTCTAATTTAAAAGGCCTTTGTAATGGGGTTTAAAGGGTTTTTGAATGTTATTATATATATAACCAAATTTTTTTAAATGATTCTATATATGTTTGTAATGTTTTTATTGTTCTAGATAGATATCACATGGATTTTGATTATTGATTCTGAAGGATAATTCATTTACCATGATGTCATATTTTATGAACTGGGTATTTATTGCAATGCATTATTTTATGACTCACTCTTGATCTTTGATTATGTCTCCATACCATTATGAACTCATATGATCAGTGATTAAATTTAATTATTTATGCTTATGATTATACTCAAATTATTACACAAGGATGATGGTGATGACCTATTGTAAAATAACAATAGATTTTGATTAAATGGGAGAAATTTTGTTTTAAAGACATGTGGATTATTTATGGATGATTTTTTTTAATTCTATAAAACTCTAAACCTAAATGGTCTTCCAGAATATATGTGATCCAAGTTTTTAATTTAATTTTTTAATGTTTAGATTAAAAATGTGGGTCACAATTATCAGTAATAATTTCGGAAATGTAATGTTATGTATTTTAGCACAAGATTCAGGAGTGCGAGTTCTAGACCATTATAGATGGTATCAGAGGTTGGTTTAAGAGAATTTTTAGATTATGATGTTTTCATTTGAGGTTATTTTAATAGTTATGGATACATTCATGTGACTATAATCATAATTATTTTCATACAATCAACTCCTTAGACACCCCATTTGATGTTTTTAAGTAGTAAAAATTTTGAGGTTATCAATGATATTTTAGGAGAAATTTTACTAGGATTAGGTATATGTAAAACTTTCGTTTAACGAGTTATATTCCTTAAGGTTTTATGGAAATTTGTTTTATGATATTGATAGACTTTAGGGTTTATATGATCTTGGATATTGAGGTAATTATGTGAACACAAGTATTATCATATTGAAAACCACATTTTTTAAAAGTTATTTGGTGATTAAGTGATTGATGTTACTTTAAAATAAGATACCTATACTTGAAGCATCAAATATGGAAGGTATGAGATAACCCTAGAAGTTAAAATGCTCTTTAATTGTATTTTTATTGATTTTATTTGTGATATAGGGTTATTGAATGATTTTGTTTCTGATATGGTTATTAATAAGTAAATTTGAATATTAATTTATGAAGGTTTATTCATTTTTGGAATTATCTTACCATATTATAACCATTTACATTTTAGTTAATTTATTAAGATTGATGGAATAGATAGACCATTCCATTTATTGTTATGGTGTCTTTAAATGATTATTTAGTGATTCAATAAATAAAAGTACATAATAAACACTCTTTATTTAGAAAAAAAATTGATTTGGGGGGAAATTTATTAAAGGATGAAATTATACTCATCAAGTAAGTATGATTCTTTTTTACCTATTGATATAGATGGTAATAAAATAATTTTTATCTAGGAAAAGAATATTGAAACAAAATTATTATCCAAGTACCATAAATTCTAATAAAAAGAGAGCAATTTTTATCATCAAATATTTATGTTTTTGTGGACCTTACCTTTCAATTGAACATTCAATTATTTTTGATTAATGACCTCAATAACTCTCTATAATTATTTTTGGTTTTTCATTCCAACTTATATTAGTCATATGTTTAATCGAATTCTTGTGTAAATTATATTGAGCATTACGTTACTCACTTTCCCATCATGAAGAGTATGTTTTATTCACCCTTTGTATGATGGGGGTTTCAATAAAAGAATTCGGTAAATGCTTTTCCTTTGATACAAAGGATAATTTCAAGGGTGAAATATATTTTATAGTGGGTAGGATGTAACATCCTGAGATTTTATGAAATAAATTCTTTATTATTTATTTTAATTCTTGGATAGATTGAGAAAACAATGAATAATGTATCATTAATTATACAATAACAATGTTTATCTTATCTGTCACATAACATTGAGTTTCCTCTATAATTTATTCTTCAATCTATCCTAAGACATGTTAGAAAACAATATACTATTAATATTATTATTTAATTGGGTATTTATTGAATAGATATTGGAATGTCAGGAATCAATGAGATTAAATAAATTATGAAAAAATTGTATACACATGTTTATAAAATTAATTCATTGTATTATAATTAATTAGAACTAATAATTAATACTAATTTAATGTAATGGATGTGTTTTTATGAGAAATCAGTTTTCTGGTCATATTGGTGTTTTTACATAATATATTAAATTAGTAAATTTCCTTTAAACATATAAATTAAATTTATATTTTATATATTAACTTTTTCTAAATTCATCTAATTAGTTTTATATTCTTAAGATAATAATAAATCCAATTTTAAGTATAAAAAGAAACATATTTTTAAAAGGTCGTTATATTTTTTTTCATGGAGGAATTGTTTTTTATCTATGTTTTAACACTTCAATAAATCAATAATATAAATATAATAAATATTTTGGTAATAAAAGTATAAAAAATTATTTTGGTGAATTTTTTCTACTTTTCTGAGCTGATACAGTTTTGATGAATAGTGGAAACCATTGAAATTTACATAAAAATCGTGTTTTCATCAAGTTTATTTTTATAGTTAAATTATGTCAGAACTTGGTTGTAATTTATAATTAGATCAATTATTTATAAATAAGTAAAATTTATTTCATTTAATTTTATTTCACATTGAATTTGTATATAAAAACGTTTCTAACATTTCTAAATTTTACATTAAAAACCCGTTGTTTCATTCTGTTCACAGGAATAACTTAAAATGAAATTTTGGAACTTTTGTGATTGGAATATGAAAAAATGGATTCCATATTTATAATAATAAAATTTATAATCTTTAAAAAACTCATATTATATTTTGACAAAAATACCAGTGAATGTAATTAATATTAATTATAGTGGTTAATGTAAAATGAGTTTAAAATGGTTAAACATAGAATATAAGTTGTAAAAATGATGGTAAAATTTTCTAAAAAATGTTATATATACATATTTATTCCATTTATCATATATGGTTCTTGAATATTCTAATTGACATGTAAAATTTAGGGACAACTCAAAAATTTTCTAAAATACCAAGCATGTCCACTCCCTCCCTTATAAAGGCCCCCACCCTTCCCCCTCTATTCACACATCTAAATAATTTGGGATCTTCAAAGTCCTACAAAAATAAAATCCCAACATACCTCATCTTATCCTAGAATTCACACTTTTGGATAAAATAAATCAGAGGAATTCCTTTGGTGAAAACTAAAAAGATTTACCTAAAGAAGAGGTAAAATTCTTCAACGAGCACATTTTTTATTTATTCCTCCACCCCTTCAATTTGTTTTATATAAATAATATATAATAACATAATTATTTTAAATATACTAATATTTTTTATGTTAATTTTAAGATCTAAAATTTATACACTTCCATTAAATGGGATACACAATCATCATTCATGTGTATGGAAGACTAGAAATTTCCAAAACGAGAAGGTTCATTCTTCCATTACCACCTCTCATGGCTGGAAATAATGATGTATTTAATATTTTATATGATATATATGACATATAAGATTTATTTATACTGGTTTTTTTATTATATAAAGCATAACTTCTTGCTTTATATTTTGTTCGAATATGATAATATTGTTTATAGACGTGTAGAATACCACCTCCTCAAAGCAATGTGATTCATTCATGCATTAAATGGAATGTATTAACAATGGTTTTAATAAAAATATTTTATTTAAATTAAATATTTTTTTATATTAATGGGATAATTATCTTTCTGTACATATAAGATATTGTTTTCTTCTTTCCATTTCACATACTGAAAAAATAGATAATGTCATTCATGGATGTGTGGACTACCGCCTCCTCAAATCGATGTGATTCTTCATTTACCAACAACACATCTCAAGAATGATATATATAAGTATATATAATTAAATAATAAGTTATTTATGATTTAATTTTAAATCATTTATATAAATCTTACTTATCTTCTTTCCATAATTATCATTGAAAAATGGGAATGTTATTTTTGTGTATGTACGAACTATTGTCTCCCAGATTGTTACATTGGTTCATTTTTCATAACTATATTCCATGATTGGTTTTAAAAGAGTAATTTAATTATAAATATTTTGACTGTGTAATGATTATTACTATGTTTTCAATTAAATAATTCCCATATTGACCTTAGTAAACAAACCAAAGTCAGTTATAACACATAAGTGGAATATGGTTAAAACATCTGACCTAAATATTATAGATTGAATATGCACCCCCAACATTTTAGTGTACAAATAATTTAAATTCATTAGATAAATTATCATACATGCAACCCTGAGTCTTTTCAAAACAACACTTTGTTATAAGAGATAGTTATAAGTTAACAATGAAACATAATTTTGCAACTGAAGTGCATTGTGTTGAATTTGTTGTCAATGAGGTTGTCAATGAGGCATGTTGTTGTCTTACAATGAATGGAAGTCAAGGATTGTCAAGATGTGAATGAAAAAGGTTGTGATGGTGTTGGTGGTGAAGGAGAATGGCCATGGAACTTAGAGGAGTGTCACATAGGAGATTCACTAAGTGGCATTGGAGAATATGGTTGAAACATTCTCCATATACATCAGACGATTGTTGAACTGATCTTTAAAGTTCCAAGAACTTGTATCAACTGGATACAATGTCACAACAAGCATTAGAAGACCATGCATTGTCTTCACAATGCATGAGGAGTTGAAGAGAGCCATCCACAACTTCTAAGTGGATGAAGTGAGCTAAAGAAGTCCATGCACTATCACTTAGTGCATGTGAATCAGAATATGTTCCAATTGATCTCTGATTAGATCAATGAAGTTTATTGAAGAAATATTTGATTCAGGAGCTCGGTTGAAGATGAAGAAACCTTTTGAATTCCATATCCTAAGTGAAGATTATATGTTGAGGAGGATTAAGGAATTCTTAAGAAGTAGAGAAGGGAAGAAATTGAGAAGAAGAATGGAAGAAGTGGCTTGGCACTTGGCATGTTTTACATAGAGGAGGACTTTGTTTTTACAAAGTCTTATTTGAAGACTTTGCCAAAAAAATAGGCCAGCCGAGGCACCTTGGGGGGTTCAACCCCAAGGCATGGGCACTAAGGCACCACGCCCGGGGGAACCCCGTGGGGCGAGCCAGGGCGGCAGGGCGCACCCAAGGACACCGAAAGGGACCCAGGGGCACGCCCGAAGGAGCGCAGGGAGCATAGTGGGCGCTTGAAGCAAGCCCGCAGGAGGCAGAGTGGGCGCAGAGCGCGCCCGCAGAGAGAACCCGGTGCGGGGCGGCACCGGGAGGGGGGAAGTTCAACTGAGCGCTTTCCCCCAGCGCTTTTTTGATAAGCCGCGAGAAAAACGCTGGCCGATTCGATGTGGGATGGGATTTTTATCCCGGGATCTAATCCTGGCCGCATGTTTAATCTCGCGCGAGATCTCCACCGTACGATCCATCCCCGCGGCGATGTTATTATCTGAGCCGTCCGCGGTCATTTAAATGGAGATCCGACGGCTCCCAGCATCGTCTGCTTCCTCGAGCTCAGCCGAAGGCCACCCGAAGCCACCCGCGAGCAGCCGCTGAACCAGAGGCATCCCGACGACATATCTCGAGCTCCCGGCCACCATTTTCGAATCCGAAGCCTCCATTGAGCTCGTCTGGCCATAACGAACAGGATCATGCCTAAAAATGACCATGCATGCAGTGTATGGAGAATTTCGAATGAGGCCGAGGCAAACGGAGTTGCCGAGGCATCGGGGTATTTGTGTTTTGCATGGGATAGCCAAACCGAGGCCGTGCATGCGTTCGAAATCGCATGCACGAGGAAGAGAAAAATTAAATGAAATCCCGCGGTGAAACAGAGAGTAAAAGCAAGATTCGTAAAGATTTTTAAAGAACCGAAATCTTCGGTGATTCAAGATTTATTGCACGCGGATAATCTGAGGCATCTCTGCCTATAAAAGGAGAGGCCGAGACCTCTGAGCTGTTTGCTGATGCGCTGATCCGCTGAGTATTTGAAGTCCCGTGAGAAGCACTCTGTGCCTCACGAAGTCGAAGCCCTGCGCGCACACTTGCGCGACAGTGAAGCCAGGAGCATCCCTTGCTCCGCGGTGTTCCTTTTGCGCACTCCTTGCGCGAAAGAGGTTGGAGAAGAACCCTGCGCGCCTTCCCCTTGCGCGGCAGGAAGAACCCGGGGCCGCGGCATCTTGCGCGCCCACGGTTGAAGCCCGTGCTGCCTTGCACCCAGGTGCTTGCGCGACCCATGGCCAGTGGCACCTTGCGCGGCTGCCCCTTGCACCAAGACATCTTGTGCGCCTCCTTGTAGAAAGGGTTCAAGTGAGAACACCCTACGGCTTGTGTGTGTGTGCACAAAAGAAATAAAAAGGCCGCAACCTTGGGTGTGTGTAAAACAGAAGAGGACCACAGCCAGTGTGTGCACATGAAGCGAAGACCACACTATTTGTGTATGTGCAAATTGTGTGTGCATTTGAAGAAGAGGCAGTAGCCTTTGGGGTGTGCAAGAAGAGGAACCTTAGTGCTTATGTGCTAAACAAGCAGGACCCGAGCCCTTGCACCCTTTGAGTGCAAAGTGAAGAAGAAGAACATACGGGTGTTGTGTGTGCAATTACAAGAAGGTGGCAGTGGGTGTGCACCAAAGAAGACCCGAGGCCTTGAGGAAGTGTGTGCAAGTGGAAGAGGCCGTAGCCTTGTGTGTGCACACTATTGAAGAACAACTAAAAGAACACTAAAGTGTGTGTGTGCAACAAGAAGAGGAAGGTCACTACAAATGGATGCTAAGTGAAGAATTTGTGTGTGCAAATTAAAGAAGTGGCCGAACCTAGGTGTGTGCACTAAGAAGTGTGTATACACCAAGAAGAAGAAAAGGGAGGACATCCACACTAAAGTATAACACACATTCTAGTGTGTAAGCTAATTGCGTAAAGTGTGTGAAGTCTGAGAGGCAGGTGTGTGCTCAAAAGTGATTACACCCTTTGTGGGTCTACTGCACCAAGAAGAGGAAAGGGAAAGTGCATGCATGCATGCATGCACGTGCACACGTGAACAGTGCTAAATCAGTGGTGTGCATCTGAGGAGTCCAAGACTTGAAGATCTTGAAGAGTTGCCATGCACTCAGTGCATGATGTTGAAGTGAACTGAGACTGGACCAGACCAAAGATAAAGATATTATTTGTCTGAGCATTCAGTAATTGGAGAGAAGCCGGGGCATCCTTAGAAGAAGGTGATAAAGCCCGAGCTAGATGAGAAGACCTGTTCACCACAAGTGATCAGAAGAAGAGCAAGGCCAGCAGTCTTTATCCCAGACTGCTGAGGATACTTGAAGAAGAACTTAAAGTGAAGAAGAGCTACTCGTGTGACTCGAGGAGCCAAGAGAAGACCCTGTGGGACTCAGGGAGAAGAAGTCTTCAGTTGGATTCTGGAGCAGGCCAGTGGGACTCTGGTAACACTGTGGGACGCAGTATAAAGACCCTACTGTGGGACTCGGGAGAGATACGGTGGGATGCTGTATCGACCATTGTAATTCTAACAAGTTATAATGGGAGAATCCATGCTTGGAGAGCATGGCAAGGATGTAGGCCTTTGGTGCCGAACCTTGTAAATCCTTGTGTCCTGTGCCTTTTTCATTACTGCATTATCCGAGAAAGGTTGAGAGATACAAGAAGAGTGGATCGAGGCTTTAACCAGCCATAGAGGTTTAATTGATTAAGAATCAATTAGTAAAAAGATTTTAAGGGATCACTGATTCACCCCCTCCCCCTCTCAGTGATTCACACTGATCTGGGCACTTCAATTGGTATCAAAGGGAGGTTACCTCTAAAAGATCCAAGGGAGTCTATATGGAGTGCAGATTTGAGGAAATGAAAGAACATCCTCAAATGGAGATATCTGCCAAGACTCTGAAAAACAGAATGAAGAAACAGGCAAAGAAGATGAGGAAGAAGGTTGCTGCAATCAGAGAAACTCCTTCTATGGAAAGAAATGTGAAAGTCACATCAGATGACAATTCCTTTTATCATTCTTCTGATGAAGCCTGCTCTAGCTGTGATGAAGATGGAAGAAACAATGATCTTCTAAATGCAATCAAATATCTTCAGAAGAGAGTCCCCAAGGAAATTGCAATGTGTATAGCTACAGGCCTCCTTGATCTTCAAGAAGAAAAATTACAGCTAGAAGATGAAGCCAATTCTCTAGAAGTCCAATTGGCAAAAAGGGTTGGCATAACCAACACTCTCAGAAAGCTGGTAAATGCTAAAGATGAAACAGTATCCCTTTGCAATGAAAGATATGAAGACACTGCTGAAGAATTGCAAAGAAGCCTTTCTGAGAAAGACATCTTTATGATAATGATCAAAGATGTTGTCCATGCACTAGAAAAGAGGCACAAAGTGTCAATGGTTGTCA
This sequence comes from Viscum album, assembly GCA_963277665.1. Taxonomy (NCBI): domain Eukaryota; kingdom Viridiplantae; phylum Streptophyta; class Magnoliopsida; order Santalales; family Viscaceae; genus Viscum; species Viscum album. Next base: position 1,721,140,587 of record OY728164.1, on the reverse strand, counting down.
GAGATGCTCAACTAGAAGACAAAGTCAAAAGGGTGAAGGAGCTGGACAACTCATTGCTTGAAATGAAGCAAGTGCATGAAGACCAGATGAAACAGCTGGAAGAGAAATGGGAAGGAAGGCTAAGAACAGTTAAGGATGAGAAGAACTCCCTTAACATGAAATGCCTAGAACTAGAGGTGATATTGAAAAATCTGCAATCACCCAAAGCTGAAGCCTCCCAGTCAGCTAAAAGGAAAAATGTTGCTACTCAAGTATGCATTGAGCAGGATAATTCTAAAAGAAAGACATCCTCTGATAAAAAGGCAACAACTTCTAAAAAGAAGGTACCATCCATACCATCTTGTACTCATGCTTCTAAAAGTGTTTCTACTAAAAGTGCAGGATGGAAGAATAATTCCAAACAAATATGGATGAAGACAGTAAAGAAGCAGAGCTCTCCTGAAACAGCACAACAGGTCAAGAAAAGTACCCTACAATCAGAAGGAATCAAGAGGTCAAGATTTGTGGGTCAATGTTGGTGTTGTAACAAGTATGGGCATTGTGCAAAGGATTGTTGGTACAATCCACTAAATGCCAAAGCACAGAGGAAGCCCATGCCTAGGGGGAGCAAGCCAGAAGGAAAGAAGCAACATCCACAGGTCCAGAGACATCTGTTTACTGCTAACAGATTTGGATTACTTGAAAACATCTGGGATGGTTGCAAAAGTGGTCAAAAGAATGATACATGTCAATCTCCAACTGTATCCAAAGCTGGAAAGAAGAAAAGATCACAGAACCTGGCTCAAAAAGATTCCTTGGGAAGCAAGAAGAAAGTAGAAAATGCTCCCAAGAAGTGTGTGAGAAATGAAGAGAAGTCCTTGGAGTCTGAGTCCAAGAAGGGTGATGCATCCAGAAGGACCACAAAGAAGTGCTTCTACTGTGGAAAGAAAGGTCATACCATGGATCTTTGTAAAGAAGCCATGAAATGCAATAGAAGCCAACTGGACTCAAACAGACAATCAATCCAGAAGAAGAAGAAGGGATTGATTGAAAACAAGTTGCCTAAGAGAGGTAGCTTGACAGCATCAAAAGAACCATGTGGAACTTCCAGAACTGAGGCCACTCTTCCAAATGATTTACTTGTCATATGGCCAAATCAGTTGCAACTTGCCAAAGATCTGCAAAAAGCTGAAGATGAAGTTCTTGAAATTGCTAAGGCAAAAGGGAAGAAGAATATTTCACATGAAGATGTTCTGAGAACCACACCAGCACAATCATCAATGAAGATCAAATGTGCAAGTGTGAAGACTGGTGAAAATGGGACATCTCGGTTGAGAGAATCTTCTCAACCTTGTTGTTCACATTGATGAACCAAGGAGGTTCCATCTTATTCCCTTATACATTGGTATTTACATGTGCTAACAATGCAGGGAATTGAAGATGATGATCATTCTCAACTGGAGGATGGTTTGGAAGGAATGGAGTGCACCCCTTGAGGGGGAGCCAATCTGGAGAAGATGATGTTCTAAAATTAATATCATCTTGAGAAAGTGAAGGTATTCCAATCATGCTTTCATCCCTTGTTTCTTAATTGAGTTTATCTTGTCAATTAAGGGGGAGTATGGATTGAAGACAAATGGATGAAAGGGGGAGCTTTATCTTTGCACCTGAACTTTCTAATGAGTCTTGTGAAGTATGTGCAGGATTTAGCAATTCATTGTTATATCTGAAAAATTTTCAAACCCCTAAGCATGATCTCACATGTGTAGAGAATTATGGACAGCATTGAGTACCTTGGTTACATCACTCTTGTTTTCTACACCGGGTTAGCCCAAGTAGACTTAGAGCTGATTTACTAAAGGTTCTTTGCTAAAGAAGAACATGTGACATCATCCCTCTCTCAGTGTTTTTCAAGAAGATACTTTTCAATGGGAGGAAGATATTTTTGGAAGAGAACCACACCACACCTTTGCATTTGATTGCCAATAAGGGGGAGAAATATTGGCACACATATTGACCCATTCATATGTGCTGAAGGAGTGTATTGACAACAAATACAAAGGGGGAGATTGAAGTGCATTGTGTTGCATTTGTTGTCAATGAGGTTGTCAATGAGGCATGTTGTTGTCTTACAATGAATGGAAGTCAAGGATTGTCAAGATGTGAATGAAAAAGGTTGTGATGGTGTTGGTGGTGAAGGAGAATGGCCATGGAACTTAGAGGAGTGTCACTTAGGAGATTCACTAAGTGGCATTGGAGAATATGGTTGAAACATTCTCCATATACATCAGACGATTGTTGAACTGATCTTTAAAGTTCCAAGAACTTGTATCAACTGGATACAATGTCACAACAAGCATTAGAAGACCATGCATTGTCTTCACAATGCATGAGGAGTTGAAGAGAGCCATCCACAACTTCGAAGTGGATGAAGTGAGCTAAAGAAGTCCATGCACTATCACTTAGTGCATGTGAATCAGAATATGTTCCAATTGATCTCTGATTAGATCAATGAAGTTTATTGAAGAAATATTTGATTCAGGAGCTCGGTTGAAGATGAAGAAACCTTTTGAATTCCATATCCTAAGTGAAGATTATATGTTGAGGAGGATTAAGGAATTCTTAAGAAGTAGAGAAGGGAAGAAATTGAGAAGAAGAATGGAAGAAGTGGCTTGGCACTTGGCATGTTTTACATAGAGGAGGACTTTGTTTTTACAAAGTCTTATTTGAAGACTTTGCCAAAAAAATAGGCCAGCCGAGGCACCTTGGGGGGTTCAACCCCAAGGCATGGGCACTAAGGCACCACGCCCGGGGGAACCCCGTGGGGCGAGCCAGGGCGGCAGGGCGCACCCAAGGACACCGAAAGGGACCCAGGGGCACGCCCGGAGGAGCGCAGGGAGCATAGTGGGCGCTTGAAGCAAGCCCGCAGGAGGCAGAGTGGGCGCAGAGCGCGCCCGCAGAGAGAACCCGGTGCGGGGCGGCACCGGGAGGGGGGAAGTTCAACTGAGCGCTTTCCCCCAGCGCTTTTTTGATAAGCCGCGAGAAAAACGCTGGCCGATTCGATGTGGGACGGGATTTTTATCCCGGGATCTAATCCTGGCCGCATGTTTAATCTCGCGCGAGATCTCCACCGTACGATCCATCTCCGCGGCGATGTTATTATCTGAGCCGTCCGCGGTCATTTAAATGGAGATCCGACGGCTCCCAGCATCGTCTGCTTCCTCGAGCTCAGCCGAAGGCCACCCGAAGCCACCCGCGAGCAGCCGCTGAACCAGAGGCATCCCGACGACATATCTCGAGCTCCCGGCCACCATTTTCGAATCCGAAGCCTCCATTGAGCTCGTCTGGCCATAACGAACAGGATCATGCCTAAAAATGACCATGCATGCAGTGTATGGAGAATTTCGAATGAGGCTGAGGCAAACGGAGTTGCCGAGGCATCGGGGTATTTGTGTTTTGCATGGGATAGCCAAACCGAGGCCGTGCATGCGTTCGAAATCGCATGCACGAGGAAGAGAAAAATTAAATGAAATCCCGCGGTGAAACAGAGAGTAAAATCAAGATTCGTAAAGATTTTTAAAGAACCGAAATCTTCGGTGATTCAAGATTTATTGCACGCGGATAATCTGAGGCATCTCTGCCTATAAAAGGAGAGGCCGAGACCTCTGAGCTGTTTGCTGATGCGCTGATCCGCTGAGTATTTGAAGTCCCGTGAGAAGCACTCTGTGCCTCACGAAGTCGAAGCCCTGCGCGCACACTTGCGCGGCAGTGAAGCCAGGAGCATCCCTTGCTCCGCGGTGTTCCTTTTGCGCACTCCTTGCGCGAAAGAGGTTGGAGAAGAACCCTGCGCGCCTTCCCCTTGCGCGGCAGAAAGAACCCGGGGCCGCGGCATCTTGCGCGCCCACGGTTGAAGCCCGTGCTGCCTTGCACCCAGGTGCTTGCGCGACCCATGGCCAGTGGCACCTTGCGCGGCTGCCCCTTGCACCAAGACATCTTGTGCGCCTCCTTGTAGAAAGGGTTCAAGTGAGAACACCCTACGGCTTGTGTGTGTGCGCACAAAAGAAATAAAAAGGCCGCAACCTTGGGTGTGTGTAAAACAGAAGAGGACCACGGCCAGTGTGTGCACATGAAGCGAAGACCACACTATTTGTGTATGTGCAAATTGTGTGTGCATTTGAAGAAGAGGCAGTAGCCTTTGGGGTGTGCAAGAAGAGGAACCTTAGTGATTATGTGCTAAACAAGCAGGACCCGAGCCCTTGCACCCTTTGAGTGCAAAGTGAAGAAGAAGAACATACGGGTGTTGTGTGTGCAATTACAAGAAGGTGGCAGTGGGTGTGCACCAAAGAAGACCCGAGGCCTTGAGGAAGTGTGTGCAAGTGGAAGAGGCCGTAGCCTTGTGTGTGCACACTATTGAAGAACAACTAAAAGAACACTAAAGTGTGTGTGTGCAACAAGAAGAGGAAGGTCACTACAAATGGATGCTAAGTGAAGAATTTGTGTGTGCAAATTAAAGAAGTGGCCGAACCTAGGTGTGTGCACTAAGAAGTGTGTATACACCAAGAAGAAGAAAAGGGAGGACATCCACACTAAAGTATAACACACATTCTAGTGTGTAAGCTAATTGCGTAAAGTGTGTGAAGTCTGAGAGGCAGGTGTGTGCTCAAAAGTGATTACACCCTTTGTGGGTCTACTGCACCAAGAAGAGGAAAGGGAAAGTGCATGCATGCATGCATGCACGTGCACACGTGAACAGTGCTAAATCAGTGGTGTGCATCTGAGGAGTCCAAGACTTGAAGATCTTGAAGAGTTGCCATGCACTCAGTGCATGATGTTGAAGTGAACTGAGACTGGACCAGACCAAAGATAAAGATATTATTTGTCTGAGCATTCAGTAATTGGAGAGAAGCCGGGGCATCCTTAGAAGAAGGTGATAAAGCCCGAGCTAGATGAGAAGACCTGTTCACCACAAGTGATCAGAAGAAGAGCAAGGCCAGCAGTCTTTATCCCAGACTGCTGAGGATACTTGAAGAAGAACTTAAAGTGAAGAAGAGCTACTCGTGTGACTCGAGGAGCCAAGAGAAGACCCTGTGGGACTCAGGGAGAAGAAGTCTTCAGTGGGATTCTGGAGCAGGCCAGTGGGACTCTGGTAACACTGTGGGACGCAGTATAAAGACCCTACTGTGGGACTCAGGAGAGATACGGTGGGATGCTGTATCGACCATTGTAATTCTAACAAGTTATAATGGGAGAATCCGTGCTTGGAGAGCATGGCAAGGATGTAGGCCTTTGGTGCCGAACCTTGTAAATCCTTGTGTCCTGTGCCTTTTTCATTACTGCATTATCCGAGAAAGGTTGAGAGATACAAGAAGAGTGGATCGAGGCTTTAACCAGCCATAGAGGTTTAATTGATTAAGAATCAATTAGTAAAAAGATTTTAAGGGATCACTGATTCACCCCCTCCCCCTCTCAGTGATTCACACTGATCTGGGCACTTCAGCAACTTATGTGATTTTTATTTTTAAAAAATATCATACCCAATTTCATTCAGTAAGATATTTAGAGTCTGATGATATGAAAATTGTTTTTAATGAATAATAATGTACCCTTATGAATAGTTACTTGACCCTTATAAATAGTAATGTACCCTTAGAGATAGTAACTTTCCTCTTATGAATAGTAATGTACCCTTATGAATAATAACTTAACACATACCAATAGTAATGTAACCATATGGATAGTAACATCACCCACGTAAATATAAAAAGAATTAGGAACCTTATAAATGAGAGTTAATATTTTAAAAATGAATAATTATGTGTTGGAATTTTTATTAGAAATAAACAATGAATTAAAACATTATGATTAATAGATTAATTTGAAAGATAATTAATATTCATAAAATGTATACTTTTGACAATATTTTTTATTTCTATGATTATATGAATTTTTTTATGAGACCTTAGTTAAATTTTCAAAGTGTCACAAAATCTATTATAATATTAAAATTGGTATTTTTGAATTAAACGATAATTTTAATTAAATATTAAAATTTTCATATTTACATAATTATTTTCTTAAAATAGAGTTCTTTTTTTATAATAAATATAGAAAAAATGAGATGGATAAATTTTTATGAATATTTTTGAAATAATTTAGTTTTTGTTTAATAATAAATGATACAGTTTTTTATAAAATACAACATTTTTCGTGACATCATCATGAAATTATTAGGATTTAAATTTTTTTTAAACAATGTAATTAGAAAATTATGATATTATAATCATAATATTTTATAGAATATATTTAAAACATGAAAATTATGTTTTTTCATTATAAGTAAAAAAATCATTGTGAATGTCAACATAATGCGTGTGCATCACATACAAAGCCAAAATTAGTAATTTATATATAATAATTTAGTGTTAAAAATTATTTTAAAGACTTATTTATTAATTATTATGTATTATTAATATCTCTTATTGTAAATTTATAAATTTAGTGTTACATAACATTATCATTATCGAACTTTTTGTGTAATGCTTGTGCGGGGAAAGAAAAGACCAAATAACAATTTTAGAAGATGTCTTGTTATGTATATGAGATAATATATATAATTAATGAATATATAATTTTATTTTGAACTTAATTAATTTTTTTTTCTGATAGTAATTTTTTATAAATTTTATATATGAAATAAATAATATTAATTCTTATGAAATTCTTATGCAGTTCTTCTGCAGGAATAAGAAAAATAGATAAAATGTATTAATTAAAAGTAAAGGAATCATTAAATCACCCATATTTTGGAAAAAAATTCTATATAGGTATATTTATATCAATATTTTACATTATATTTGGGGAAACAATGGACCCACAAGAATCAATTTAAGTCCTATAGAATATTTTATTTAAAGTGTTCGCACTATAAAATTTCCATTTTATAAAATTTTTAATTTATGATTTTCATGAAAATTTATTCAAAAAATAATAGTATTTGGAAATCCAATAAAATTATATTTCTCCTACAATTTTATTTTCAATTGTCCTAAAACAATAAATTTCGTAATGGATTTCACCAAGATTATGTATTATTAATTTTCTTAAAGAATTAATCAAATTAATAATATTAAAAATAATAAAATAAATAGAATTTTTTTATTTTGAAAATAATTCCTTAATTCACTAAACTAATATGACATGTATATAAAATAATAAATAATTTTATATGATTTTTTAAACATTTTTTAATTTGTTTAAATTCATGGTTATGAATAGTATTTATCATGAAAAAATCATTTTTCCATAATAAAATATTTTATTAAATTATTTTCAAATCTGAAAGTTATTGAACAAGTCCAAAAATTATAATATTACTTCGAAAATGAAATCCCAAGTTTGTTTTTTTCTTCTGGGAGTCTTAATTACTATAACATATTTTTTAAATTTTAATTATTTTTATAATCCCTAAGTTACCGCTCACCTCAATTAAAAAAGGAGGTTCCTTCCATCACATATTTCATAACCATAAGCCTTCTTGTTCCACCATCCTCAACCAAATTCCATCATCTTCATCCCTTGAAAAATTGATGTGCTTCTAGTATCATGAAAAGACTACTTCCAAAAGCATTAATGTAGTTTCAAAAGAAAAATATTCCAGAGGTATGATTTCATCGTTTTCTCTTTTAAATTCTATCGCACCTATATTTTCAATTCCATGCTATGATTTAAATTCTTCTTCTGTTATTAGATTTCTTTTGGTTTTAGGGTGTTCTAGATTTGAAATTGTGGTGTCTCATGTGTTCTTGATCTACAACCTTAGTCTTGGGGGTCATAAATGGTAATTGGAATCCTCTTTTTTCAATGGAATGGTGTGAGGTTGTGGTGTTTTGGAGTTGGATAAGTTGCACTCATTGTGACACCTCTTATGGGATATGTTGTTGGGGTGGTTTATACACTTGAGTTTGATGAGTATTAGGGTGAAAGTGAGGTTTTATTTTTGTTATTATTTCCCCCTATTCTGCGAAAACCTTTCCCCTTGATTTTCCCCTAGGACTCCCATTGATTTTGAAGAAGTTTGGATACTTTTTGAGAAGAAAAAGTGGTTGCAAGGTTTGGGAGCACAATTTCATAAACTATGAAAGAAAACTGTACAACCTTGTCCATGTCATTAAAAAAACATTTATAATTCCATTTTTTCCTCCTAGTATTTATCCATACTCTCCCCTTTCTTCCCCCATTCAAATAATATAGCCATGTCAGCCCTCAAAGCATCTCGAACCCTCATTGGAACTCTATTTAGAAGGGTTTTTGGTGAAGAAACTTCACACAATCTCAAGTAATTGTTTATCCTTCTTAGTTCCTCCCATTTTCATGATGTTTCTTCCAAATTATTTGAAGTCCCAAATGTACAGAGGGTATGGATTCAATCCCTGGGTTTAAATATGGGTTTTCCTGGTCCAATTATTTTATTTTAGGCTCGATCTACCTTCCTTAATGTGTAGTGGTCGCACAATTGAATTTTCACACAAAGGATTCAAAGTTTTAACAATTTTAGTAGGTGATTCCATGTGTATGAAATTATGGTGGCTTATATTGTTGTGTTTATAACATTTTAATGTTTTTCTCATTTTATAATTTAGAAAAAATTGGTATTAGTGGTATTTGTAAAGCAAATGAAGTTTATGTACTATTTTTATGTGAAATTGGGGGGTTTTGGATTGAAATTGTTTATTGGATCATTTGAGGATTACCTATAAATAATTATTTGATTTTATTGAAATATATTAGAGTTGAAAAGCATGTTTTTAATTTTTATATTCTTTGGTTGTTTTTGTGAAAATTTATTTTAATGGTGTTTGTGAAGCATATGAACTTTAAGTGTCATATTTGTGTGAAAATGGATGTTTTAAAAATATATAATTTTTTAGTTCATATTGAGATTATGTATAAAATTTTTTTGTTTCAATTAAATGTATTGGGATGAGATTTCTGTTTTTGTGCCTTATAATTGTTCACATTTGGTGAAAACTGGCGATTTTAAAGAGTTTTGGGTTCAAAATAATGTGAGATTTGGGAAGTTGTTTTATTGAAAATAAAAATTTTTTGTGGTGTGTTTTAAGTGGTATAATGTGTTTTAGCTAATACATTGTTTATATGTGACGAATATTTGAGTTTTTTATATGAAAAGGGATGCATTTATCATAATTAAATTGTTTGACCGCATAGGGGGGAGCCTGGATACCTAGGTGGGAAGATGTGTACTAGTATACTAGTGATTCAGATGTGTTTTTTCCTTGTTTCATATAGTATTTTAGATGATAGAAACTCTAAATAAACTATAAGGATGAGGTTTTGGACCACTATGTTATTGGTATGTTCCCTACTAGTGTCTTGTGCATAGGAAAGGATTGAGACATTGATTTTTACATTGAGGTATGGGGTATATAGGGCCTGAGATTATCTTGTGCCTAGGGGTATTCTCAGTTTTGGTGCTCATTGGATTTGTGGTATTTACTCTTTCATTTGGGTGTTTTTGGATCTAAATTACCATATATAACATGTTTTATTAAAAATAATTAAAAATAAGAATGTTTATTTTGAAAACTGTTTACAATGGAATGTTGCATTTCATTGAATATATCACCGCTTTTTCTTAAATATTAAAACTGCATGATTTTTTTCCATTTATTGCATAATATTTGGAATATTGGGGTCTTATCCTACGGATAGTAGGCTAAAAACATACTTACATCCTTTGGGTATAATTATTCATGGTCATGTTTGAAATAAGTAAAGTAAAGTATTTTGGTGAGAGTGGTTCAAGGTGTTAGTTCCCATCCATGGTGCAACATTATGACGACGATTTTTGGGTGATGATCCCTTATCATGTGGAGTCCTTAGGGATGTATTGATGCAATTTTTATGAGACTTTGGACAACTTTTTATATGTTTAAACATATGTGTTTAGTTCTAGATTTTTTATAAACCTTGTTTGGTATAAATTTTTCAGATTTGGTTTATCGATTAATTTTAATGTTTTATGATTTCAAATTAAGGTCAATCATTCCCAAAAAAATTTTTATTGAAACCCAAACAATTGTTCTAGACTATGGGGATATGTAATTCCCTTCAATATTTCTCAAGGGCTGGAATTGGTGCCTTTTTTGGTGGAAACCAGATTTGGTTGGTGACAAAATGGTATCAATGGAGGTACGCTCTCCTAGGGTCATTTTCTTTAGGGAAGACCTGGGATAGTCTTGAGATAGTATTTTCAGGACATGAAATTCTGATTATAGGCAGTGTGCTTGGCCAGCACATCTCAGTAAGGGATTCAAGTCTCCAGGGAATGTTGGGTTTTATCTGAGTTCATTATTACTCACGCTTCATTGATTATTGGGGGAAATTAAAAGAGAATTGGGTCAATAATGTCTGTGATCTCGTAGGGCCTGGAAAGCCATATGGGGTCGGGGATATCTCCCCAAATCCCTCTATGTGACAATGAAGTTATTATTATATTTCCACCAACTATATTTTCAAGTCACCCACTAACACTAGTTTCCTCTCACAATTTCTTTTGTATCTTTTATTTGTAATCTTGGAAACATGGTTTTTAAAGAAAAAATGAATTTCTTTTAAGGAGTGTGAATTTTTATGAAGTTATTTTCTAATAAAGTGAAATGGATTAATTTCTAAAAGTATATAAATTAAATTTTAGAATTTTTTTGAAAGGGTAAATAATGTGTTTACACCTCTTTTGAAAGTATGAATTATGTTAATGGGGGTTTAAAAATGTGTTTCCAATATAAATTTCTAAAACATAGAAAAGTGTTTTTAATTGAATTAAGTGTTCTATAATTTATGCGTGGGGGATAAATATGGATTTATATCTGCTAACTACTAAGTATTTGAAAAGTTTTATGAAATTTGAGAACCTTGTTTCTAAATGGGAAGGGTTGAATTCTTAATTGAATGGAGATTTGTGTAATGGTGTTTTTCATGAAATTAGAAGTGTTTTGAAATGGGTTGAAATGTTTTGAAATGGTTGTTCAATGCATGAAAGTGAGTTTTTATTTAATTATGGGTTCTTTTTTAAATTGTTTTTTAAGATTTATATTGGGTTTTTATTTTATGGTTATCAATTTTGAGAAAGGGAAAGTGTGGTTCAAAATGATTTGATTTTGAAAAGAAGAAAGGTTTGGTTTTGTTCTTTGGTGTTCTCAAGGGTGACCACATTCATGGGTTTATATGGGAACATGGATGGTAAATGGAATGAATAGATGATTTTCAGGATGTATATGTGGTGGGTCCTCAGTGTGGCATGCAAACATGCATGTGTGAGGCTCATGATATGCCATTGGTAATGCACAACCCACAAACACACTTTTTTTAATAATGATTTTGAAGTAAAGTGTTTTGTTTGGATAATGTGTGGTTGGGAGGTGTGGATTATGTGTTTTTGGGTTTTTTATTTTAGTATGTATTGTGTTCAAGAACCCATCTTATTTAAAAGACGTTTGAAGTTGGTGTTTCATCAATAAGAAGGAATGAATCATTGGTCAGTGGTATCTTTTGAAGAAAGGTTTGGGAGGCCAATGTGGTGGCATCCCTCTTGGGTTCGGTTAACGTTTGTGGTACGTTTTTACCAAATGATTAGATTGGATGGGTCCTTGGGTTTTCTTGTTTGCAAATATATTCCCCCATTAAGAGTTAATGCACGATTGAGGTGCTACCTAGATTGTTTCTTCATATAAAGATCCTCTAGTTCATAAATATAAGGAATCTTCTTCTCGAGCTTTGTAGACTGTTTCTACACCACTATATTTCTTGGTTTTATAGATCCTCTTGTAGTGGAAGATTTCTTGTGGAATGTTGGAGGAGACCTTAGTTTCTTATGTTTCCTGAGTCCTCAATGGTGATAGTAGTTCAAGGTAGTCAGTGATGGATGGTGTCTAAAAGGGCCTCTTGGTCCTTTATAGACTCTTTGAGGCATGGGTTTATGTTAAACCACTTGTGTGGAAAATCTGGTCAAGAGTTTCAATTATGGCTACTTCTTGGTATTGTGTGGTGTTTGGTACTTAACATGAGGTCCCTCTCCTAGAGTTTCTTATTATTCGTAATAGAAATGTTCAGTGACACCTTGTGATGTTGTGTGTCTATTTGACTATAAGGGTCAAGGATGTGCAATATTATGAGAGTCTCTGTTTTTTGGATGTGTGTCTCCCATAAGAGAATTACAAAATCCTATGTTCTAGAGGAATATGGTGAAATGTGCACTCCCATAAGGATGTTTTCCATCCAAATAAACAAGGGGTGATGTGTGTTCATCCTATAAGCCCTTGTTTTGGTAAAATGACGGGATGAGGTAAGGTGGGTTTGAAGTATCTCATGTCTAATTGAGACCATTTGAGCTCTAAATATAATTTTTTGTGGCACTGGTAGAAGAAGTTTTGTTTGGGGGTTTCTAATGTCTGACTACGAGGCAAGATATGCTTCAATCATCTGAGCTCTAGTAATTAGTCCTAGAGTAATGTTGGTGTGTAGTCAAGGGATGTCCTGGAGTTGTTCAAACCATTGGTCAATGTCTTATACATATTATGAATGATGTGAACAGTTTAAACATATGGTGTTGTCATCTTGTTCTTGTTTTTCGCATTTAGAGGCAGAGGTTGGAGGACCTAATTTCCATGTTATATCCTGATTTTATGTTATTACCTTTGGTTTTCTTTGAATTTTTACAGAAAAGATGAAATTTGTGCTAGGAATGTTGAAGACCACAGTTTGCACATATTTAGTAGTAACTATGCACCAACCTAGGAATCCAATCGATAAGAGAAAAAAGCTACCACATAGTCTCAGCCCGACTCTGTGCCTTGGCCCATGTAACCATGTGATGCTTCCCCTTTGGATTCAATGATTTTTACAATTAGCACACGGTTTCCTAAACGGTGTGGACTAACTGAGCAGTCATGACAACTCTTTAAATTTGGGTGTATTTTTGTGCTGGTATGTGCTGGTTAGTTAAGATGGTTGGTTCTTATGGTGGGGAGACCCATCACTAGTCTCACATAAGTTCTCCTGGTAAAATATTAATGTTATTTTACCCCTTATTTTGGGGAGACCGATCAGGCCTCCCCCAATTGGTGTCCTAATTCTATCTAAGAAATTAGGTTGTACCTTATGGTGGGATGTCTATTTGGGTCACCATCAGTGACTCAGTTTTCTCCTTACTGTAATCTTGGTTGGAGCTAGTATCATTCAAGGAAATCTAGCTACCAATTTCTTAATTTGGTAAATATGGGATTGGAGAATGCGCAATGGTTTTGTTTAAGTAATCTTGTGGTAGCATTATTCAGGTTTTCTGTTCACTTCAGGTGGTTTTCTTAAGTATCATCGGGTAGTGTTTGAGGTTTATTTATTTATTTTGAGTGTGTTTCATCATTTATGTAAGTGTGGTGTGTTTTGGTTGGTTATAGTATTCTCATCTTTTTTTATAAACAAGAGGTTTTTATCCTCTTTAGAGGTGGGTGGAACATGGAAAGGGAGTCCATCTTTGTCTATAATGTGGGATTTTTTATATATATTGTTGTTGTGGATTTATAGGGATAGAAGGATTTATGGTATGGGTAATTTTCATGCCCATATTTTCAATTCCATATAATGATTCAAATCCTCATTCAATTAGTAGCTTTCTGTTGGTTTCTGGGTGTTTTGGGATTGAAATTTTGGTGTCTCATGTGTTCTTGATCTAAGACCCTAGTATTGGGGGTCTTATATGGTAATTGGAATCCTCTTCTTTCATGGGGGATGGTGTGAGGATGTGGTGTTTTGTAGTTGGATTAGTGTCCCTGCTAATGGTACCTCTTGTAGGGTAAGTGTTTTTGGTGGTTTATACCCTTGAGATGGATTAGTTTTGGGGTGAAAGGGTGGTTTTATTTGGGGTATTAATTTCCCTATTTTTGTCATAACATTCCCATATGTTTCCCCTATCCCACTCTTGAATTTTAATGATTTTGGACACTTTTTGAGAGAAAAAATGGGGGTGCACAATTTGGGTTCACATTTTTCCAAACCATTCAATCCAACAATGCGGCCTTGTCCAGGTCATTAAAGAAAAATTGTATAATTACATTTTTGACCTCCTCAGATTTATCCAAACTCTCCCCTATCTTTCCCCATTTGACCTTTATAGCCATGGAATCCCACCAATCATATCATCCCTTCATTGGAACTCCATTTTTAAGGGGAGTTTGTTGGAGTAACTTCACACAATCTCAAGTAATTGTTTCTCCCTCTAAGTTCCTCCCCTTTTCATGAAGTTTATTCCAATTTCATTGATGTCCTAGATGACCAAAGGGAAGGGTTTCAAAACTAGGGTTTATCTTTGTATTATCTTGGTAAAATATTTGGATTTTGACTCGATCTACCTTTTTTGTGGTGTGGTGGTGGTGCGACTGAATTTTCACACAAAGGATTCAATGTTTTAACAATTTTTCCAGGTTATTCCATGTGTATCAAATCCTTGTGACCTATATTTATGTGTTTATAAAATTTTAATGTTTGTCTCATTTTATTTTTGGGAAAAATTTCGGTTTTAGTGGTATTTTTTAGGAAAAATATGTTTATGTTCCATTTTTATGTGAAATTGGGGGTTTTCATTGAAATATTTTATTGGTTCAGTTGGGGATACTCTATAACTACATAGTTGATTTTTTGAAATATATTTGGGCTAAAAATAAGGTTTTTAATGTTTGTATTCTTTGGTTATGGTTGAGAAAATTTGTATTAATGGTGTCTATAAAGCATATGATCTTTAAGTGACATGTTTGTGTGAAAAGTGGGCATTTCAAGGTGTTTTGGGTTCAAAACAATGCGAAATTTGAGTGGATATTTTATTGAAAATCAAAATTTTTTGTTGTGTATTTTTACGTGGTCTAAAGATTGTATAGCTAATGTCTTGTTTTTATGTGACCATTAGTGGTGTTTTTATATTTAGAGGGATGTATGTCGAATTCTGAATTTTTTTAGCACAAAAGGGGATGTCTGGGTACCTTGGTGGGAAGATATGTACTTGTACACTGGTGATCAAGATGGGGTTTGTCCCTATTTCACAGAGAATTTTAGATAACGATAACTCTAACTAAACTATATAGATGAATTTTTGGGACCAATTGGTTATGGTTTTGTTCCCTACTAGTTTCTCGTACATGGGAATGGATTGTGCCATGAATATTTTACATTGAGTTGTGATGAACAAAGGGCCCTAGTCTATCTAGTGCCTAGGGGTGTTTCTGGTTTTGGGGATCATTGGATTTGTGGTATTTAACCATGTATTAGAGTGTGTATGACTGTAAATTATACTAGTTAACATGTCTTATTTAAATGTTTTTACATTTGAAATGTTTATTTTAAAATTCTTTTACAATGGAAATTAGCATTTCATAGAATTTATCACTGCTTTTTTTTACATATAAAAACTACGTAATTTTTCACCAAGTATTGCATAATCCTTGAAATAATTGGGCGGTATATTCTTGGGATTAGTCTCACACCCAACTTACACCACTTGGGTTTAAGTAGCCTTGGTCATGTTTGACCTAGGTAAAGGAAAGGCAACAGGTAATGGCGGTTCAGGGTGTTAGTTCACATCCATGGTGTGGTGTTGGGGAGATGACTTGTGGGTGATGACCCCTTGTCATGTGGAGTCCATCGGGATATCTTTATAATGTTTTTATGTGTATTTGTACATCTTGTTGAATGTTTAAACATATGTGCTCAGTTCTGGCTATTTTTAAACCTTGTTTGGTACGAATTTTTCTAATTCAGTTTCTTGATTGGTTTTAATGTTTTATGCTATGATACATGGGTAAATAATTCCCAAATAGAATTAATTGATATACATGAACTTGTGTCAGCCCGTGAAGATAGAGAACACCCTTCAGACCTTTTCACGAGCCAGATTTGGTGCTATTTTTGGTGGCAACCAGATTTGGATTCGGACAAATTCTTTCTCAATTATACCTTATCCCTGGATATTATCCAATTGTTCATGATGACTATAATATCATATATATACTGAAATGTTTTGGTTTTTATTGTAAATGGTTCATAAAATCTATTATTTTCTTCTTCTATTAATAAATAATGAAATCGTCGTCCCTGCTATGTCAAATCACCACCTTGGTGGATGATGAGTTTTTGTTTCAGTTTTCCAAAATAATGGGATTCTCTAATTCGCATATAATTGTTTAAAATGACGTAAATATAAATATGTTATAAATTCTGGTTTATTATTTCATTTTGACCAGAAATAATATAATAAATTGGCCTTGGAAACCATGAAAATAATGCACTTGAAACTATGGAAGTAATAAAATATTTTTAAAAAATGTATGGAAAATATTATAAGAAGATTATGTAGGATATTATAATAATTATTTTAGTTCATTAATAAATAAATAACATAATTGAAACCATTTTACACGAGGTTTGAACAAATTTTAAGGAATTCAAACCAGGGGTAAGGATATCTTAACACAATTTCAATTTATTGAGTTAAACATCTATGTCATTGGTTATGTTTTTCTGAGAGTATGTATAAATTACCTATGATTGTTTTATACTATATAAATCCACATATATTTTGTGGATTTATATATTTTTTACATAATTATTTCATTGCTTTATCTTCACTATAGTGGTATTTTCTTGGTAAGGGTTTTTATCTCACTTTTAATTGAATTATATTTCCATTGTTCACCACTTATTTCTTACATATAGTGTATGTGTATGAACATTTGATATATAATATCATGATTTTATTAATATTAATGGTATTATTTGAATAATTTGGTGATTAATAAGTTTTGGTCATATAACCTGATTGATTACAATATGGAAAGAGATTTTATCTCAGTTTCCATTTCATTGAGACTTACTTAGCATTGTGCACATAATATTGCATATGTGGTGTATCCACTACCAATTTGAGATCATATTTCATTTGAAATTATAATTCTAGTACATATCCAATTTCTTATACCATGGATATGATTATTTCCTTAAGTTTCATAATATTTCACATTTGGTGTATATTTTGAATGATATTTTAACTGGGAAAATATTTGTAAATCAGTATCCTCTATTCAAAATGGGTATTGAAAAGGAATATTATTCTTATATTGAATCTGTGAATAAATAATTATTTGGACTGTTTGTGATGGATGAGGCCTGCTATATCCCCTCAAAGAATCTATAGGTTTAACAAGATAAATCAGTTGGCAGCAAACCCTTCAATTTTGTTTCCAAAAATCAGACAGGTTTCTACCCAGATACGTAAAACCATCTTGATAGTATAATGATTCATGTTCCATTCACATGAAATACAAATAATAAGCATTCTCTTTATTCATTATTCATTTTTTACTATCAATGAGGATCTTACTAAGACAAAATCTATGGATGCATTTTTATTCTCATCTTATTGATGACCTGTATTTTCATTTATTCATCATGTTATATTATTCATGTCTAATTTAATATGATTCACATATAATTGATTCATGATTCAAATATATGTAACCCTTAATGAGAATTTGAGATCACCCCTTTCATTTTTTTCCATCCCTGGTTTATGAAGAAGAGATCATTTATTGAGTTCTCAAGGATGTAGTTTTTAACTTCTGTTATTTATCATATTTTGTTCCCATTAAAATTGAAAAATGGGTTTTATGTTTGTATCTAGATTTTTCAAATCTAATGAACTGATCAGTCCTTCGGGATTTGGTCCCTTGTAATCATTCCAATATTGAAAAGTAATGCACCGGCTTTGGGTTTCTCATGTTAGGGTGTTACAGTTGGTATCTAGGGAAGATTAGTAGAATACTTGGGAAATCTTTTTAAAGAAAATAATTTTGTGAACAAAATCCTTAGATAGACTTTTTGGACAAGGATAGAAGAACCACCCCTATATATTTTCAAGGAATTATACATGAAAATTTTCAAGGGAGAATTTTTTGAAGGTGAGAAGAATATATCACCATAGTATTTTATGGTATAAATAATTTCAATTCATTGGATAGATTATAATACATGAAACACTAAGTCTCTGCAGAACAAAACTTTTTTATAGAGATAGTTATAACATAGCCATTAAACTTAATTTTCCCACTTCTGTGATTTGAAGTTCAAATAAAGGACATACATAGTTGTGCTCATTAAGATATTTGAAGTCTGATAGGATCTACTTGATTTTTTATTAATATTTATGTACCCTTATAAATAGTATCATGACCCTTTAGAATAGTAATCGACATTTATAAATTGTAACTTCCCTCTTATGAATAATAATATACCATTATGAATAGTTATTTGACTCTTATGAATAGCAATATAGCCTTATAATTTGTAACTTGACCCTTATGAATAGTAATATACCCTTATAAATAGTATCATCAACCATGGATGTATAAATATATTTTATGCACCATATAAATTATACCGAATATTTGAAAATTAATAATTAAGTGTTTTTAGTTTTATGAACAATTAATAATGAATCGAATTTTTATAATAAATATATTAATTTAAAAGATAATTCAATTTCATAAAATTTATTCATTGGTCAAAATTTTGTTTTACTATGATTATATGATAATTTTATGAGTCCCTTGTTAATTTTCTGAAGGTTCATAAAATCAGTTTTAGTATTAAAATTGTTATTTTTTTGAGTAAATGATGATTTTCATTAAAAATTAATTTTATCATATTTACAACCAAATTTTCTTAAAATGGAGTTCTTTTTTAGATTATAAACATCTAAAAATGGGTTGAATAAATTTTTGGGATATTTATAAAATTGTTTAATTTTTGTTGAAAAGAAAAAAATATAGTTTTTAAAAAAATATGGCATTTTTCGTGACATCGTCATGAAATTACTAGGATTTAAAAATTTATTTAAACATTTTATTAAATAAATAATTATATTATATGTAGAATATTTTACTGAATTAATATATGATATGAAAATAAATTTTTTTTCATAAGTATAAAAATCATTGTCAATGTAGACGCAGTTCTTATGCAGCGTATCCAAAGTCAAAATAGGTAATTTATATATAATAATTGAGTGAAAATTTTTATTTTAAAGTATTTTTTTTTATTTTTATTATTTATATCATTTATTTTTAATTTATAATTTTAGTGATATATAGCATGAGTTATATCTAAATGTTTGTGCAATACTAGTGCAGGGAAAGAAAAGACCAAATACCAAATTTAAGAAGATGTCTTTTTATGTATAAAAGTGAATATACATAATAAATGAATTTAGAATTTTATTTTGAGCCTAATTAATTTTTTTATTATAGTAATCTATTTTTAATTTTTTTATATGAAATAATTAAAATTAGTGCCTATGAATCACTAATGATGTTCTTGTGAATGAATAAGAAAAATAAAAAAATGTTTTTAATTTAAATTATAGAAATTATTAAATGAACCATATATCAGCTAAAATTTTTTATATAAGTATTTTTCTTCTAATATCTAAGTTTTATTCAATTTTGGGACACTTTGGATACACGATAATCAATTTTAGACCTTTAGAATATCTAATTCAGAAGTAAGACAAGGTGTTCACAATATAAACCTTACTTTGTAAAATATTTTTAATTTACGGTTTTTTTGGATGTTTTATTAGAAAAATATTTTTATATGGAAATATAATAAAATTATATGTCTCATAGAATTTTATTTTTAATTTTTTTAGAAAAAATATCCCATTATTTCTTCCACAAAAATGATGCAGTATTAATTTTACTAATTAATAAATGCAATTAATAATATTAAAAATAATAAAATAAATATAATTTGACTTTTTGAAGATAATTCACGAATGAACAAGATTAATGTGACATCTCGATTATATAATAATGGATTTTAATTTATTTTTAAGCATTTTTAATTTTTATAAAGTTATAGTTATGGATAATATTTATGTTGATAAAATTGTTTTTCAAGAATAAAATATTTTTTAAAATTATTTAAAAATTAAAAAATTATTGATCTAGTCAAGAAAATGATAATATTAGTAAGAAAATGTAACACCCCTTTTATTTTGTTTTATTTTGGGAATCTTGACACTATAATATATTTATAAAATTTTTATAATTTTTGTCATCCCTAAGTTACCCCTCGCCTTACTTATAAAAAGAGATTCCTTCCATCGAAAATTTTATATCCATAAGCCTTCTGGTTCCTCCAACCCTAAAAATATCCATCTTCCACATGCCTTAACACATTATTGTGGTTTTGGTCTCACAAGATCAATTCCATGAGCCTTAACGTGGTTTCAAAAGATAAATATTCAAGAGGTATGATTTCTTCTTATTCTCTTTTAAATTATTTCTCACTTATATCGTATCCCTGCATATTATCCAATTATTCATTAATACTAAGATTTAATATATATATATATATATATACATGAAACTTTTTGTTTTTATGGTAAATTATTCAAAAAATCTCTAATTTTTTCCTTCTATTCATAAATAACAAAATCTTCATCTGTGCTGTGCTGTATCAAATCACCACCTTTGTGGACCATGAGTTTTCAATATACTTTTACACAATTATGGAATGTTCTAATTCAAATTTCGTTGTTTAAAACGACCTAAATATAAATATGTTATCAATTATGGTTTTTTATTTCGTTTTGATAAGGAATAAGATAATAAATCGACCTTTGAACCCTTTAAAAGAATGAACCTAATACTATATAAATAAAAAAATATTGTTAACAAATGTGTGGAAAATATTATAAAAAGATTGTATAAAATATTAAAAACATGATTTTAGTTCATTAATAAATAAATAAAACTATCCAAACCAATGTAAAAGTGGTTTGGCAAAATTTTAAGGAATTTTAACCTTAGGTAATGGATATCATAACTCAATTTGAATTCATTAAGTTAAACATCTATGTCATTGGTTATGTTCTTCAAAGAAAATGTATGAATGACCTATGTTTGTTTTATTCTATATATATCCACTTATATTGTTTGTATTTATATTTATCCACATAATTATGTCATCGATTTATCCTCACTATAATGATACGATCATGGAAAGGGTTTTGACACATCAATTTTAATTCTGTGAGATTACAATTATTTTCCACTTATTTCTTTCATGTGCTGTATGTGTAATTTAATTTTATATATAATATCATTATTATCTTTATATATATGTTATTTTTTATTTCATTGGTGAATATTAATTTTCGGTAATATGACTCCATCGATTACAATGTGGTAAGGCACTTTGTCTTTGTTTCCATTTCATTGAAACTTAATTATCATTGTGAACCTAATCCTTCTCATGTGGTGTATCCAGTGACCATTTGAGATCATTTTTCAATTAAAATTATAATTTTTTTCAATATCGATTTTCCTGCACCATGTATATTAATTTTTCTTAAAGATGTATACCATTTCACATATGGTGTTTATTTAGAATGATATTTTAACTGGGGAAAATTTTATGAATTTGTATAATACATTTGATATGGACATCTAAAATGAATAATTTTCTTCTATTAAATAAATGTATAAATAATGCTTTGGAATGGCAGTGATGGGAGGGTCCTGATATATCCACTCAATGCATAAAAAGGTTTCGTGAGACAAATTAGTTGGCAGAAAACCATTCGACTTTGTTTCAAAAAATCAAATGGATTTCTACCGATAAACATAAATTTTATCGACGGTATAATGGTTTATGTTCCAGATACATGACATCAAAATAATAATAATTCTCTATATCCATTATTCATTTATTACTATCTATGATTTTTCCACTATGACAAAATGTATTGATGAATTTTTATTCTCAGCTTATTGATGAATATTGTTTTCATTTATTCATCATGTCATATTATTTGTGTTTATTTAATTATGATTCACTTATTATTGGTTAATTATTCCACTATATGTAACCCTTACCGAGCATTTGAGCTCACCCCTTTCATTTTTTTCATCACAAGGTTGTGAATAAGAGATCATTTATTGAGTTTTCAAGGATGTAATTTATTAGCTTTGGTTATGTATTATATTTTATTTCCTTTCCAAATGTAATATGTGTTCCTTGTATGTATATAGTTTCATAAGTACTACCAAAATTACCGGTCCTTCGGTATTTAATTCCTTGTAATCTTTTCAATATAGTAATACAATGCGTTAGATCCGAGTTTATAGGGTCGTGAAATTACAATTTCTATCTGAGGAAGTTTAGTAGAAAAATTGGGAACAAGATTTTGAAAATATATTCTAGTTAAAATAACCTGGAAATAGAGTTTGAGGACAATAACATAAGAACCACCCACAACTATTTTGAGGGAATTATGCATGAAAAATTTCAAGGGAGAATTTTCCAAGGTTCGGAAGAATATAACACCCCAATATATTATTCTATTAATAATTTCCAATCATTAGATAACATATAATACATGCAACACAGAGTCTCTGCAAAACAACACTTTGTTATAGGAAATAGTAATAACCAAGCCATTAAATGTACTTTTTCCACTTCTGTGGTTTGAATTTCGAAAAACAGACATACATGGTTGCGTTTAGTAAGATATTTAGAATTATATATGATCAACATAATTTTTGAATAATAGTAATGTACACTTATTAATAGTAACTTGCCCCTTATAAATTATAATGTACCGTTATGAATAATATCTTACCCCTTATGAATAGTAATTTAACCTAATGAAAAGTAACATTCCCCTTATTAAAATTAATGTGCCCGTGTGAATTGTAATATTACCCATGTAAGTATAAATAAAATTTAGGCACCTTATAAATGATAGTGGATATTTTAAAAAGTAATAATTAATTGTTGGTATTTTTATAAAAAAAATAATAAATTAAAATTTTATAATAAACATATTAATTTAAAAGATAATTATTTTTTAAAGAATAAGAAAAATAAATTAATTTTTTCTTGTTAAAATTATACGAATTATAAAATGACTTATAGTTTGGGTAAAATATTTTACACAGTTACAGTTCTACATATATCTATTTTTATTCAATTTTGTGACACTTTGGAAACACAAAAATATATTTAAGAGCTTTAAAATATTTAATTTATATGTAAGACATGGTGTTCACACTATAAACATTACTTTGTATAAAATTTTTAATTTATGGTTTTGTAGATATTTTTTCAAAAAATAATATTATATGGAAAGATAAAAAAATTACATTTCTCATATAATTTTATTATTAATTTTTAGAAAAAAGTTAATTCCATAATGTATTTCAAAAGGATGAGGCAGTATTATTTTAATTAACAAATAAATCAAATTATTAATATTAAAAATAATAAAATAAATAAAATTTGATATTTTGAATGAAATTAAAGAATTCACTAGATGAATATTACATCTCTATGATATAATAAAGAATTTTATTTTATCTTTTAAACTTTTTTTGATGTGTTTAAAGTCATAGTTATGAATAGTTTTTATCTTGGCAGTTTTTGTCATGATTAAAATATTTTATTTTATTATTTAAAAATATGAAAATTATTGAAGAAGTATAAAAATGATAAAATAACTTATACTATATTACCACTTTAGTTTTTTTTATTCCGAAGTCTTAAACACTATAATATATTTATTATATTTTAATAATTTTTGTAATCCCAAAGTTATGCCTCACCTCGCTTATAAAAGGAGGTTGTTTCCATCAAAAATTTCATAACCAGAAGCCTTGTTGTTCGTCAAAACTCTACCAAATTCTGTCCTCCTCATCCCTTGACACATTTTTTTGATTCTAGTATCAGAAAAAAACCACTTCCAAGAGCCTTAAGATTTTTTAAAAGAGAAATATTCAAAAGGTAAGATTTCTTCTTTTTATCTTTTAAATTCATTCTCACCTAAACCTTATCCCTGCCTATTATCCAATTATTCATAAAAAATATAGTATCATATATATACTTTAATTTTGTTGTGATTATGGTAAATGATTCATAAAATCTATTATTTTCTTCTTCTATTCCTAAATAAAGAAATCATTATCAGTTCTATTTCAAATCACCACCTTTCTCGATGATGAGTTTTCATTTCACTTTTCCAAAATTTTGAGATGTTACAATTGACATATAATAATTTAAAATTACATATATATATATGTTATCATTTCTAGTTTGTTATTTCATTTTGACATGGAAGAAAATAATAAATTTTCCTTGGAAAACATGAAAAGAACACATCCAAATCTATGGAAATAACAAAATATTGTTAATAAATGTGTGAACAGTATTATAAGAAGAATATGTAAGATATTATAATCATTATTTTAGTTATTTATTAAATAAATAACACAATTCAAACCATTATAAAATAGTTTTGATCAAATTTGAATGAATTTGAACCCGAGGTAAGGGATATCTTAATGCAATTTTAATTCATTAAGTTAAACATCAAAGTCATTGGTAATGTTTTTCTAAAAATATGTGTGAATGAACTCTGATTGTTTTACACTATATATATCCACTTATTTTGTGTGTATTTATATTTTTCACACATAATTATGTCATTTATTTATCCTCAATCAAATGATATGATCATGGTAAGGGTTTTCTCATCTCATTTTTTATTCCGTGGGGTTTCCATTATTCACCACTTATTTCATGCATATGTTGTATTTGTTAATACATTTGATATATAATACCATGATTCTTTTTATATTCGTATTATTCTTTTATTTGTTTTGTGATAACTAATTTTTTGTCGTATGACCCTATTCATTACAACGTGGTAAGGAACATTGTCTCAATTTCCATTTCATTGAGACTTTCTCAACAATGTGCACCTAATAGTTATTATATTGTGAATCCACTTTCTGTTTGAGAACATTATTTATTTGAAATTAAAATTATGGTAAATATCCATTTTATTTTATCATGGATTTGATTATTACCTTAATCCTTATACCATTTCACATATGGTGTTGATTTTGAATTCTGTTTTAACCGAGGATATATTGAGGAATCTATATCCTTAATTAGATATGTATATGGAAAAGGGTTGTTGTTCTAGTATTAAATCTGTGTAAAAAGATTTATTTGAACTAGTAGGGATAATAAAGGCCTATAATATCCCATTGATGCATTGACAAGACTCGTGAGACAAATAAGTTGGCGGCAAAAACTTCGAGTTTGTTTCCAAAAATTAAATGGGTTTCAACCCATAGTCTTAAACTGTCTCGATGATATAATGGTTCATGTGCCAGATACATGATGTCCAGAAATAATTATTTTCTTTATTAATGTCACGACCTGTCCTCGGGGCCCGTGCCGTGACTACCCCAAGCCCACCTTCCATAGGCCAGGGGCTGGCGACTAGTACCAAGGCATAAATTCAAAAAAAAAGGGAAGGCATTGTCTTTGAAAGGTAAATAAGCACCCCAGAGTAAGCAAGCAGAAAAGTAAACACTAAGAAAAACTGTACAAGCTGTGCTGAAAGTAAAAGGTGCCGGAAATACAAGCCCAACTGTAAAGTACAACTGAAAGGAAAAACAGCAACAGAAAGAAAAAACTGCAGCGTCGAGCCGTCCTTTGGAAGTCCCACCTGAAGGGTGGGTATAGATAGCCTCCACTTCCCCTCGGGTCCACCTGACCGCTCCGAGTACATCCCGCCCAGTGGTCCACCTCCAAGTATCGTCCTGCTCCGCACGCCTCCACCACGATCAGCGTTGTCCATCGTCTGCAACCAACACAATGTAGTGCGGGCATAGCCCGTGCAGGGGTGAGTATAAGCTACTCAGTAGGGACCCCGAGACCCCCAAAGGTCTCCCGAAATCCACAAAGGATAATCCACAAAGGAAAGATACAATCACGAAGTAACATCTGACACGGCTTAGGTATATGCCCATACATATACCTAAGTCATCAATTCACGTTCGGCTCCAACGTCCGATCCCAAGCACAACCCAGTCCACACAGGAAAGCAAAACGTATACCCACACAGGATAGCACAACACAATCCACAAAGGAGAGTAAACAATAAATCCACAAATGATAGCTCAACACAATCCACAAAGGAGAGTAAACAGTAAATCCACAAATGATAGCTTAACGCAATCCACAAAGGAGAGTAAACAGTAAATCCACACGGGATAGCTCAACACAATCCACAAAGGAGAGTAAATAGTAAATCCACACAGGATAGCTCAACACAATCCACAAAGGAGAGTAACACAAGGTTCATCTCACACAGGTATACTTTTTAGGATGACGATAAAGATGATCACTAATCCATCTAAGTCATCGGACCCATGAAGGATCGATAGGTAACTGACCCCCACAATGACCCACACAGGATCGGTCCCACACAGGACCTGTAGGCACTGGCTCACACAGAACCGCTGAGCGCTGACCCACACAGGATCGGACCCACACAGGATCGGGCCCACACATGACCTGTAGCACTGATCCACGTAGGATCGCTGAGTGCTGTAGTCGTCGCAGTACACTGAGGATCTCTGCACAGTCGTCGTCGCAGTCCACTGAGGATCTCTGCACGGTCGTCGCCGCAGTCCACTGAGGATCTCTGCACGGTCGTCGCTGTTGAAGTAGCAGTCGCAGCCAGCACTAGGGTTCCCGCACACAGCAAGCTCGTTCGGGAGGCTCCGCTCCACGAGCCGAGGGGCTGATACATCAACTGACACAATTTCTGAAGTTGATGTATCCAAAAGTTCAGTATCTTCAACAGGAACTCAACGTCACAGATGGCGCATCAATCGGACACCCGTTCTGAGAGTTATTGGTTTTTTCGTCCTAGGTCCCCGGTTGGTTTTTAAGGGAAAACCAACCCGACCGTACTCCACCTGCGTCCAAACCTCAGGCAGTGTGTTCCAAAAGATCTGTCTCACTTAGAGAAATTCAACAAAGCTGATGGCACGTCAATCGGACGTCCGTAGCTCAAGATATGAGCGTTTCCGCTCCGAGGGCCCGGTTGGTTTCATGTACGAACCAACCCGGCCGAACCCAAAGTATTATGAAACCATGAATGCGATATACCTAAATGACCGTCTCGATCCAAGGATCGTGTTTCCACTGACGGCGGGTCATTTGAAGGCCCGTAGCTCAAGATACGGCCATTTGAACGAAAACCGTCCGAAGAAGGGGATCCGGGCCCGGGCCGATCTGGCCCGACCCCCCCCCCCCCTGGGTCGGCCGAACCGGGTCCGACCCGGTCGGACCGGTCGAGCTCGGCCAGCCCAGTTCGGCCCGGCCGAGCGACCGAGCGGCCGACGCGGGGGGAGCCGCCGCCCCGCGTGACACCCCCGCGGCACCCGCGGGGTGTCGTCCAGACAACCGGACGCAGCTGAAGCCGCGTCCCGGGTGACGCGGGGGGGAGCCGCTGCCCCCGTGTGACACCTGCGGGACACTCGCGGGGTGTCTCCCTGGCGCCGGACGCGGATTCATCCGCATCCCGCGAGTGCCGCCGCCGCGGCCGGGCGCCGCCGCCGGCTTCCGCGGGCCGCCGAAGTCGCTCCAGTTGCCCGATTTTCTTCCCGTCTGCGCCGTTGCTCCTCCCGGGTTCCGTTCTTCACTGCGGGATCGTCAAACATCTGTTGCGGCAAGTTCCGTCGTCACCCGTCAAATCCACACAAAACGAAGAACGGCAGAGGGTCGTCGGGCCGTGTTCGTTTGGGCTGTACCCTCCGTGTTAGAGATAAATAACGGGAGGAATAAAGTTCAACACATGAACGCATATCCAAAATAATTTTTAATGAAATAAAATTGTTTCATAAATCGGGTTCCTCATTTGAACGGAAACAACATTGGAAGTAAGAGCATTTCGAAGAAATAAAATCCCTACCTCGATGTCGTCGCGTGTGATCGTTCTTTGCAGAATTGCTCGTCGCAGAAGGTGGGGATCGTCGCGTCGTCGCGGAAAGGCGTCGCGTCGTCGCGGAATCCGGCGTTGAGTCGGCGAACTCAACGGACCAAGAACAACAGATTTAATTTAATTAATTAAATCCGTGTTTTGGTAAAGAACCACAAAGGAGATTAAAAAGAAAGTCCGAGACTCTTACCTCAAGCAGCCGATCGAAGATCCGTCGCGGAGGAAGAGATGTCGCAAAAGAACGTTGCAGGAAGGGAACGTCGGCGTCGCGTCGTCGATTCCCGGGTTCGGTGTTCTTCGCGTTCTTCACGTTCTTCGCGTTCTTCGCGAAGGAGGTTGAAGGTTCAAGAACTCCTCTCAACGAGTAATCCTCCAAAAGATAGGTTGGTCTTATTTTATTATTACGCCAACAAACGAAAACGGGTAAGTAATGACCCATCAATTCGTTGAATTAATTCAACGAAAGAAACAACTCATTTAATTTACGAAATTAACCGCCCAAATTAAATGGTCTGTTATGAATTTAAGAAAACGCATCAGTTGACTTTCATAATGACGGGTTTTCGCGGGTGCGTTACTTAGCGGAAAGAAACGGTGGGGCTCATGCAGGCCCCACCTCACAAATATCCTTCCAAGGGGGTAGGATATTTCTGGATAGCATCCTATCCGGATCATCTCAGTTTAAGACGTCTTTAAGTGGCTTCAATTGGCTTCCAAGTGGCTGAAGTGAAATAAAATAAAGTTGTCGCAAAATTATTTTATTTATTAACTTTAAACCCGAAAATTAAAAACCACACCGAGCAAACGCAACTCCGGAAGAGGCGTTTCTAAGAGAATATCGGCGCTGTGATTTCATCGGTGCCCTCAGAATTTGATTCCGGGCACCGGTTCAAAAGATAGAAAATCCCGCTCGTCCGTTCACTGAACGTACCCCAGCCAAACTTCGAAAAATGATTCAGGGCACACCGGGCCTCGAAATCAGGTGCCGTCAGAAACTACGCTCTTGTTAAATTCCAAAGAACATTAGGGAAAAAAAATTCTTTAAATTTACGGGTCTTTACATTACTCCCACCTCAGGGCTTTACGCCCTTGTAAAGATACATCATAAACTAGGGAAACAAATGTGGGTACTGAGCACGCATCTGAGCATCCCGCTCCCATGTGCTCTCCTGGAGGTTCTCGTGCTTCCATATGATGAGCATAAGAGGAATCGATCACCCACATAGGACCCACTCCTGTCGATCCTCTATCTCCACCGGGACCTCCGCAAAATTCTCCCCATCATCCACGTCTATCTCCCCATAGTCAATGATGTGCGTCGGGTCGTGCACGTATCTCCTCAGCTAGGATACGTGGAAGACGTCGTGCACCCGGTGCAACTGAGGTGGCAGAGCCAGGCAATAAGCCAGCTCGCCAATCCTGCTGAGGACCTGGAAAGGCCCGATAAAGCGTGGAGACAACTTGCCTCCTCGACCAAACCTCCGCAAACCACGTCGAGATGAGACCCACAAGAAGACGTGGTCTCCATCCTCGAACTCTAGTGGCCTCCGCCTCCTATCAGCGTATGACTTCTGCTGGCTCTGTACTGTCCTCATCCGCTCCTGGATGACCTGGACCTTCTCTGTCGTGGCCCGGACCATCTCTGGTCACACAAGTGCTGACTCCCCAGGGTCTATCCAGCACAAAGGAGATCTGCAAGGCCTGCCGTACAACGCCTCGTATGGTGCCATCCCGATGGTGGAGTGGTAGATGTTGTTGTACGCGAACTCCACCAAGGGTAGGTGGTCCTCCTAGCTGCGACCAAAGTTGAGGACACATGCACGGAGCATGTCCTCGAGAGTCTGAATGGTCCTCTCCGTCTGACCATCTGTCTGGGGGTGAAAGGCAGTGCTCAGACGTAGTCGCATCCCGAACGCCTCCTGCAACCCCTTCCAAATCCAGGAAGTAAAGCGAGTGTCCCGATCGGAGACGATAGTCGATGACACACCGTGAAGCCGTACAATCTCTTGAACGTAGAGACGCCCCAAGATCTCCACTAAGCCCTGCTCTATGATGGGTAAGAAGTGTGCCGACTTGGTGAGTCGGTCAACAATCACCCAAATGGAGTCATGACCTCTGGAAGTGCATAGAAGTCCAGTCACAAAGTCCATAGATAGCCAGTCCCACTTCCACTCCAAGAGCTCCAAGGGCTGTACCAAGCCTGCTGGTACCTGATGCTCTGCCTTCACCTGCTGGCAGGTGAGGCACCGTGAAACGAACTCTGCCACAACCTTCTTCATGCCCGGCCACTAGTGCTGTCGTCTGAGATCCTAGTACATCTTCACCACTCCAGGATGTACCGCCAAAGGAGAAGTGTGAAACTCTCTCAGCACCTCCTCTCGTAAAGTGACTGGTACCAAGTTACGTCCTCTGAAAAGGACGTCGTGCTCTACTCCAAGGGAGAAATCATCAGGTGCATGTCCCGAGGATATCTGTGCACGCCATGTCTCACAGTCATCGTCCCCACGTTGTGCCTCTCTGACCTGTTGTAGAAGTGGATGAGAGACGGTGAGAGACTAAAGGAAGGATGCTCTGTCTCTATCCACGAAGGATACCTGCAAAGCGACTAGTCGCTCTGTCGCCTCCTCAAGTAGATGGATGCCCGTACTCCTGCTGAGGGCATCGGATACCACGTTCCCCTTCCCAGGAGCATAGACTATCTCAAAGTCATAGCCCTGGAGGAACTCAAGCCATCTCCGCTGTCTCAGGTTCAGGTCCTTCGGAGAGAAGATGTACCTGAGACTCTGGTGGTCAGAAAAGACTTTAAAGTGCTCTCCCATCAGATAGTGCCGCCATGTCTTCAGAGCGAAGACCACTGCTGCCTACTCCAGGTCATGGGTAGCATAGTTCTTCTCATGCGGCCTCAACTGACGTGATCCGTAGGCAATCACGGCCCTCTCCTGCATCAGGACACACAAGAGTCTGGTCCCTGATGCATTGCAGTAGACTACGTATCCAACTCCCTCCTCAGGCAACCTCAAGATAGGTGCGCTAGTCAATCTCTGCCTCAGCTCCTGGAAGCACTGCTGACATCTGTCTGACCACATGAAGGGTTTCCCCTTCAACGTCAATGACGAGAGTGGTGCCGCAACTCTGGAAAAGTCCGGCACGAATCTCTGCTAGTATCCGGCTAGACCCAAGAAACTCCGCACCTCCGTCACGCTCCTGGGTGGCTCCCAAGCTAGCACTGCCTCGATCTTCATGGGATCCACTGCAACTCCCACCTCAGAAATGACGTGCCCCAAGAAGTCGACCTCACATAACCAGAACTGGCACTTCGAGAGCTTTCTATAAAGATGGTGCTCTCGGAGTGTGTCTAGTACAACTCGCAAGAGGTAGGCGTGCTCCTCCTCCGTGGTCGAGTACACCAAAATGTCGTCGATAAAGAACACGACAAATCGATCGAGGTATGGCTGGAATATCCTGTTCATGAGGCTCATGAACACTGCTGGAGCATTGGTTACGCCGAAAGGCATAACCAAGAACTCATAGTGTCCATACCGACACCTGAAGGTCGTCTTCTACACATCCTCGTCTCGAACTCTGAGCTGATGATAGCCTGACCTGAGGTCTATCTTCGAGAACCACCACGCTCCCTTGAGCTGGTCGAAGAGATCATCAATCATGGGTAGCGGATACTTGTTCCTCACAGTCACCTAGTTCAGGCGACGATAATCGACACACAGTCGCAAGCTCCTGTCCGCCTTCTTGGAGAATAAAATCGGGGAAGCCCAGGGTGAAACACTGGGTCGGATGAACCCCTTGCCCTGCAAGTCCTCCAACTGTACCCGCAGCTCTCGAAGCTCAGCGGGGGCCATACGATATGCTGGAGTGGATATCGGGGCTGTCCCGGGGTACAGGTCAATATAAAAGTCTACCTCTCGGAGAGGAGGTAGCCTTGGAACGTCGTCA
This sequence comes from Viscum album, assembly GCA_963277665.1. NCBI lineage: Eukaryota > Viridiplantae > Streptophyta > Magnoliopsida > Santalales > Viscaceae > Viscum > Viscum album. Next base: position 1,721,108,735 of record OY728164.1, on the reverse strand, counting down.
GGGAAGACATACGCATACTAATCCACCACTGCAGGAAAACTGGGACTCCGCACGTCAACTACTCCCAGGATGAGGCTAGCCAACTGATAAGTGATGGGCTGTCCTCTCCTCTACGGGAGTCCATCCTGTGCTGCTAAGGCTCCCTTCTCGCTGGTGAAGGTGAACCTGCTCCCGTCGGTGCGCATACATCGCACCTTGCGCCTAATGCAGTCAATCTGTGCATGGACCGTAGATAACCAATCCATGCCTAAGATGACGTCGTAAGGCCTCGACGCCGCTACAAGAAGATCCCAGCCGAAGCTCTCGCCTCCTAGAGTAAGCTCACACTGCCGGCACCAGTGCATAATCATCGAGTCTGCTCCCGTAAGAGTCTCTAGCCGTAAGGATCGAGTCAATGGCTCTGTCGGAATCTCCGAGCTCCGAACAAGGGCAGTGGCTATGAAAGAGCGACTCGCTCCTATGTCTATCAGAACTAAAGAAAGGGTGGAATAGACATAGATCGTACCTCGAATCATCTCTAGCGCGCCTTTGTCATAGGCCTCCGCAGCCTGGAGCTATGCCTGTCTCTGCCCGCCAGCTCCCTGAGGTCGGGGCGGGCCTCCTGGTGGTGGTGGTGGCAGAGCCTCAAAGCGTCGCCCTCCACCCGCTACTCGGCCAGCTCCTCTGCCTCGTCCGCCTCCTCCCTGCGGACCGCCACGGTTGACCCTCTTCCTCTTCCTGGGTGTCCCCTCAACCGTCTGCTGCTCCTCGGTACGGCGGGTTGGACAGTCACGAGCCATGTGGCCCTGCCCGCCGCAGGAGTAGCACTGCCTGCCTCTCGGAAGACTGGCCCCACGCTGTGTGCCCCGCACTACTAAGACAGTGTCACGTGGTCGTCTGCCGGAAGGTATGGTCTGCCTGGAACCCTGAGTCATCCGTCGGCTACCAGCTGCCAAAGACTCTGCTACCTTCCACCATGCGGTAGGTCTCGCTGTGGACTCAGCCAGGAAGCTCTCGATCAGAAGGGCTCACTCCAGCACTCCTGCCTGGGTCGGGATGCTGATGGAGATCAGCGATGCCCTGATCTCGTGTCTCAATCCCTGCTCGAAGGTCCGAGCCCGGAAGAAGGGGTCCCGTACCATGTCGGTCGAGTAGCGAGAAAGATCGATGAACCTCGCCGCGTACTGAGCGACCGTCAAGCTGCCCTGCCACAGCTGAAGAAGCTCCTGAATGCGCACCGCTCGGAGGGTGGCCAGGACGAACTCTGAGCGGAAGAGGCTCTCGAAGTCCGCCCAGATGAGGGAGGCCTCATCGTGTACCTGGAGAATCAAGCTCCACCATCGCCCTGCCGCTGCGTGCAGTAGGCTCGCCGCGAGGATCACCATGAGGTCTGCTGGTGTCCTCACTAGCCTGAAAACTCGGACGACCATCTCCAGTCAGTCCTCGGCGGCCTGGGGGTCCGTCTCCCCACGGAACCTGGGTGGTCGCTGGCGCTGGAACTCGTGCAGAGCTCCAAGGCATCGTGCGTCGTCAGCTGCCAGTGCTGGAAGCATCGGGGGCTCGGCTGGTAAAGGTACCGCCGGTGCCTCTGCTGTCAACGCGCCCTGTACCGAGGCCTCGTCACCCGGCGGGCTATCGTCGCGCTCTACTCTCGGAACCCTAGCTGGCTGCTGTTGTCGGGCCATCCTGAAAAGGAAACAAATGCGCCACGGTCAGAACAGTATACCTGGTGAGATGACACAAGTAATCACAAAGAAAACTTAAAACACACATGCAATCATTGTTTTCGTGCATTAAGTCGGAAATCAGAAGTCAGGGCCCTGGTGTACGGATACGTCGGCCGCCGCACCAACACTGGACTCCCTGGACTGATAACCACACCCAATATTCTAAACACTATTGCTTCACATAGAAGAAAGATCAGAGTCTGCGGTAGAACCGACCACCTCTGATACCAATTTGTCCCGACCCGTCCTCGGGGACCGTGCTGTGACTACCGCAAGCCCGCCTTCCATAGGCCAGGGGCTGGCTACTAGCACCAAGGCGTAAATTACAAATAAAAGGGAAGGCAATGCCTTTGAAAAGTAAACAATCACCACAGAGTAAATAAGAGGAAAAGTAAACACTAAGTTAAAACTGTACAAGATGTGCTGAAAGTAAAAGGGGCCGGAAATACAAGCCCAACTGTAAAGTACAACTGAAAGGAAAAACAACAACTGAAAGGAAAAACTGCAGCGTCGAGCCATCCTCTGGAAGTCCCACCTGAAGGGTGGGTACAGATAGCCTCCACTGCCCCTCGGGTCCGCCTGACCGCTCCGAGTACATCCCGCCCAGTGGTCCACCTACAGGTACCATCCTGCTCCGCACGCCTCCACCACGATTAGCGCTGTCCGTCGTCTGCAACCAACACAACGTAGTGCGGGCATAGCCCGTGCAGGGGTGAGTATAAGCTACTCAGTTGGGACCCCGAGACCCCCGAAGGTCTCCCGAAATCCACAAAGGATAATCCACAAAGGAAAGATACAATCACAATGTAACATCTGACACGGCTTAGGTATATGCCCATACATATACCTAAGTCATCAATTCCCGTTCGGATCCAACGTCCGAGCCAAAGCACAACCCAGTCCACACAGGAAACCAAAACATATACCCACACTGGATAGCACAACATAATCCACAAAGGAGGGTAAACAATAAATCCACATAGGATAGCTCAACACAATCCACAAAGGAGAGTAAACAGTAAATCCACAGAGGATAGCTCAACACAATCCACAAAGGAGAGTAAACAGTAAATCCACAGAGGATAGCTGAACACAATCCACAACGGAGAGTAAACATTAAATCCACACAGGATAGCTCAACACAATCCACAAAGGAGAGTAACACAAGGTTCAGCTCACACAGGTATACTTTTTCGGATGACGATAAAGATGATCACTGATCCATCTAAGTCGTCGGACCCACGAAGGATCGATAGGTAACTAACCCCCGCAATGACCCACACATGATCGGGCCCACACAGGACCTGTAGGCGCTGGCTCACACAGAACTGCTGAGCGCTGACCCACACAGGATCGGACCCACACAGGATCGGGCCAACACAGGACCTGTAACACTGATCCACGTAGGATCGCTGAGTGCTGTAGTCGTCGCAGTCCACTGAGGATCTCTGCACAGTCGTCGCCGCAGTCCACTGAGGATCTCTGCACGGTCGTCGTCGTAGTCCACTGAGGATCTCTGCACGGTCGTCGCAGTCGAAGTAGCAGTCGCAGCCAGCACTAGGGTTCCCGCACATATCAAGCTCGTTCGGGAGTGTCCGCTCCACGAGCCGAGAGGCTGATACATCAACTGACACAAAGGCCGAAGTTGCTGTATCCAAAAGTTCTGTATCATCAACAGGAACTCAACGTCGCAGACGGCGCGTCAATCGGACGCCCGGTCTGAGAGTTATTGGCTTTTTCGTCCCAGGGGCCCGGTTGGGTTTTAAGGCAAAACCAACCCGACCGTACTCCACCTGCATCCAAATCTCGGGCAGAGTGTGCCAAAAGATCCGTCGCACTTAATGAAATTCAACAAAGCTGACTGCACGTCAATCGGACGTCCGTAGCTCAAGATATGAGTGTTTCCGCTCCGAGGGCCCGGTTGGTGTCGTGTACGAACCAACCCGGCTGAACCCAAAGTATTCTAAAACCTTGAGTGCAATATACCGAAACGATCGTTTCGGTCCAAGGATCGTGTTGCCGCTGACGGCGGGTCGTTTGGAGTCCCGTAGCTCAAGATAAGGCCATTTGAACGAAAACCGTCCGAAGATGGGGGGTCCGGGCCCGGGCCGACCCGGCCCGACCCCCCTGGGTCGGGCGAACCCGGTCCGACCCGGTCCGACCCGGTCGGACCGGTCTGACTCGGCCATCCCGGTTCGGCCCGGCCTAGTGACCGAGCGGCCGACGCGGGGGGAGCCGCCACCCCGCGTGACACCCCCGCGGCACCCGCGGGGTGTCGGCCAGACAACCGGACGCTGCTGAAGCCGCGTCCCGGGTGACGCGGGGGGGAGCCGCCGCCCCCGCGTGACACCCGCGTGATGTCTCCCTGGCGCCGGACGCAGCTTCAGCCGCGTCCCGCGAGCGCCGCCGCCGCGGCCGGTGCCGCGGCGGTCTCGTCCGGCGGCGCGCCGGGCGCCGCCGCCGGCTTCCGCGGGCCGCCGGAGTCGCTCCGGTGGCCCGATTTTCTTCCTGTCTGCGTCGTTGCTCCTCCCGGGTTCCGTTCTTCACTTCAGGATCGTCAAACATCCGTTGCGGCACGTTCCGTCGTCGCTCGTCCAATCCGCACAAAACGAAGAACGGCGGAGGGTCGTCAGGCCGTGTTCGTTTGGTCCGCACACTCCGCGTTAGAGATAAATAACGGGAGGAATAATGTTCAACACATTAACGCATATCCGAAACAATTTTTAATGAAATAAAATTGTTTCATAAATCGGGTTCCTCATTTGAACGGAATCAACATGGGAAGTAAGGGAATTTCTAAGAAATAAAAGCCCTACCTCGAAGTGGTTGCGCGTGAGCGTTCTTCGCGGAATTGCTTGTCGCGGAAGGTGGGGATCGTCGCATCGTCGCGGAATGGCGTCGCGTCGTCGCGGAATCCGGCGTTGAGTTGGCGAACTCAACGGACCAAAAACAACATATTTAATTTAATTAATTAAATCTATGTTTTGGTAAAGAACCACAAAGGAGATTAAAAAGAATGTCCGAGACTCTTACCTCAAGCAGCCGATCGAAGATCCGTCGTGGAGGAAGAGACATCGCAGAAGAACGTTGTAGGAAGGGAACGTCGGCGTCGCGGATCACGGCGTCGCGTCGTTGATTCTTGGGTTCTGCATTTTTCGCGTTCTTCGCGTTCTTCTCGTTCTTCGCGAAAGAGGTTGAAGGTTCAAGAACTCATCTCAGCGAGTAATCCTCCGAATGATAGGTTGGTCTTATTTTATTATTATCCCAACAAACGAAAACGGGTAAGTAACGACCCATCAATTCGTTGAATTAATTCAACGAAAGAAACAGCTCATTTAATTTTCGAAATAAACCACCCAAAATAAATGGTCTGTTAAAAATTTAAGACAACGCGTCAGTTGACTTTCATAATGACGGGTTTTCGCGGGTGCGTTACTTAGCAGAAAGAAATGGTGGGGCACGTGCGGGCCCCACCTCACAAATATCTTACCAAGGGGGTAGGATATTTCTGGATAGCATCCTATCCGGATCATCTTAGTTTAAGCTGTCTTTATGTGGCTTCAAGTGGATTCCAAGTGGCTTAAGTGAAATAAAATAAAGTTGTCGCAAAATTATTTTATTTCTTAACTTTAAGCCCGAAAATTAAAAACCACACCCGAGCAAACGCAAATCCGGAAGAGGTGTTTCTAAGCGAATACCGGCGCTGCGATTTCATCGGTGCCCTCAGAATTCGATTCCGGGCACCGGTTCAAATGTTAGAAAAATCCGCTCGTCCGTTCACTGAACGTACCCGAGCCAAACTTCGGAAAATGATTCCGGGCACACCGAGCCTCGGAATTAGGTGGTGTCAGAAACTGCGCTCTTGTAAAATTCCAAAGAAAATTAAGAAAAAAATTTCCTTGAAATTTAAGGGTCTTTACAATTATTTATTCTTTTATTACTATCCCAGAGGTTTTCGCTATGAATAAATTTATTGATGCACTTTTATTCTCATCTTATTGATGACTAGTGAGTTTATTTATTCAACATTCTATATTATACATGTCTAATTTATTTTTATTCACTTATTATTGATTCATGATTCCACTATATGTTACCCTTATTGAGCATTAGTGCTCATCCTGTTCATTTTTTCCTTCCCCAGATTATGATGAAGATATCCTAAATTGATTTTCAAGGATAAAATTTATTATATTTTGTTATGTATAATATTTAGTTTCCTATCCTAATATAAAATGGGTATCATGTATGTGTCAAGTTTCTTTAAGACCACTAAAATGATCAGTCCATCAGGATTTTAATCCTTGTAATCATTCCATTATAATAAGGTATTGCACTGGCTCCAGGTTTCTGGGGTTGGGGCGTTATATTATGTAATTATATATAAAATATTTAAAAATTAATTAAAATTAACAATAAAATTCTAAAATGTTATAAGTAATGTTAATAATTTACAAATGTAATGACAATTATAAGGGGGTCATCTCATTTTATATTCCATTGAGACTTATTTGTTATTATGGAAATTATTGATTTTATATAGTGTATATACTACTCGATGAAATGGTATTTCCTTAATTTAGTTTATTTCATGATATTAAAATTTTTAATTGATGTTATTTTTCCTAGATCAAATGGTTTTCATGTTACTCAAGTAGTAAGGGTTTTTATCGTGTCACTATTATTTCTATGATATACATTCCATATAAAACGCTTATTCTAGGAGGGTGATATATTTTTTTCCCACTAATTTATATTAATATTATTATACATGAACTTATTTGGATTTACATATCAATTTTATAATATACCATTGATGGGGGTTACATTTTCAATGTTATGAAAGCGATAATAGTATTTTGTCATAATTTCATTCATTGCGACATTTGTAATGTTATACACATACCTTCTTTTACGAGGTGTATATACTTCCACTTCATCATTTTATATCATGAATCTCATATTATGATGATATTATAAGTTTCATTTAATGTTATTATAGTCATGGTGATTTTGATTAAAATGTTTCAATGTGGTATATGACACATTAGAATGATTAATGATAATTTTCCTCAAAAATGTTTTTAATAATCTATTTAATGGTATTTCCATCCATCAATTTCAAAGAAAAACATGTTTTTACATATCCTACTTTAGGGATGTTTTTAATTTATACAATCCTAGTTATTTAATGGATGTATTAATATTATATCATTGAGATTATTATGGAACCTATTTTTTTCAATGAGTTATCCATGTTTCAAATAGATAGTTATAGAACCCATTTATTTTCTTGGTGTTAATCAAGTTTCAAATAGATTTTTTGGGAACCGATTAATATTTCACAAGAGAACTATGTTTCAATGAGATAATTATATAACCTTTTTATTTTTCATGGTTTAACCATTTTTAATGATATTGTTATAGACCACGTTTCTTTTCCAAAGGTTAATCTTGTTTCAAAGAGATAATCATGAAAACCATTTATTTTCCATGGGTTAATCTTATTTCAATGAGATTATTGTTTAACCTATTTATCATCAATGGTATAACCATGTTTCAATGATATTACAATGGATCCAATTACATTTCCATGAGTTAGTCATGTTTTAATGATATTGACTTGATAATCGTTTCTTTTTCATGGGAAAATAAATTTTTAAATGGAATAATGATTATTTCTATGAGCTTTATAAAATATTTTTTTCTTGAAAATATTATATAATGGGGAGTCCTAGATATTTTTGAGTGATCACATTATTGCCTACATGATGGGACGACCCAGATTACGTAAGGTGAGCCTGTTACTGCTTACACAATTGGGTAGCCCAGATAGCACTAGGTGATACCATTATAACTACCATGATGGGGTGGCCTAGATAACAATGATTCATCCCATTATACCGCTCCAATTCATTGGGAAATTATAATATTTGAAGTTGGATGTATGGTTCTTCCAATTGATATATTTTTGAAATGGGTTTACGAAAGTGGTGCTCTAAAGTACCAACAAGAGTTTTAATTGATCATTATGTGTTTATAATGTTTCTGATAATTGAGATTAATATGACATGGCTTTTTTATTGATTTAGATGACTCTTTTCTTTCCTAGGTATACATATATGATGATCTAGGTATTGATGCGTATGAGTTTTTTTCTAACTCACTCATGTACTTTGATTATGTCATCACACCCTTGTGAACTCTTCTGTTCATTATTGAAATTCAATTATTAATTCCTATGATTAACTTTACAAACCACATAAGATCACCCTTATTGCTTTTTATTTTCCCCATGTTTTAAAAATTGATTTTGTTGGATTTACATATATGTTGGACTTCACAAGTACGATAATGTTAATCTCTTGTGAAATAATAATAGCTAGGCTAAATGGGTGGATTTTTTTTATGACATTTGAATTGTTTATATAGGATTTTGTCTTATTTTTTTAACACTAAACCTTTGAGGTCCTTAAGAATGTAAGTGATATGATTTTTCCTTTGGATAATTTAAGGATTATATGAAAACATAGCATCACAATTATTGGCATCAGAATTAGGAAAGTACAATAATGAATTTTAGAACATGATGTATGAGTGAAAATTTTGGGCTATTATATTCTTGAGGATGATATGTAAGTGAATGAATTTCACGTCGGACCCTTAGAAATATCATTAACATAGATTAATCTTACATGATATCCTCTATGTTGAAAGACATGATATCCTCTTGGGAATAAAAGGACATTTATTTGAATACCAGTCTAGAAAGATGACTAATGCACCACCATAAAAAAGGGCCTCACTCTCTATAGATTGCTAGATTGTATTAACAGAACAAGAACCACTCTATTTAGTAATGCATTGAAACATAATGGGTCCAATTCTTAGTTTAGTGAGAAAAATAAAGAAACCACTAAAAATTTTAGAAAGGAAGGAGTCCAAACATGTATACTAATGTGGATGGTGTGTATGCTCAAAGACTCACTTGGGTATATAATTTATCCAAATGTAGAATGTAAACCCCATGAACATGACATTTATACCATGTAAACTGAATATAACCTATATGTGGTGATCTCCCACGTACAAAAACATGGTTGGGCTATGTTTTCTATCTAACTATATACATTTAAATAGCATATAGCCCACGCAAGGTTTGGCTATATACTGTACGCAACTAGGTTCCACTGCATGGGCTATCTGGCCTGGTACTCAAATACATTGTTGAGTACCAATACATGGATTTAATACCCTATAAATGGCATGTACTCTTAAAAAATAAACATCCCTGAATAAAAAGAATGTATAGTGTGTGTTTATAAACTACACGCCATTGGATTGAGATTTTTGAATATAAAGCACCTCATGTTGGTCAGAAATCTTGTTTTCCACTGAATATCTATAGATCAATCCACAAGGGGACTTAATTAGTTATAATAGGGCTCTAATACGAGAAATTTTAAAATTTACCTAGATCAGATGTATTAGATTTAAGATGGACTACATTTATGTATAATCTGATGATGCATTATTTTTTTCCAGGATGTGAAGCTGTTGTACGACCATACATCTTAAAATGAGCTTCATAGGGGCACCTATATTCCTCTTTAAATATCAATCTATTTCCCTCTATATACTTATAATCTCTCAAACATAAAGAAGGAAACCGAAATGGGGGTATGTGTAAGAAGACAAGGGAGAAAAGAAAAGAAAAAGGAAATAAAGGAAAGGAGAAGAAGAAAACAAGGTTCGTTCCTAGCCCCAATGACCAATATGACTTTATGCCATTTTTAGGATAAAAATTTTATTCAAGACTCAATTAAAGAGGAAAAATCACAATATGATGTTCCTTTCAAAAGATACATTTAAATGAACGTTTGCATGAAAATTAATATTTAATTAATAATATTAAACATTAAATATTACATAAAAATAAGAATGATAATAAATTTTAACGAACTCGTGTTCTAGTAAAAAAAGTGGATTTTGGGACATAAAATTAGTTATAAAAATATTATAAGATCATATTCTTGGGTACAATTACTATTTTACCCAATATAAGAATTTTTAATGAAAAAATTAAATTTATACTCACCTTATTGCTTGAAACAAATAGGGGTTGTTACTCATAATTTATAAATTTTTCATGTAATCCATTTATCTACAAGTATATAAAAAGGTTATTTAATTGTTCTCATGTTTTCAGAATACTTAGAATATATCAAGATATCATCAAAAAAATAACTCAAACATAATTAATGAAAAAAATCATTGAATACTCTATTCATCATATCTATAAAAATCAAGGGTAAATTTGTTATTCTAAGAATGAAATATTATAAAATCATACTAAGAATAATAATTATAAAAAAATTTCTTTTGTATATCCACCATTATAAAATTTAATTACTGATATTCAAAATGATGATTAATCTTCATGAAGCATTGGGCACTTTGAAGTTGAGAAAATTGCTCATCAACACGTGTGAATGGTTTCTTTTTATTTATAGTTATATAATTTATTTATTTATATTTATTTAAAAACATCATAGATCAATACATGAACATTAAAATATTATAGGTTCTCTAATGCACTTGAAACACCCAGATATATTGGAACAAATAGTATATCTATATTAAATTTGAAGTGCTTGATTGAATTATTTACACAAAATACCATGAAAAACCATGTTTAACTATTTAAATAAATTTATATAATGATTTTTTATTAAAATTAATAATTATATATATATATATATATTATCAATTATTTATAAATTAAGATATATTCTTCTGATGGAAAAGAGGGGTTTTTTCATAAAAATATTTTTTTTGTTCGCAATGAATTTTTAACTTAATTGATTAAATTAATAAATATTAAAAATTGATTATAATTAAATGACTATATTACATATCATATAAATGGAATTAAATTAAATTTATTTGTGTTTATCAGACAATGAAGGATATTGAATTCTTTTAATGTTTCAGAAATAATTTTTCTTCAAAAATGATTTCTATTTCATTTTCTACAAAGATAATGTAATAAATTTATTAGAGTTTTATAAATTGTGTTCAAAAACATGAAATATTTTTTTAAATCATAATTTCAAATTTATCTAAGTGTGATATTTTTTTATTTTTCTAAAAAAATTGATTTTTGATTAAACATTGAATATCATGATTTTACAAAACATCCACTTCATTTCACAAATTCAATAATTTTAAATGTACCATTATTTTTGGAAACATGAGGATAATATTTCATAGTGTGTTCAATTTTATTCTTGGTCATTATGAATTGAAACCTTGGCAATAAATTTATAACCATGTTAAACGGGTGAAACGAGTTAATTAATGTTAACACATTATGATAAGGTGACAAAAAACATACTAATATTTATTTTAATGGGGGATTTTAAAAATTATCACCTTATATTATCAATTTAATTTTTTAGTACCATTTCAACATTATTAATACTGATGTAATTTTTTATTGTTAATTACATTTACATGTAACACACTCCCCTCACTTATAAATGAAAAAATCATTTTCTCAGTTTTCTACAACCCTTGAGAACTCTAGTTAGAAAAAATTAAAAATAAAAAATTATGTAAAAATATTTCTTCAACACATCCTATAGGTTTTTTTTAACAAAAATAAAATTCCATATGGTTTAAGGAGTTATATAATGGGGGTTTTTCCAAAGAAGAGGTATAACTCCCAATAAAGAACTTTCAAGTTTATCTTTCTATATTTCCAAAAATCATATCAAAACCATGATTTTAAAACATAATTATTATATATAATATAATATAATGTTACTATGTTATTCTTATACTCAATTTTTTTATCCTTTTCCCCACCATGGTAAAAGAAAACATCGCTTGCACGTACATGTGGCTAACTACCTCCATAAACTTATGTGCTTCATTTCTCTTCAACATCCCAATTGGATGGTTATATATATTGATTTATTAAATATATAGGAAATTTTAAATATTTTTATTATTATTTAATGTTATATTAAAATTTTAATTTCTTTTTTTCTAGACATTTGATAATGGGAATTTCACTCTTGAATACGTATAGACTACCATCTCCATGAAGTGATATAAATAATTTTTCATCTCCACTTTCTATGAATACATAAAAATGATTCTAAAGTAAATAAATATTCTACTTTTGACATGATTAATATTCCATATATGATGAAACCGTTACCAAGGTGAACTAATGGAATGGTTTAATTGTAACAATACTAAGTAATAAAAAAGTTAACACATAAAGGTTGATTTTAATGATGAATTTTCAACAAACACTTAATTAGAAATTATATATTTTAAGATAAGTATGATATTTTTATTTTATAGATCTATAACTCCTATATATTTGTTATAAATTTGTTAAATAGAGTGTATGAATAAATATAGTACTTATGGTAGGGGTTTATCTTACAGTCTAATTAATTTTCAGGATTATCTATGTTAAATTTCCAAGGGGTAAAATTATATGATCCTTATATTTTGTGACCCATTTATTTATTCTACTCTAGTTATTAATATTTGTTTCAAATATTTTTATAATTTTCGTCTCTTTGGTGATTGAAAATTACGTCAAGGATGTTTTTAATAAAATATTACCTTATTTATACGTTTTTTGTCATGAATATGTATCATCAATATTTTGATTATTCAATTTTTTTTGGAAGTTTTTACATATAATTTTTTTTTAATTTATTTTCAATTACCTTTTAATATATATATATAAACTTTTAATAGGAATTTAAATAAAAATTATAGAAAGTACTTTTTTGAGATTTTTATAAAGTTTGAAGAGAGTGTTCTCATATATAATATATATAATACAAGTTTTTTCGTCCACCATGTACCTAAATCATCATAGATATTACAAAACATGTTTCAAATTTCTTTCAAATAAAATATTACTACCATTTTATTAATAATTTTAGTTTTTCAATTTACCGAAATAGAAGAGATGTTTTCTCTTTATTTCTAAATATAATTTTAAATGTTTTTATAAAGGATATTTTTCATCAAACTCAATATCATTTAGTGATTGTTATTATTAAATGGGGAAAATATATTATGATAACATCTACGTTATTACTCTTTATTTTATTTTATTTTTATTTTTTAATTATTATTTCGTGAAACCCATTTTGTTTTAATGTGTTAATTACTCTATGATGAAATTATGAATGTTTTTACGGTTGTTTGGCACACTTACAGTTGGTTTTTATTATATAACATGTGTTCTGTAAATTATATATTGTATAAATTCATTCATTAAATATTGATATCTCATGTGATTATATGGAATACTATGGGGAATGAACCCATTTCTAGAATGATAAGAGTCTAGAGAGTGAAGCCAATCCATTGTGATACTTTTTCCATGATGTTGTGATAATATTAGCAGTGATAATGAACTAATGAATGGATTTTCTATTATTATTATTTTTAAACAAACCCCATTGAAATTATCATATATTAATGATATGATATCATGGATCATTATATATTATTGATGATTCAATACACTTATGAATCATGTTTTTATAACAAATCCTTATGTAATGACACATGATTTATGGTCTATGACATGATTTGAGTTTTTTTATTATATTATGAAAATACTTTAATACCCTTATTTATATAATATTATGAAATTTTATCATCGATTGATATCTGCAATGTTTACCCTTATTGCGAATCTCACATCACCCTTTCATATGATTTGTTTTTCCTAGTTTGTGAAGAAAATTATAAAATATGGTATTTTTCAGAAGAGTTCCATTTAAGAAAAAATTTACAGGATTTGTTTAATATGTTTCATAAAAAAATTATTTATATAGTCCTAAAAGACACTAAATGTAATGGTTTTGTTGGAATGTATTAATATAATATGTATTGAATATTCATCTAAAATGAAGTTATATTTTATTACATAATGATCATGTTTTCTTCATTGAAAAAAAAGTAGAGTTTTGTTATTATTTGGGAATATGTCATGAGGTAAATGAATAAATAACATAATACAATATATTATGAACTAGAAAAGAGATATAATAAACCCAATGTGTCATAAGTTTATAATAATGTGTCATAGTTTATGGCATATATAAACTGATATATTTGATTATATGATTTCTCACATTGATTAATGATTCTTCACTCATACAACAGTTTTTTGTTTTTCGTAAATGGTTTGAACAAAGAGGAAACATATTGAAAATGAGTGTGAATGAAAATTAAATTACTAAAGTAATTAGAAAAAGAATAGAGTAAGATATATATTGAAAATATTATTTGTTATACACACAAAACGTTCTTATGTAGTGAATCGTGTTACACTTAAAATGACCATAATAAGGAGAAAAGCCATTAAATAATTCATGAGGAAACACCCGACTTCCATTATTGGGTCCTCATATCCACTTGTTGAGGAGAAATTGACCATTTACAATGAAATTATATCTCCCATTATCTAGTTCTTGAAGGTTTAAAAGGTAGTCTTTTTGGTTTATCATTTGGATAGTGAAACTGATCAATGGTATACTCTTATGATGAATACTATGCTAGGGGAATAGATTGACACCATGAAATGGAAAGAGTTTGAGGGATTGTTTTTAAATAATAAATTTCCCAAAAAAAAATTCACATCACTATAAATGGAATTCCTGAATTTTAGGAATAAGGATGATTAATCTATCAGTACTTATGAGGCAAATATCACTAGATTCACAAGGTACCCCTCTAGTTTTATCATCAAACAAAATTGAAAAGATGATCAATTCTTTAGTGTCTTAAAATGATGTCTTTGAAAGTCATTATCAATAAGAGACATTACTAATGATTAATTAGGCCTTCAATATTCTCTCAATGTATAAATGGAGAGTGGATTCACTCCTTTTATCATGGTTTTTGGGTTATAAATAGAAAGATGTAACTTCAAAGGGGTTTAAATATTAAAACCAGTGGATGAAAAAAAAATTACTATTTATTTATGTAGAATGTGGGGAAATCAGTATGGGGTAAATGTTCATAATGGGAATAGTGAAAGTTTTATATTTGGAATGGATGTTTATTGAGAAATTAAATGTCAATGTTGAAACACTTTATGATTTGAAGATATATTTATTTTAAAATATATTTAATATCATTTTTAGAATTTGATACATGAGACCCCAAGTATTTATTAACCATAATATAGTATATCATTATGAAATAATTTATGAAAATTATATTTCTTAGAAATGTGTAATATAAATTCATTGATCGACAACTGAAAAACAAAATAAAAATCAATTAAAAGTAAAAGAAATTTTTTTATATATTCAATGAGTCTTTATATTGATATATTAAATTAATAACTATTTTTCAATTATTTTTTTGAAAATAAATTTTTTTTAATTTTTTATTTTATCATTCATATAATATTTATATGAGGATGGGATATGTATTAATACATTTTTATTGATAAAAAATTATTTTTATAAAAAGTAGTTTTATTACGTTTTAAAAACATATTTTCAAATTAATTTATTCCAATTTTAGAAAATTTATGAGATAAAATGTAAATAATTTTTAAATAATCATTCTAAAATAATCATAGACTAAATTTTTGGTACTTTCATGAAAAGATTAATTTATTCGATGATTAGTGATAAAAAATATATTAATTGAAAGTTTCCATTTCTTTTAAAAATTTATAAACATACTTTTTATTTTAAAATTATTTTAAAAGTAAAATTATTTAAATTATAATATTATTAACCTAATTTCGTTCAATGTAAAGAAATTTATATTTAATTTTTATATAAATACTTATTATACATAAGGAAACTTTTTTTGTAAAACTGATTGTCATCACACTCACATGTTTCATTTTAAATTAAATTATTAACCTTTTTTTAATTTCATTTTTTAAAAATTGAATCCATATTTGGAATAATAATTAATTTTATGTAATGATTTAAATTTATTTTTTCATAATTAATAGTAAAAAGAGTAAAAATAGTAAAAAAAAATTACCATGGTTATTGTTAAAAAATGTTAATTAGGTGGTTAATGAAAAATATAATGTAAATTATTATAATTAATGAAATAAAGACCTCTTTTATGGATATATTTCGACATTATAATATCAAAAAATATAATATAATTCCATTTAAAATAATATTTTATGATTATTAATTTATAATTTTTTATTATTTTAGAAAATTTCATGATTGGTCCCCTACCCTTCTTATAAAAGGATACCACATCTCATCTTATATCCACACTTAAATATACTTTTGGTTTGGCCAATAATTTTCCAAATACCTTCTTTTCCTCCATAAAAATTACGTAGATTCCTTTTTGATTAGAAATAAATCACAATAAGGCCTTAAGTATAGACCTAAAGAGTTTATCTGAAGAAGAGATATAGTTCTGAACCATGCATCATCATTTTCTTTCTTCCATTTCCCCTTAAAATATCCTCCATCTATGATAAAATAAAAATATATATTTTTTATATATATGTTATTTTATTAATGATATAACATATATACATACCCAATTCCATCCAATGGGAATCAAACTCATTGATGATATGTAAAATGGGATCCTGTTTTGCGAACTGATCTAATTCATTTTTCATAACTACATCTCTTGGATTGTAATTATAATTTATTTAATGTATTTATATTATATTTATTATATAATTATAATTATTCAATGATAAATTAACATATACCTTTTTACCTTATAATCTTTTGGAAATGATTTACATCACTTACTCATACATGTGGACTGTTGGCTCCACAAAATGATGTAATACATATTTCATTAAATTTTTAAAAGGATGGTTATAAAGATATATATATATATATTGAATATAAATTATATATATAATATACCATTATTCTTGAATTTTTAAATATAAGTTACCTTAATTTCATTCCATTGATCAGAAAATGGAAACATTGTTTACGTGTACGTATGACCTACCATTGGTGTAATTCACTTATTTATCAATAACCTTACGGACAAATTTAATCATATATAAAATTAATATTTATTATATTAATATTATTGTTAACATATATTATATTATATGAACATGTTCAATGTATATTGTCTAACACTACCAAACCATAACATACATGAAAAATAAATCAGTTGTCACCCAAATGTTTTAATAAATTAATTCTAATAAATGGGTGACTAAAATTTATAATAAAATGATATATTTTTGAAGAATATTAATATGGTTGTTTAATTTATTTATAAAAAAAATATGTTTTATAACACCCTATGATTTCATGGTATGATTATTTTCAAATAAATTCAATAGCTCACGCTGCACAGAAACACCGAGTTCGAGCGTACAATGATATACTAAATTAGTCGTCTAAAAAGAAGTTATGAATAATATTAACCAAATTATGAATTATATAAATTTTATTTTTCAAAATTGACTTAATTTTTTAATTCCTAATATTAAATTATCTTGGGTGATTTTTTGGTACTTTTTAGAAACTTTTCATTTTTAGATGAATATGGAAAAATATTTCATTGTAGTTAAAACTGACTGTTTCATTTAAATAAATAATTTATTTTAAATTGATTTTAATGTAAAAATATATATATATTACATGTGTTAATACAATTTAGGTCATTTTAATAATTATTATAATATAATTAGATATAAAAAATTATTGAACATTTGAATGTCTCTTTTACCCGCCTTCTAACAACATTTGTGGGATTAGCATTAAATATAAATTTAACAATTTTGTGAATAAAATTTATATAAAAATACATAAATGGTCTTAATCAGTTTAAAAATTGTGGTCTTATAGGATTAAAATAAATTTGGTGAACAGTAACTTTTATTTACCACGATTAAAGGTAAATATGAAATTAAAGATAAAAATAATATTATAATAATATACAATTACCCAAACACTGGTCCTATTTTAATTGGATATGTCTTTTCCATCCAAAATAAACCTTATGTCTAATATATGACCCAATTTATGCCACTTGTGTTATATTATAAAATTTTTTATATTTTATTTAAATAACAACTAAAATTTTCCTATTTAAATTTTTATAACTATAAAATTTTTAATAAGTGGTTATATAAGATATATGGTCAACTATAAATAACAATTATAAATATGAAATTTTTATCTAAATCATGTTTTTTTATTTATAATTTTATAAAATATAAAATTAAATTAAATGGTGAAAAAATGATGATAAATTAATTATTTTTAAGGTAAGAATCAAATAAATGATATTAATAAAAATAAAAGAAATTTTATTTTAAATATTTGATGTCATCCTTGAATTTTTGGATTAATATGACATATTAGGTTTGATTTAATGTAGTTTATTTAAAAGGAAATAAGTTTTTATGAATTTTTAAAAAGTTCAATAATAAATAGTGTTGACATTAATAAAATGAGATTATAAAATAAATAATATTTAATTTAAAGATTAAAAATTCATAAAAATATATTATTAGGTGTTTCGTAGTTCCTTACAATATGTGTTCTAGTTAAAGAATCACGACTTCCAGGCAGTTTCCATTTGATTTATTTATGTAATCAGAAACATACAATAATTCTTTTTCTAAAAGGGACATGCTATCCAAGTAAGTCATTCGAAAAGTTTGGACATTTGATACTAAAGAACATGCATTGGTCAAGAGGATGTTATGTTGGACTCGTCACTCCCTTTTGGGGGGGGGGGTTATAGTCTACTCTGAGTCTCTCTTTATAGATTTGATATATTTTTATGAATCCTTATTTATTCACAAATTATAACATATTTTTACCTTGGAATTTTCAATCAATTATTAGAAAGTGTGGAACATAGAATCATCCATATATATTATAGGTTCATAATTAAAGGATTTGTCTATATGTATTCGAGGTTCTCCATTAATGGTATCCTAGCATTTAATATTTATAGATTTTTTTAATCATCGTTGTGATGATACGGGTTTTTAAGCCACTCAGTGGGGAACTCTAGAATATATTATCATCCAAGGAGATGATGATTTATTTTTATATTGGGATCATACTAATTAAATGGGCCACCTATGTATACTTGTGAAGGGAATAAAAACCCTTATAGATCATTTTCTCTTATTAGGACACATCATACATTTTAAGGTCATGTGATAAGGACCTAACCATATAGTTTAATGTCACGTGTTATGGAAATCTAAGTGATAGGTTCTTGGTCAATGTTTTTTGTGTGGGACTTAAGCCTAAGTAACCCAAGGGACATGGAAATATTATGGGTTTCCTAGTAATATCAGAACCTTTTTGGAATATTCCTCAAGGAGAATAGGGTTTATTTGAATTTTTGGGTTTGAACCTCATAGAGGATTCCTACGTATCCAATTTATATGAGAATCAAATCCCATGTAGTTTGATGAGTCACATAAGATACTGTAGCCCTTTGATAGAAATGATTTTGGGATCACTTCTTCAAAGAAATATACCTTGGGGATTTGGGGGTTTAATTTGGGGATTATTCCTAAGGAGGATGCCCAGATTAAGGGAATTAGGGGTTGATTATTGAAAAGGATATCTAGTGAGCTGGGGCCATGAGAAGTCTTTCTACGTATCCCAATTATGGTGGGAATCAGAGTTCTCCTAGTCAATTTAGTGTGGGTGTTTGTGAAAATGTTGTAGTCATCATGAATCTCTATGATCACGTGAGTCATGCTCGGTGTGAGAAACAAAAGGATGTGAAGGATTCCACAATGGCACCCACACTATTCATTCCCCACTGGTTGAAGTGCATGCACCTATAGTAGTGAGGGTGGAAGATGGTGAGGCGAAGAGCCTTCCCTCTGTTCTCTTTACACTGGAAAAGGGTCCAATTTCAGGAAGGAGTGAAGGTGAAGGATGAAAACAGAAACACGACTGCAACCTCTTAATTGAATGGTTAGGGGTTAAACAAGGATGGTTGCCCAAAAATTTGTCCTAGTAAGGGAGGGAGAATTATAATTTTCTTGAATGGAAAAGAAAGTGTGAACCATAAAATCCTGACCAAATACCCGTGGTTACGGGTTTTAGATATGAGAAGGGGAGGTCAGAACCCAAACCCTAATCCTCTAAACCGGGAACATCCCAACACTACTCCTGGGAGAACGGTCTTTGTGATTGTGGATATAAAAACACATAAACACTATATGAATTTTTAACCCCATTATGAAACAAATTCTAGAAACCTCTGAATGTATATATACAATCCCAAATAATAGACACATTGATGTTCATTTCAAAAGTCCAGAGGTTTCGATGGAGGTTTTAACATAATACTTTTCAGATAAGGGATCCAGTGAATAAGAATCCTTTCCATGAATGGATTTGAAGAAGGCTTGAAATATTATAGACTGAATGGAGTTGGTGAATCAATGACGGGCACCTAAGTAAGTATCTGGCATGCTAGTATGGGTGCACAAGTAGGCTTTAGCGAAATGAAGATCACATAAGTGACCAAAAACCTGGATGTTAATACTTGGGAGAGACCTGAATCAAACCTTCAAGAGTTTTCCCAGGTATTTTTAGAAGTGTGGCTCTCTAGTTCGTATGAATGGAATATGTGGCATGCAAGTGTTTCTGATTCAGTGAGGTTGGGCACCTTAGGCGCACAAGTGTTATGGATTTGAAACAGTAAAGGTACTTATGTCTTATTATCCTCCTTTAATTCCTCTACTCTATCTAGTAAAGGACGACCTTGGAGGCTTTAGAATAGTTGGGTGAAGAAATTAGGCTTTTGGGAAATTTTTTCATCCAAATGAAGGTGCTAAGGGTCTATTTATAGGCAATTAAGTTACCTTAGAAAAAAAGAGATTTGGGGTACATGTGGCTTGTGCACTAGAATTGTGGTGTGAACGAACCTTGCACACCAATGGTGTTTTGGCTAGAATTGGGGGCTGATTTTACAAATTACCAAAAATAATTACATTATTCAGCTCCAACATGGTGGCGCACAGGTGTTTTCTCATAGGTTCCTTTGGAACTTCTTTTGGGAAATAGGAAAATATATTTCTCTATTACACAGAGGTTGTCCCACTGCACCCTAGCTTGGGATCACTATTGGGATTTGGTCCCGTCCCTTAAGCCTGGTGCATTCACTACAGTCACTGACCCCCAGGAAAAATGCAGAGTCGCACGACTAACTTTTCAAGACCAGTTGGAGTCATTTTGAAAACAATTGGATGGAACAAATTTCATGGTATCTATATTCGGCCAACTAACAATGATAATGTTAAATATGTCATAAATTATCCAATTGGGGTCCGTTTTTCATTTTTTAGTAATTACATTAATCAAATATTGTAAAAAGACATGTTTTCATAGTAAGAGTTGATTTGTTTAACCAAGGGTTAAATAAAAAATAAAAAGCTAATTTTTTTACCTTAATATTTATAAAATTCATGGGTTGAGAGGATTTATACCCATTCACATATACCAGAATGGCCCATAGGCCTTCCTTTTATTCTATTATGGATAATCCCCCTTTAGAGGGTTAATGGGGAACCCTTACATGACCCGTTGGCCCAAGGCACAAGGTCTGACATGATCCGAAGGCCAATACCCGACCCAATGATCTAGAGGCATACTATTCCCATTACATGACCCATAGGACCAACCCACTAGAACTTTACCCTCCTAATATTCTGCATCATTGATCGCCTAACTCCCCACCTCGCATTACTAATCAGCTAGAATATCCCCATACAAAGATTCGTGGTGCCTAGTCTCAATGGTGGTTGTCATACCATCTCTTCTTTTTCAATCTAGTTAGCTCTACTTATGGTGATTGATACACTTAGCTTTTATTTTATAATGGCGCTTTCTCTATGTGAACTGGGCTACTTCATAGTCTTTGTGGCTCGGAGGCCCTAAGGCCCGAAGGCCTTTGATGACCCGAAGGCCCTGAGTCCCGTAGGCCCAAACCGTTAGCCCAAAGGCCCTAGAACAATACACATATCATATTCTAAATAACTCACATTGTATGTTTTTAAAATCAAAAATAAATTTATAATGAATTAATAATTTTTGAGTTTCCTAAATTGCCCCTCCCCCCACTTATAAAGGGGAACCTCTACTTCTCTATTATTAACACCTTTATAGCCCTTTATCTTGGAAAACCCCTACCCATTACACCTTAAAAATTCATAAATTTATCTTATAATCTATACATTGGGTATAAATCCAACCTATGATATCCTTTTATGAAAAACATAAGGAGACACTCAGAGGATTTGTAATTGTTTTACAAACTCTTTTAGAGTACTATTATTCTTCTACTTCCAATTCCTATGTTGTTTTCATACCAATGTTTTAACTCTAGTATCATATAAATACTATGATATTATTATTATTGTGGAAAAAATATATTCTTCTTGTTATCAATCCTATAAAAAACAATATCACCTTGCGTGCATACATGTGGCTTTCCATCTCCACACCGCGGTGTGAAATATTTTCCATATATACTTAATTTTAATGGGTATAAAGATAAAAAAATGGATATAAATAATCAATATAAAATAATTTTGATTCATTATAAACAAAATACCATACGTTTATTTATCCCTTTACCACTATGGAAATGATACCATCGCTCATGCGTACATACGGCATACCATATCCATGACGTGGTGAGATTTATCTTCCACATTAATCATTCAATAACTATTATAAAAATATATATAATAAATCATTATGAAATAAATGAAATAATAATTCTACTAGAATTATAAATATTTATATATATACATATATATCATTTACATTCTTCCATTCAATATGATAAGAAAGTAGAAACAACATTCATGCATATGTACAACTTACCATCCTAATGAACAATGTATTCCATTTCATATAACTATCTATGAAATATATTTATATTCTAAATATATATGATATATAAATATTTTTTACATTATATAAAAAATTAAATCAGGATCTATGAAATATGATCAAAAATAAAAAGTCAAAACATGTATGAAAATCAATCCAATTACTACCTGAAGTGTTTCTTTAACATAGAATTGTTAAAAAAACAGTTACTATAATGTCATAAATGAATAATAAATTATATCATAAATTTTATTTTGTTTCTGTTAGAAGTTAATAATATGTATAAAAGTATTATATATGATATTCAAATACATATGGAGAGTATTAGACCTCAGGCAAGGGAATTCTGTCTCACTTTTAATTTCTGTGAGATATAAGCCATGTTCACCACATATTTTTTGTTTGTGGTGTATGTAATACCCCTATTATATATAATATCATGAATACATTTATCTTCATGGTATTTAAAGATTTATTTTATTATATTGGGGTTATTATTTAAATTTTCAAACTGTTTTTGGGTGATTTTAATGTTTAAGTAATTAATCCATTCTCCATTTAAATATTCTCGATATGATCATACATATTTATTTTCATATTTAAAGGATTTTAATTAAAATTATATATATATATTATTTCATTTAAATTTTATCAAAAGGAATAATTTTATGGTTTTAACTAAGGTACAGTTTAACTAAAACATAATTTTAAATGTTTTAATGATTTATTCTTCTAAATCCTACTCATTAATGTATACACATTCAAAATGGTTTTGAGGATTTATTTATAAGGAAATGATTGTTTTATAATGTTAATTAATTTTAAAAGGTTCAAAGTACTATGGGACACTTTGATTCAAATATCTCTTTTTAAAATGTCATCTTTTATAAGTGTGCAACTTTTGAATAAATGATTTCAATGAAAATGGGGTATTTTCCTGAAGATATTTTAATGATTTTATAAATGTATTTTCATATATGTCAACATATTTTTTTGATGTTATGATTAATTGAGGTTGATGTATTTTGTTATCATTTTCCATATTTTATTGAATGGTTTATAAACAGTTGGATCATGGATGTTGGTTTTAGATACCATTCTTAATTTATTGTTAAAGTATTCATATTTTGTATACTACTTTTTTATATGAAGGGATATATTGTTTATATTTCACCATTTTCATTTGATGAATCTATTGGACTTATTAAGTGATGGGTAGGTCCTGATATAATGCCTTGATGCATCGTTATGTCTGAGAAGATGAAATTAGTTAGTGACAAGACCTTCTAGTTTGTTTCCAAAGTAGTTTTAAATTTTCAGAAGGATTGTTGTTGACACAATTCATAAAATATTATACCCATATACTTATCATGAGGGTAGATCATGTCAGTAGTTATATTATCATTAGGATAGATCTTAAGACAAATTATATGGGTTTCTACCCATATAATTCAATTTTCATTAGGATAGATCTTGAAAATAACTATCTTGAGGAAATATATTGGTAGAGTAGGTGTCCGACATTATGTATTTCCTCATTATGAGATAAGTTATTGATATTACATTTGATTATTTGAATAGTAGAATATCCATTTGAATGTTTAATGGGAATTATTGGATTTATTATTGGTATATAATGCTGAATATTATGTTTAAATGGCTTGTGTTTTAGTTTTATACAATGCCTTAAAAATTTATTCTTATTTTTAAAATTTTATATTATATTTTCTACCCTTACTGAGAATCATTGTTCAGCCCTTATTTTTTTATTTTCCCATGATTCCAAGTGTTTTATGGTTGTCATTCATTGAAAATATTGACGAATAATGGTGTTCTAAAAAATTTATCTATATTTTATTTCATGTTTTGAATTACTATGTAATTTTCATTTTATGAAATATATTTTCCAAAACTCCTAAACAGATTGGTCAGTTGTGATTTGATTACTTTTAATCATTCCAATGTTTTAAAATAATGCACCATCTCTGAGTATCTTGGGTTGGGGCATTATATATGGTATAGAAGGATGTCAAGAAATAACCATGAAAGTGGGATTTAGAAAACATAGGTTTGAAAACATAACCCTATGAATGACTTTGAGTATAAGTTTAAGTATATGATATTATAATTTATAATTGGTATTGGATATCCTAGGATAATTTTATGAAAATATAAAATTAGAAGAATATTATACAATTTAGATATCTTATAAATGATTCATTGTTACTATATTACTATGAATAGTATTTATCACAATATGCTTTGTGTTTATGCCAGTAATTAGAATTAGTAATGTTATACATGTAATGGTTATACAATGGACAATTATGAGTCCACAAAAGAAAAAAGAGACGAATTGGGTATTAAAAAATATGTTGTTGAAGCGCATTTAATTATATAAGAGTGATGTGGAATGATTAAGATGATTTTGTATTTTGATTGTTGAATTATTACAATAACGATTCTATAGTTATGAGATTAATGAGATATAAAAGTGTTATACTAAAATTCATCTTCATCAAGTATTTGAAATCATATATTATTTAATTACGGTTTTTGAGGTTATAATTGTATTTTTCAATGAGAGATACATTAATTAGTTTGGGGAATATAATTTCACGATTTATATTGAAAAATTAGAGACCTTTTTGCATTTTTAGTGTGGATAGAAGTATTTTTGGATGATTATTAAGGTTGGAATGTAGTCATTTGAACATTTGATATTATTGTTTAAGGTCAAAGTTTGATTTATTGGATGCTCTGGGATAACATTTTTGGTTTTAGAAAGAATTTAGTTGGTTAAGGAATAATTGTAAGCCTTACAATTCATCAAAAGTGCTTCAGGTGGGGAAAATTCATCTTGAACATTTATTTATATGTGTAAAGAATGAAGTGAAAATAGATCGATGCACAACCAATGG
Source organism: Viscum album (assembly GCA_963277665.1). Taxonomy (NCBI): domain Eukaryota; kingdom Viridiplantae; phylum Streptophyta; class Magnoliopsida; order Santalales; family Viscaceae; genus Viscum; species Viscum album. The sequence continues at coordinate 1,721,083,196 of OY728164.1, read as the reverse complement.
ATAAGATTATTCTTATAACATGGAAACAGATCAATTAAGTCCCTATTTGAAATGGTTCTTAAACTCTAGGAAAATGATCTTGAAACCAAAAATATTATCCAACTATTTTTTCCAATGAATCAATTGGTCCATTAGATAATAATATATTTGTAGCTTTGTGATTGTTAAAATTCTCCTCACATTGTTCTATATCATTATCCATCAGAACATGATGGTTGGATTTTTCATTCCTATCCTTTTTTAGTATAGGGAATACATGTATGTGTTATATCTATTAATTTTTTTTACTTTATCATTTGTTTTTTTAAATAAGACCTTTTATCGACCTTTGTTCGGATGTGGGATTTCAATAAAGGAACTTTGAATAGACCAACATTTGTTAACGAACCAAAATTTTAATGTTGACTGAAGGAGGATAGAATTTAACACCCTAAGATTTCAAAGCATGTTTCTTTTAAAATAAATTCAATCACTTCCACTCTACATAAATACCAAGTTCAAGTGCCCCACATTATAGTAAATTAGTCATTTAAAATATGATTATGAATAGTATTCACCCCATTATGAATTTTATGAATTTTATTTGTCAAAATGTACATCATATTTGAATTTTTAATATTCAAATTCGATTAGGGTGACTTTTTTTTAATATTTTTGAAAATTATCAATTTTTGGTGAAGAATGAAAAATAATACATTGTATTTAATAACTAAATTTTTAATTTAAATAAATTTTTGATTTAAAATTTATTGTAATTACAAAAAATATAAATAATACATATATTAATCCAGTATATGTCATTTGAATCATTATTATAATAGAATTAGATAAAAAATTATTAAACTTTTCAATTTCTCTTTTACCAACCTTAAAACCACATTTGCAGGATTTGAATTGATCATATTTTTACCACTTATGTGTATTTAATTTAGAAAAATGGTTATACATGGTTCTAATATATATGAAAATTTTGGTAAAATTGGATCAAAATAATTTTTAGTGAATAGTAACTTTTAAATTTTATTTAGCACGGTAAAAGGTATATAGGGTAACTAAAGTTAAAAAAATTATAATAATATAAAATTACTCTAAGACTTGTTCTTATTTAGTTGGTTATGTATTTTAAGTCCAAAATCAACTTTAGGTCAAAAATATGATCCTTTTAATCCAATTTTGTTAGACTGTGACATTTATAATATTTTGTTTAAAGAAGAGTTAAAAATGTCATATATAATTTTTAATAAAGATATCATTTTTAATATGAGGTAATATAAAATATATGGTCGAATATAAATATTAATTATAAATATAAAATATTTATCAACCAACATGGTTATTTACTTACAATTTTATAATATATATACTTAAATTTAATGGTGAGACAAAGATGATACTATAATTTATTAATTCATGAAAGAATCAAATAAATGATATTAATTATATTAAAATAAATAAAATTTGAAATATTTTATTCCATTCACTAATTTTTTTAATGATTTAATGTATTTTTTTGAAATGAATAATGTTTTGATGATTTATTTAAAGTCAAACATTAAATAGTGTCAAAATTTACATAAATGAAATTTTTTATAAAATAATAATTTATTGAATGGTAAAAAATTAAAAAAATATTATAATTCTACCAAATAAATATTATAATGTTAAAAATTTCATAAATGATCCAATTGGGGTTTGTTTTTCATTTTATAACGACTATTTTATCCCAGTAGTATAAAAATACAAGTTGACACAGTAAGAGTTAAATTGTCTGTCTAATGGTTAAAGCCAAAATATAAGGTTACATTTGTGACATAAATTCGACCAAAATTCATTGGGTGATATTAATTGGACCCATATTAATCTCATATTCAAAATAAATCACCCTGGAGAAATTTGAAATTTAAAATCAATTTATAATAAATTAATAGTTTTGGAGTATCTTAAAGATCCCCTCCCCTCTCATATAAAAGGGAACATATCATTATCTTTTATTCACACCTCTAAATACCTTATTTTTTTTCAAAACAAACCTATTTCTCCTCCCAAAATCCCTAAATTCATCACAGAGGCCATACATCAGAACGAAATATGTCCTATGGAGTCCTTTTGTGCAAATCAAAATGAGACACTAGTAGAAGGGTAATTGTTTGACCAACTCTTTCAATGTTCTATTCATATTATACATTGTATTCTTATGTTTTTTTCATACCAAATTAATAAAAACTATGTAATATATATACTGATATGTTATTATTATTATCTTAAAACCATATTATTCTTTTTATTGATCCTACGAAAATCAATATCACCATGCGTGCGTAAGTATGGCTTACGATCTCCACGATGTGGTTTAAAGAGTTTTTCCTTTATAATTTATTTTTATTGGTATAATTATGAATAAAATTCATATAAATAATCAATTTAAAATTATTTTTATTCTTTATAATGAATATTCCATCCATTTCCTTACAACATTACCACTAATTAAATGATATTGTCGCTCGTGCGTACATACGGCTTACCCTACCCATGACACGATAAGATTCATCCTCCTTGTTAACCATTTATGAATGATTAAAAAAATATATATATATAATTAATAAGTGTGAAATATATGAAATAATAATTCAACTTTAATATATATATACATACATATATTTCATTAAATTTCTTCCATTCAATTCGATAACAAAATGGAAAAAACATTCATGCTACGTATGACTCACAGTCTTTGTGAATAGTGTATTCCATTTTATATATATATCTAGTATATCTATTATATATATTTATATTTTATATATATATATGATATGTAAACTATGTTTTACAATTTGGAAGTAATTATATCATGGCCTATGTAATACTATAAAAAATAACCAGTCAAAACACATAAGATAAACAAATCAGCTATTGTCTAAAACATTGCTTTAAAAAAGAATTGTTAATAAAAAGGTAATATAATTTCCTAAACGAATAATATATGGTAACATAAATATTATTATTATTCTGTAAGATATTAATAATATTTTTAAAACTATTTTACATGAGTTCCATACATGTACGTAGAGTGTTAGACCTAAGGAAAGGGAATTATGTGTTACTGCAAAGTTTTGAGAGATATATGCCATATTCGTATTAAGTTTCTTGTGTGTGGTGTATGTAATTACCAAATTATATATGATATAATGAATACATTTATCTTCATGGTATTTAGATATTCATTTGATGATATTGGGCTTATTATATAAATTTTCAATGTGGTATGGGATGCTTTGAATGTATAAAGAATTAACCCATTCCATATTTCTATATTTCTTAATATTATCTTACATATTTATTTATTTTTATATAAAGGATTATAAATAACATTTTATTTATATTTTTAATTTCATTCAAATTTTTTCAAAAGGAATATTTTGTGGTTTTTATTTAATGAACCCTAACTAAAACATAATTTTAAAATTTTTAAATATTTACTCTCTTAAATATTTCTCATTAATATCCATATTTTCAAAGTTTGTACAGGTATTTATTTATATGAAAATTAATGTTCTAAAATTTTAATTCCTTTAGAAATATTAAACATGTTATGCTACACTTTTTGTTTCAAATATCTCTTGTAAAATATCCTCTTTTATAGGTGTGTGGAACTGGAATAAATTATTTGAATGAAAATGGTGTATTTGTCTCAATATATTTTTAATAATTTTATTAGAGTAATTTTATCTATGTCAAAATCCTTTGATGGATCTTATTATTAATTGTAAATGATATTTTATGATATCATTTACCATATTTTATGGAATTATTTATGATCAGTTTGATTGTGAATGTTCTATTTTGATTCAATTCTTGGATTATGGTTAAAGTTTTCCTATTTCATATACTAGTTTTTAATACAAATGATTATGTTATTTATTATTCACAATTTTCATATGACGAATGTATTGGACTTATTAAGTGATGGGAATGGCCCTCTATATACCCTTGATTCATTTCTAGGTCTCACAAGATTAAATTATCTGGTGGGAAACCCTTAGGGTGTGTTTTCAATGCAGTTTTAAATTTTTGGAGGATTGATCATGATACAAATAAAAAGTGTTTCTACCCACAATCTTAAACTTTCACAAGGGTACATCATGGAAGTAGTTATATTTTTAGGAGGATAGATCTTGATACAAATTATATGTTTTTCTACCCATATACATAAACATTCGTTAACAAGAATCTTGAAAGTATCTATCTTGAGGATATATCTTGATAGTATAGTGGTCTAACATTATGATATTCCTCATTTAGAGATGACTTGTTGATATTATATATGATGAATCAACTATTAGACTATCAATGTGAATTTATAATTGGAATTACTTCATTTATTATTTCTATATTATGCTGAATATTATGTTTGAAATGATTGGATTCTAGTTTTGTACCATGTCTTAAAAGATTATACTTATTTAAGAATGTTTTAGAAATAATGTTTACCCCTGCTGAGAATCAGAGCACACCCCTTTATTATGTTTTGTTTTACTAGGATTATAAGAAGTCTTTTATGATTGATATTTAGGGTTAATATAATAGAATAATTTAATTATCAAATAATTATATATATTGTTTTTCTTGTTTTAAATTTTAATGTAATGTACATTTACGTAACATATTTTCCAAGACTGCGGAACTGATTGGCCCATCAGGATTTGTTTTTTTGTAATCATGCCAATGAATTAAAATAATTCAACTAATCTAGGAATTTGGTGTTAGGGCATTACATAGTTAATATAAATTCGGTTAAAACATGTATAATGGAAATTAGACCTGAGGTAAGAGCTTATTTTACAATCTCATCCTTATTAAGGATTGTTTATGTTTATGTCTCCAAATGGGAAATTATTTTATATTTCTATATTAATTTTTTTTATTTTATTCTAATATGGTTGTTTATATAAATTAAATGTTTTCCTATCAATTTCCCAAAATTATGTACATTGGATTACAAAAAAATGTATTTTTCATGAAAAACTAAAATTATTTTTCTTCCCACTGATGAAGTTTTCTCTGTGATGTCAAAATTTTATTTAAAATGACTAAATAAATGATTTTATAACTCCATAATGATCTATTAATGAATTTTTTCCCATTTTTTAAATTTATTAAATTGTTTTAAAAGAAATATTTTTTTCATTTTCCAAACATGGTGTTTTTTACCCTTTTTTAAAAAGGGTGAAAGGAATATTTTTTTTAATAGCTTGTAAAACATTACCCACTATAAATAATAATAATTTATTTGAAGCTTCATTTATAAATTTTCAAGGTTTTATTCAAATAAAATGTTTACATTAATATTTCAGATCTATTTTAGATATGAAATATGTGATTTAAAAGTGAAAAGGGTCTTTTTCTCAAGAAATATTCAACTGACCTTTTTGAATTTTATTCATATATGTCAACATTATTGGGTATAAATTATTATTTACTTGGGATTTACATTATGATTCCATTAATTATATTACCTTGTATCGTTTATGATTGTGTTTATTTTTTGGGGAAAATATTAACATATAATATGCTTGTTTTTTAATATGAATGTTCACATTGATAATGTTTTAGCCCACTCATATGATTAATGAATTAGAATTAGTATGTCATGGGTAGGGTTTTATATATCCCCTCAACGAATCATTATCTCTCATGATACATGAATGTTTGGAAATTTGGATGAGACAAGTGCCATTTATGAATGTTGTCTTGTAATTTAGCATTGAAGGAAAATTTATGAGGTTTGAAATTACGAATTTAATCATTAAGAGACTAGTTATTGTGATCCATGGGATTATTTATTTTTTTCAAATTATCCATAGTTTAGTCCCCTATTTATTTTATTATTTATGTTCCATATTTAATTATTTAAAATTCTAACCAAGTTATTCATGTTATATTTACTTGATGTTAGCTTCCATTGTAGGTATCAACTTACTGTGTATCTGAGCTCAAATATTTGTTATGTTTTGTTTCCCCAAGTTTCTATGAAGTGTATAATGATTTATATAATGTAATATAGTAATGTTAATAATGGGTTTATCGAAGAAAATACCCTTTTGTATTTTATTATTTAACTTATAATATGTTATTTAAGATTGTATCTTGTTTTTCCGAAAAACTAAACAATTAAATTCATCAAGATGAAATTCCTTATATCTAGTGAAAATATAATAATGTACACACTTAATCTAGGAAAATAGGGTTAGGATCACAAACATAAATATCTGATAAAGTTTAGTTAAAATCTTAGCAACTAAATTTTGGAAAACATGGATTAGGTAATATTACCACGTGACTGACATTGAGAATATGTCTAAGTATAGTATAACATCATAAAGATGTGATAAGTTATATATTATGTGATTTTCATTGAAATACATAGTTGTATTATTACTATACTTGGATGTGGTTTTGAGATATATTCAGTTAGGGGTAATAACCCTGATATGAGTTGAATTGAGTATATCTTGGTCATTATTCTGGTGCACTGTGAGTTTTCCTTTACTATACACCTAGTTTTCACTCTCGAGGGATATGATTTTTTTAATTCAAATTTTCGTTACAAATCATCAATAATTATTTTAAAATATTTTTGGAAATTTTCCCAAGGATAACATTTTTATTATTCTGAGATTATCTATGCATAATTTATTATATTTTTATAAAATGTTTGACTAGTTTTGGAATTTATATATTATATTTCATAATGTTATGATCTAATATACTGTATTATATTATTTTAAAATGTCTCCTAGTGTAATTAATGATAATTCTATCAATGAAAATAATCCATGTATGGATTTCCCTCATGGGAAAGATAATGAAGTTCGAGCTGGAGTTATAGTTGAAGTTTGATAAAATATACCTATATTATGAAATATAAATTAGAATATAATTTATAACCATTACTTTATAGAGAAGTATACCAGTCTAAAATATGTTGTAACAATTATAGACCATTTCATGGATCATAAAATTCCATAATTTAATGGGATTACAAATACAATTTTAAATTAGAAATGGATTAGTTCCTTTGAGAAAATATTTCCTGCTTCGGGATGTAGTGAATGAGAGAAAGTTGTCCTGATAGTCTATCATCCCTTTTGATAAGTTGATCAAGGGTGGTCCCTGATTCAAAAACCTAAGGATTATAATAAAATAATGATCATGAAATGGAAGGTTATTATGGTATACTTTTTATAATTCTTTTCTCATGTGAAGCAAGCAATTTTAAAGGATCATTATCGAGTCTATGAAAAAAATAAGATGAAAATGATATAAAGCATGAATAAAAATTTACAAGGTTATCAAAGAATTTTTTAAACTATAAAAATAATACAAAGAGTAAAATTTACTATTTATTTAATTGGATAAAACTAATCCTTTATAAGGGAATATCCTCCCAAACCTTATCATCATATGTAGACAAAATATCATATGCTACCAGGACAGAGAAACAATTTTCTAAGTCTTATGAAATATAAGGTAAAAAGACAAGAAAATGGATTCTAGTCACCTGATAATATAAAATATTGAAAAATGGGAGAATTTAAGGGTTGAATTTTCCACTTGTAATTAATGTATAAATAAACATAATGGGAAATTCTTATTGGGAATGAAAGTTTGCCTCATGTGTGGAGAAAAATGCTAAAAGTCTCAGGATTGTATGGAAAAGATAGAGGCTAGAAATATGAAATTATTCAAATGTTTGGAGATGGGTCACTAAGAAAATGATATTCCTAGGTGTCAAATAAATTTTCCCTAGAAAATACTAATAGAAGTTATTTATCAGTCAGTAATACTAGGAGATATCTTAGTACGATAGGGATATGTCAGTGAGTTCCTATTATAACACATAAACATACCCTATTTGATGACCATATTATTAAATCTATGGTTTAATTTGAAATAATAATTTTTATAATTTTATATCAAAATATGGTGTAAACAATTATTGAAAATATAAAAATACCGATTTATGATGAACATGTGAGGTTTATTATCTTTAGGTGGGATACTTCGACAACTAATTAATGTCTAGATCAACCACATTCAACTATTATGATTATGATACTTAAGGAAAAAGATTAAAACCAATATAAAAATGAAAAAGGAAGTCTTAAAATTAATGGTATATTTATTGTACATAACTTAATTGATTTATATATGAAGGAAGTACATAGAAATCCACATGAACATGAATTTGATTTTTGCATTGATTTAATCTATAATGAATGGGATATATCAAAGATTCACTCTAGAATGGTAACTATGGAATTAGTGGAATTGAAGAAACAAAAAGAGAAGTTGTTTAATAAAATATTTCTATACCATAATTTTTCACTTTGGGGAGCCCACGTTCTATTCATTAATAAGAAATATGGGTCTATGAAGTTATACATTCATTATAGGGAAATAATTGCAATTAAAATAAAGAACAAGTAAACTCTACCTCACATGGATTAATTATTCAATAAAATATTTGTTGATTAATATTTTTCAAATATTGATCTTCATTCTAGGTACCATCCATTATGAGTAAAGAAGTAATATATTCCAAAAGAAAAATGTAAAACAATGTATTTAAATTTTGAGTTTAATGTAATTCCATTTTGATCAACTAACGCACCAACCATTTTTATAGATCTATTAAATAGAGTATTCAAGTAATTTCTTTATAAATATTTGTGTTATTTATTGGTGATATATTTTTTATTATCAAAGTTATGAGGAATAATAGAAACACTTTTGGATAATTATTGAGACTCTAGGAAGAAAATTTTTTCTCCGAAATTAAGAAGTTATGAGTTATTACATAAAAATGTTTCTTTTATTAAAAATATTATCTCAACATATAGAATATAATTTGACCATATGAAGAGAATGATAATGTAATAATTTATTACAGTAATTAACATAACTAATGTTTGTAGTTCCATATATTTTATAGGTTAATATTGTTTATTCTTTGAAAAGAATCTGATTGGAAATCCAATTAACCCAGACGACTCATAAAGTTGATAAGTTCAAATGCCAAATTGAATTTGATGTTTTTTAATAATTGAAGAATATATTGTTGAATTGTATAATTTTGATTATACCCTAAAGGAAAGATGTATTTTTAATATTTAGTGATCCATTGATGAAGGGACTTGGGTGTGCCCTGATAAAAAAATAATTTTATTTCATGTGATTAAAAGATATAAATGTTTTATAAAACAAACTATCCAACCAATGATATTTAATTTTAAGATAGAATATTTTTTTAATATATGGGTACATTATCTCTATAGAAAAATATGTGAGATATAAATGGATTATAAGAGTCTATAATAAATTTTTTCACAAAAACAGATCATCATGTAGAAAACATGATAACACGAGCTAGTCAAGGATTTTTATTTTTAAATACAATAGCACCTAGGGAAGGAAAATAAGGATGTTGATGTATTGACATGGATAAATCAAGTTGTTTTGAATAAAATGTGGATTGATAGGGATCTTATGTTCATGGATATTATAAAGATGGATATGGGAATAAAAATTTAAGGTAATACATTTCATTGTTTTTTAAAAATACTACCGAACCATTATTGTTACAAAAGATAAATATCTCCCAACATGATGATGAGATTTTTAATAATAAAATTGATGACATGTATATCATTAATTTGGTAGACATAATTTGTGAAGATGTAATTTTGAAATTTGGAAATAGGTTTTGTGCTCAATCTATTCCGAAATTGACAGGAGAATTGTTGATTCTCATATATCAAAATTTCTATATACACCATGGCAGAACCATGTTGTGTAGATATTTGATGAAAAAAATTGTGGGATAATATGAGACTTGAAATTGATGATTATATGTCAAGATGTTTTTTTGTCAAAATTTGAAGGCTAAGAAGAAAAATCCTAGAGGATTCATGAATCTTATACCAATTACTATATGAAAATGGGATGATAGTAATATGAATATTTTCATAAGATTGCAAAATACTCATATAAATAATATTTTATGGTATGTTATTGTTGACCATCTCCCAAAATTTTCACATTTTATCATAATAAAATAAGATTTACCACTTTAGAACCTTGTAAGACTCTATATTAAATATGTTGGAATACTTCAGGTTTATCTTCTATGAATTTAATTTGATCATGATCCATTATTTACATTGGAATTAAAGACAAGTATTTTGATGTTTCTTAATAATAAGATTCATTTAAGCACTGTTAATCCCCCAAAAACTGATGGATAGTCTAAAATGACTGGTCAAACAATATAATACATGTTTAGTTCCTACCCTTTTGAATTTCATTGTATATGGAATTAGTATTTACCTCTATTGGTGTTCACCTATGAAAATATATTTCATTCATGTATTAAAATTGATCTGTATGAAGCATTATGTGGATAAATAGTTCGTACTCCCACTTTTTGGGATGGAGTTAGTGAATGGAATCTTGTAATCTCAAAACATATTGAGGATAAAATGAAAAAGGTAAATCTACTCATACTCATATTAAATAATCTCAATGTAAGAAGAAAAGTTGTGTGGATAACTAGTGGAAAGATTTAGAATTTCACATGGGAGATATTCTTTCTTGAATGAAAATCCATAGAAGGGTTTTATAAGGATTAATTCTAAAGGGAAATTAAACCCCAAGAATATTAGACCTTTTGAAATCCGGGAAATAACTAGAGATGTGACATAAAATTTGGTAATGCTTCCAAGTCTCTCTAAAGTATATAATGTGTTAAATATATAGTTGTTAACAAATTGCATACTATAACAAATATATCTCAATTATAACAAAAAATATCTTAATATGAAGATCATATATTGATTATACACACTAGAGAACGTGTATTGATGAATCATATTACTTGGAAGGTAAAAATACTATGGATAAATCCAATGATTTTTTAGGGGGTATTGAAACCTGGGGAAATTATGATGAATAACTACCCAAATATTTTAATAATGATAAATTATATAATCTTTCACAGTTTTTTTTTATGGAGGTAATAAATTGACACCCTTACATTTTATGATATATTTTTCTATAAAAAACTAAAATACATTTGATGGATTTTTATACATGATAATCCATGTATAAATGAACCATAATATTTTCTACTATTATAAAACCATCATTACTTTTTTGTGTAAGAATATTACTAACTAAATAATTAAAATTATATGGTTTACACATGTTTAAAATAAATTCATTGTTCAAAAATTGAAAAATAATAAAAAAAACATTTGAAAGTAAAACTAATATTTTTATACATGTAATGTTTTTTTATATTCATAGATAAAATTTATCACTTTTGGTGAATTATTTTATATTAATTTATATATTATATATTTAATCAAATGTTTTACTATACATCTAATTTTTCTACTATACATGGGATAAAAATAAATCATGTTTTGTGCTTTAAAACTATATTTTTCTAAAATTAAGATCTCTTTATTTTTCCATAAATATATAAAAATTTAATTTACCAAAAATTAAGAAATGTATTTAAAAAAATTAACATCATTTTTTATTAATCTGGTATTATTTATTTAAAATTATTTTTTTAGGGATTTTCTAAAAATATTAACCTTTTTATGAGTATTGGAAAATATTTTTTTTTACTTAAACCACTTTTATCGTTTACATAATTTTAAAATACAATCATTTTTTTATTTTTTTCAAGTAAAATTATTTCAAATACATTATTTTTAAACCAATTTATGTTATTGTAATTCATGTTATGCTTAAATTTTATATAAAAACATTTTATACCTACGGAAAGATTTTCATTGTAAAATTTGTTTTCATCACATTTGAGGGTTATATTTTAAATTAAATTATAAAGATCATATGAATTTATTATTATAATTATTATTAATTATTAATTCCTATTTATTATATTTTAATAATTAATAAAAAAAGTAGTAAATATTTTTTGTAATTGTTAGGTTTAAAACAAATTTGATTTGGGTTAAACCAAAGTATAAGGTTTTGTTGGCCAATTATACATGTAAAAATCCTTTTTGATGAAAATATAGTGACCATATCTTGTCTCATTATATAATCTATATCAATATGGAATAATTTTTATTTGAAATTTCTTTATAATTTTTATAGTTTTAGAAAAATTTCAAGTGTGTCTTCTCCCCCACGTATTAAATAACCCCATGTCCTCTCATATACACACATTAAGAGCCTTTTGGTTCATCATATCCTATCTAAAATTAATTAATTAAATAGATCCCTATTACTTAGATACCTTGACATTATTATAATACTAGAATAATTAGACTTTTTATATAAACCTAATAAGTTCACTGAATTAGAGGTTTAATGATTAACAATGTTTCATCACTTTATTTATTCTTATAACCATTTATAAAATTCTCTAATTATGTCAAAATTTTAACAAAATTATATTCCATATAATAATATGTTATTATATTAATTTATAAACCTATATTCATCCCCTCTTCTATAAAATAGGAATGAAAATTGTCGATTGTGTGTACAGAAGAATTCCACCTCACGAACTGATGTAATTTCTCTCCATCACCAATTATAAAGAAAATGATATAATGATTAATTTAATGTATATATATCAAATTTATAACATAATTTTACTTATTTGACTATAATATAACATCTATATTCTTACCTTAAAATCCATTAGAGAATGATAATTTTGTTTCTGCACATGTGTGGACTACCACATCTATAAAGCAATGTGATTAATTTTTAATTTTATTTTGAAATGAATGTTAATATGTATATACATAATGAATATATATAATATACATGATATATAATTATTATTTAATGGTGAATTATTTTTTATCCTTATTTCCTTTCATCCGTTAAGAAGTAGAGATGTTTTTCATGAATACTTATGACCTACCATCTCAATAAACTATGTAATTCATTTCTTCTTCAAAAACGATTATGGATGAATATAAATATATAGAAAATAAATATATATTATATTTATATCATATTTTAAATCTTTTATAAGATGGAATAATTATCAGATTTCGAGAAATAAAACTACGTAACCAAATCATAAAATAAAAAATCAATATTTATTACCTGAAATAGAAATTTTCATACAGAATTATTAATAAAATGGATTAAAAAAAGTTTTAAGAGGAACATATATGATATTATATAAGGGATTAGGTTTCAATACTACATTAATAATAAATATATTTATTATGCATGAGTTTTGAACTCATGTAATAATTATTCGACCTAATGTAAGAGTTTGTTTCACAACCTCATCGTTATTCAAGATTGTTTATGTTTATGTATACATTGAGAGAATTATTTTATCTTTTTTATGTTAAATAAAAAAATATTTTATATTCCATTTTAATTTCTATAAATTAGATAATTTCCTTCTTATTTTTTCTCTTATATACTCAAAAATCCAATATAATTATATTTATGATAGACAACATTGTTTTTCTACTCGATTGGGAATCATTTTATTTCATGCCCATATTTTCCTTAAAATTTATATATGGTTAGTTTTATCAATATAAATTGATTTAATAATGAAATTTTTACCCATGTTTTATTTTTTAAAAAATATTTTAAAATATATATTCTTTCCATTTTATAAAGGTGGTTCTTTTTTAACTTTTTATAATAGTGTCAAAAGAATGTTTTTTAACTACATTTATAGGATGGAATAATATCCTGGAAAATCATTGAATTTTCAATTAATTTACAATTTTACATGTTTATTCACAATGAATATTTTTCCCTCAATATTTTGGAAGTATTTTAGACATGAAATATGTGATTTCAAAGTTAAAATGGTATTTTCCTGAAGAGAGTTTCTAGTGATGATTTAAAACTATATTAATCTATGTATGTATTATTTGGAAAATATTATTATTCACATAGTATGTATTAATTGGTAACATTCACCATATTAATTTGGATAGTTTATGATTTTTTTGTTTATTAGATAAATTAATAACATTTTTTATGTTTATTGTTTAATTAAAAAATTATTTTCATTATTTTCACCCCTTTGATAAGATGAATAGATTGGACTTAGTAAGTTGTGTATGGGGCATGATATTACATTAGAATTAATCTCTTTGTCTAATGAGATAAAATAGTTATTATATTTAGTTGAGGCCTTACCCATTTTAGTAAAATGTCACGATAAGAGGCCTTGAGGTTATGTTTATGATGTTTAACATTATAAATTCAATAATTATAAAACATTTTACTATTATCCATGTTATTATTTAGGTTTTTATTTTATCAATGGGTTTAATCCCCTTTTATGGTATTATTAATGTTGAATATTTCATTATTTTATATCTTAGATATATCATTCATGCTTTATTTATTTTTTGTAAGATTTTACTATATGGATGCCCTTACTATGAATCCGCAATCACCCCTTTATTCATCTTAATTTATAAAAGTTTCTATGAAGTGTATTGTTATTGATATGTAGTGATATAATAAATGGAAAAATAGTGTTCTAAAATAAAATACTATATTGTAGTTTAAGTTTTAATCATAAGTTTCATATTCATCTATGTATCTTTTTTCCAGTTCTATTAAAATATTTGGTCCTTTTGGATGCAAATCATTGTATCTAGTGCCAATGTAATAGGCTAACCATCGAATATGGGATACTAGGGTTGTGGTATTTAAAAAAAATTCGTGAATATTCCTATCAATGAAATGAGTGGATAGAAATAATAACTGAATACATGAATCAAACTACAATGTAATAATTTCAAATACTATACACATTATTCTTATACTTGCACAAATATAAGGATTAATGATGATAATTTTTTTAGATAACTATTAATCCAGGAAACAATTGGAACCTTCATGTGATCCCAATTACTGAAGTGGATCACAAGAATTAAATGGTGAAAGGTACACTTGTCATCCTCTCTATAATTGAATATTTATTATTTAACTATAGTTATAGACACTCATTTATGTCTAAAAAAATATCGATTGGGGTAAAATCACCATATAAATGATTATATATAGAATGATGGATGAAACAATTTAAAGTTATGATGATTATATATCATAATTGAATCTCCTCTCTGATTGAAGTTTGTTGGAATGTGCTTCTTACAAATATTTTTATTCACCATCTAGTTGAATTTGATGTGGTCTTAAGAATTTATTGTGTCTATATATAAATATCAAAAATCAATTTCTAATGAGGTTATAAAACAATTGATATTACAAATCTACCTATGAATGTCTACGAGTGTGAGGATGAACAAGAAATTCTAATGAAATTAGTTAAATTATGTGGGTTTTACCACAAATTCATTAGGGACCCATAACTCAAATGGTTGGGACAGAAATCAAAATTGAAATTATGAATATTATCCATTAATATGTTAATGTATTTCCTAAAGAGTAACATTTTCTTCCCCTAATTCATTAAGATGTGTTTTTAATAGAACTCATACATAGTGATATGCCAATCTAGGAGAATCTAAAAATGGTATTCATTTTCTCAAGTGCATAACCAATTGTTAAAAATTTTATTTTTTTAGAAATAAATATCTTTCAATGAGTATTTTCATTGATTATCAGAAAATTCCCAGGATCACTATCAAGAACAAGTATCATCTACCCAATATTGATAAAAAATTTTATCAAACTTTTAGATCTAAATATTTTCCGAATATGAAACATTAATTTGGATTTAATTAATTGAATGCCAATAAGGAATATATTTAAGGGTTTTATTCGAGTTTATTACCAATTATCAGAAGATGAACATGTGATTTAAAACCCTTATTGAAGGATTACCAGGAAAGATAATATGAAACCAAGTATAAAAATGAAATGAATAAATACTGTAAAAACATACCTTTCACTAAATATATATTTGTAATATAAGTTTTATGTACATCACTAATATATAAAAAATATTCCCACCTATTAGGTGTATACATAGGCTGATCTCAAATGCTCAACATTTGAGTAGGATCTAATCTTCCACCATGGATAGTAAGAGCCTAAAGTGGAAATAAATAAGATTAAAATAGGTTTTTTGTATCTGGGTGTTTGTTTCAAGATTAATGGAATCATACACCACCCAACCACCATATGAATGTATAAATTAGTGGCCTCAAGTATGATCCTAGATATTCTTCATTTATTCATGCATTGAAATGTATGAATTATACTATGCCTAGTTTATATAAATTCATCAAATGAATGTTTCACCCCTTATAAATTTCATCTCATGAAATGGTATAATAAATGATGGCTTAGATGGAATATGAGACCAGGTGTCTAAAACACATATAATAATATACCTAATTATTGGAAATCATAATTATAGGAAACATGATATAATGGTTATATATATATATATATTATTATATATATCATATTTAAAAAAATTATGGTACAATCCCATAAAAATAATACATGCACTAAAGCATAATAGACTATGTCATTTCACCTTATATTTCATCCTGTATAAAATAACTTGTAAAATAATATCTAATTTTTCTTGGATTTCAAAATAATTTTGGAATGTTTAAATTATCATCACCTTGTATCACATCATATACAATACTTAGTGAATAACCATCAAAAACACTTTTGGCATAAGTCAAAACAATTATTATGAATATCTATTTGACTCAAATGCAAAGTCTTCTAAAAAGTGTGTCCCCACGTGTTATTCTAACATTGATAACAAATATGAATATTTGGATCCATATATGTGAAAAAAGACTACCCACTAAAAAATATTCAATGTTAATCATGATACAAATGGATTTTGTTTTATCCCCATAAATAACATGCATATTTATTCTTGTGTTCACCTGTTTTCATCATATGTAATCCTGAGTTCTCATATTTTCACTTTTTCTAAAACATCTATTTACTATAGAAAAAATAAAATATCAATCCCATTTTTTCAACTAATATGTTCTTGATTCATAATGTGAAGACTCATTTGGTCGAGGAATGCTATTCATAATTATAGATAAGTGAATCACAATCCCCTTATCCAGATAGATATACAATATTGTAGTATTCCCACACACTCCCACAGTCTATATCAATCACAAACCCAGATGTTATAATCATCACATGAGAGGAAAAATAAAATCTTGTTTAAGATTTAAACGATGACATGTTCAATAACATACCTATCCACACCCATATTAACTTAGTCAATATGTCGAATTGCATAAGTATGTTAACAATATATGAAGGTTGACAGGTTTGAAATATTACTATCCTCAGGTAGTGAGAGCTCAAATTTGATTCACCCACAAATAGTATACCAATTAATTATATATGAAACACAATGTGGTATACATACATGGTTATCTAGCACACACAAAGAATTATTTTCTTAGTTTTAAACCTCATGATGTTGTTATTTATCATTGTAAAAGAATATAAATCACACTAACCATAAAATTTCATCATAAAACATAATACTCTATGATGAACATCAAATAGGGATAACTCAATGTCATATATTGAGAGGTCAATTATGATTTTATTTCTTGAAATGTATATCTATATATACATATATTTATTTAACATCAAGTAATGAGAAAATATAGGATTCCTTTAATCTGACACTTTTTAAAATTTTAAATCTCATTAAAAATATCTTATAAATCCCAAATAAGAACTGGTTTATCATATCAAATATGATAAACTTCCATATTAACTGTATGATTGATACACATTATTAGTCTTTTGACTAATCACATCATATGTAATTGAATTAATATATATATATATATATATGAGACCATTTAATACCCCCCACCACACACTAATGTCTTAAGTGATATGCATCAATGAAGTAATCTAGTTTGAATAATGAATAGATTTAGGAATAATATTCGCAACTCTTCATCAGCTTGAGAAAATTCCAACTACATAAATTTACAACATCATATGTTATGATGTGGAAATATGTTTTCTACTTATAACCATTTCTATGTTCTTCATCATTGTCTTTGGAACTCTATTACCTCAAATAGTTTCTTTAAAATAATGAATCATCTTACATTATTTTTATATAACTACACCCAAACTCTTTTTGGGTATAACATAGATATTTCACTAACTTTAGATTTTTTAATCCATTATTTGTTAAATTTGAACTAAATTATGTCTAACCAAACTCCCACTATCAACTTTGATTTTATATTCTCTTGAGAATATATTTCAATGATACAAAATAAATTTTACGTTAAGACGATAACATTAATTTTTTTTTAACAATTACGAAATAATTTAATTTTTCCATATCATATATGTTATTTTATAAAATTGAAAAAATTCGGTTAGAAAAAATATTTAATTAAATTATAAATTGATGGGTTGAAGGAACAAATTTTATTATATTTTAACAACTATTTGGATAAAAAAATTATAATGGATAAATAAATTAACGGAATCTTATCCTCAAAACATGTTATTGAAACATGATAAATCATAAACCCTTTGTTTTAAAATATCATTTCATATTACTCATAAAAAAATATTTATGAGATAATAAATTATATTTTCATATAATAAAAATTTGATGAAGGTACAATTTTATTACTAAGATCCATCAGAACCTAACACTATCCTTTGAATTCATATAAAATAGATATTACCCTATCAAAGTAAACCTCAATCTCAAAAAAAATATTCCTTTGATTTTAAATTCTTGTATATTTAAAACACATTTAAAATAAACATTATTTATTATATACACTTAAAAAAGGAAACACTTTCTATAATATCCATACATGACACAGAATATCTATGGTGTTTAGAGAAATCATACAGGAATATCATGGATAATCCAATAAAATTGTTTTATTACTCTTCCTTCCCAACAACTGATGGTTTTGGGTACCTGTATTAGATTCTTGATGAATCATTTTTGAAATTTTTGTCCAATTCATTCTTCTTATTATAAAAAATCATATATGTGAGGTCTACAGATTACACTTGAAACCAAGAAACATATTTACAGTTCATATATATTCCCAAAATATTTAATATATTTGGATAATATTTATTAATTCATTTCTATTTCGAGAGTATTTCCACATAAATGAAAATAGAATAATTTCTCTAACCAGAAAAATAATTTCTAATAATTTTTGAAGCTTGTTACAGAATTAATAAAATAATAACTATGTGTATAAAAATATATATCATTTTATATCAAATTAACTCATCATCATTTATTTATTTATTTTTCATATAATTATGTTTCGATATATATTTAAAACACCGATAAAATATCAAATTGGTATAGTATACTATTCAAATAAAGGAAGCGAATTATATAACATTGATACCTGAAGTAGAATCTCTACATGGTTTCCTATATTCCATTAGGTAATCTAGACACATTCTTTTACAATGTACAACATTTACATAATAAAAACATTATCCTTCCCCTTTCTAGTTTGATTGGTGGTGTGGAATTTTTCAGTACCTATTTACTTTTCTTTTTATATATAACAATTTTCTATCTCCTCCTATACCTTTAATATGGTATATGAGCCTAGATTTTTCATGTACTGTTTTTCAACCCTCATCATAATGAGGAGATCCGGAAAGTTCTCATATAGTTAATTCATAATTAAATTAAAAATTAACTATCAAAAACATTCAAATAGTGGCAGTTGAATGAAATCTATTTCCATCTCTAGAGTTAGAGGTGATCATCGCCTCTAGAATTCATTGAAATATCCAATCATATTGATTATCTGAGTTGATACTGAGGTTACTTCCATTATCGTGTAAGTTATATGATATTTAGAAACTTAATTCCTTTAATTAACTTCGTTATCTTGATATAACCTTTTTAGGATATCCATAATTTTAAAGGCACTAAGTTTCCCATTATTTATTTTCAATTTTGGAATCCATTATAACATGAATGACTATAGATACTTCCTATGCATAGTTTTTATCTATAAAAGTCATTTAATCCACTTTTTTGAATAGATTAACAATATAGTTTCTTAGAAAGAGGTCATTCCAACACGTAAAACATTCTATTTCCTTTAATAAATATTATCAAATTTACATACTAATCGAGAAATTTTCTATCGTTATGTTTTTCTTTTTCAATGACTGATCATAAGGTATAATATGATTATTATTAAATTTATCTATAATGGATGATCTTATAAGATGTGTATCATGATTTATAACCATACAATAATAGAATTTATTAAATATTCTCCCACTAAAATGATGACCCTTTTTAATATTTATCAATTTCATTAGTGAGAAAACATCCATATTCCACTAAACAATTATTCATGTATAGATTTTCTCTAATAAGTTAGTGATTTATTCATGTCATCATCTGAATTAAATCATAGATATTTTTTAATAATTGATGGAAAAACACTTTTTACAATCCAATATATGAAAAATTGAAATTTATTCCTTTGGTAAAATAATCATATTAGTATCTCTTAGCTAGTGTAACCAAAAACAAAAACCAAGAAAAATATTTCAAAAGATAATATTGGGAACCCAACTACATAATGAACTACATAACAATGATCCAGTGTCACCCATCATTTTTCTCCACACCCAACATAATCCATGGGAACCTAGTTATGGCATGACCTACATGGATAGATGATCAGGGTCTTGACAAGTTCCTTTTGGAAGGAATCTAACAATTTCTTATTTTGAGGGGATTTTAATCTCACCTTTTAATCCATGTTATTCACTTTTATATTTTCATCCATCTAGTAATTTATTTTGGATACATATTCTCTCTACCAAACCGAAATGTTTGAACTATATTGATGTGTAACTCTTGACACTACCCACAATTTTATGTTACTCACCCAAAAATAAAAAAATATTATATTCATACATATCCAAATTTATCAAATCCAAAAGGTATAGAAAAAACTAATATAAATTCATTAAGGTATAAGATATTGATAATCTCAAAATGATTAATTTTGGAGCAACAGATAGCAAACCCCTTTACAAGTCTAGAAAATGAATTGGCCTCCAATTAGGTTGGTAGTATGATCCCAAGTTCCTATACCTAAGGACACTTTATACGAGAGATAATTGAATTCATCATAACTCTAACACCTAATATTAAAAACATGTATTAAAAATATAAATTCAAGTTCATTACATTAATAAAAAATTGAGGTCAAGGAAGGTGGAAAAATAAATATATTATACTTAGAAGCTAATGTAAGGCTCTATATTAGAAGTATTTTTTTATTAAAATTAAATCCTAATACATTTATCATATAAAAAATTCACGAATATAAATAAATTGTGTAATAAAAATTAAAAAAAACTATTAAAATATTTAAACATGAGATAATGATTTATAAATAAATCATAAATTAAATCAAATCATAAACATTTTGTATTCAATCTAAAATGTAATCTTTCATATTTATCATTATATAGATATTCCATTTTAAATATATGATATTTTATTATTTATAAATAATATATAGTAAAATTTAAATCATATAAACATCTTACATAATATTAATATTATATACAAATTAATTATTTAAAACATGATCATATCAATCATCTAAATACTTTTACTGGGTGTTAAATATTGTCCAAATGAGGCCACTTTAATTTAAACTATTTAAATTAATGAAAATTCTATAATTCAGATATATAAGTTTTATATCGTCACCTTTTTTTATTATTTATTACCCAATATAAATTAGTTTCTATGATTTTAAATGAACACTTTTATTTCTAGATAATAATATATTTTATATAGTTTGGTTAAAAGATATTTCAAATATTAACATTGAATATTTCGGAAAGTTTCTGAAAATTTTATTTAAATACTAATAAACAATTTATAAACAATTTATTTATTTTTAAACTACTTATAAATTAATTATTCCAAAAATAAATTTTTATATTTTTTGTAATGATATTATACTGTAAAATAAAATTCAAATTTAGAAATAAAAATTTTAAAAAATTCATTGTTACCCTAATGATATAGTATACCCCTACTTGGAGGTAAAATCATGTAGAATTATGTAGGACTTTTGGAACTGTGGAATAAAGTTAAAAATTTTATTATATTTATGTCGTGTTGAGAAATCCTGTTGCATGTAACAAAAACTATTTTATCTTGAAACGACTATGAGAATTTTTGGATTACGATTACGCTAAAACCATTTAAATTAATGTGATATTTTAAATATCATGATTAACCTAAATAACCAAATAAATCATTTTCAATATAAATTTATCTCATAATAACCTTTACACAAGCTATTAAAATAGAAACTCCCTTCTACACAACCTTATGAAATCAATGGTTACACTTATGTGATTCCCTTCACATAAATGTAAGCCACATTTTACCTTTTTATGACCTAACATGGATGGGTAATGTACTAGATACCCTTACAAAAATAAAATGTGTATGGTTAAGTTATCGGTAAATCATTATTCAAGGTTTTTGAAAACTATAAAATAAAATTTTGTTTTAGTTTTAGTTTTATTATTCTTTTCCAGGCACAATTTAATAAATATAAAAAATGGTGTCACTCTGATACCACTAAAGGCTTTTATTAGTGTATAACAACAATTCTAAGAATATATTAAAGTGATTTGAAACCCTTATCTGAGGATCCCCATGCATGATAATTAGAAACCAATTATAGAAAAGAAATAAATGAATAATTAAAAATTTAACCATGGACTAAATATGACAGAGTTTTATGTGTTTCATAGATGTCCCTAGAGAAGAAAAATGCCTCCTAAATCATGGGTGTATCTAGAATATGAACTGAAATGCTGGAAATTTGATTAGTATCCAATCAACCACTGTGGATTTCAGGAACATCACTTGATAATTATGAAATTGAAAAGATCCTTTTGGGTCTCTATGAATATCATCCAAGTATAAAAGAATCACACACCTCAAAATTATCATATAGATGTATAATTAATAAGCCTCAAGGTCACTCCTTGGGTTTTATTCATTTTTCATACATTAAAATACATGAATAAATTATTATGCTAATATATATACAGTCAGAAAATGAATATTTTAACATCTATAAAATTTATGTCAAGAAATGGTATAAAAATTACAGCTCAAGGGGAGGAATATTTTAGGTGTCCAACACACAAAAAATAATATACCAATTGCATCACAATAATAATTTTCCTGAAAGAAAATATAAATGTGTAAATTCCAAACCTAGGTTCTAGACAATGGTGCCTCTAGCTAGTTAGTCACCTGACCTCAGGGACGCCTCTCTATATGCCAAAGTTTTACAAAGGGCAACGAGGGTATAATATTGATCATGGGAAAACAATACCCTATTTATCATAGTATCATAAAAAAGAAAAAAAATTAAAAATAGGAAAATGATAAAACCATCACCAAAATAATACTAGTATGACATGATCCCAAAACTAGAATACAATATCCAAAATTAATGCAGTAGATAATTCATTCCAAATACAAGTCATGATTCAAATGAAAAACAAAAAATGTAACTAATTACTCCTAAGAGAGTCTTGATACCATGTCTAGTTCCCTCAACCATGCTCCAACCCATATCATCCAACTAACATAGGGTGCTTTCCCTTATCCTATTTAGAAAATATGATATATATTTGGGTATTGATTAGGTATCCTAAGTATGGTTTGAGTATAAATCAACCATCCACCACCAATACATCTAAAAAAATATCCAAAAAATAATAGTGTATACAATTGTATAAAGTACAAAATTCAAGGAAAAGTAAAACATTTTATATATTCCATTATTATTTATTATCCACATAAACCCTCAGGTTCCGGAGGACAACCAAACTCTAAATACATGATTCATCCCTTGTTAGAGTTAGAATCATAACACATATTCAATTCAAACATCATTATAATACATGGGATTTCAATATCCCTTTATTTTTAATTTAATATCACAAATACATAGAAAAATAGTCTAGTGGAAAGACTTTGTGCCTAGAATACAATTTATAGCACCCCATGAGTATTTTGAGCAGTAGTCCTTATATAACACCTCATTTTTCGGTCAATCTCATATATGTATTTGGCGAATCGGTCTATGTCCGACACTCATATATCAGTCAATCACATATGGGTATTTTGAGATTCAGTCTCTATCCCAAAATAATATTTCAGTCAATAACACATATATAACATATCACAGTCAATATGGTTTATCGTGATTAACCCATATATCACATTTCACATCATAGATACCATTTTTGTTATCAAAACAATCATCGTTTAATACTTTAATCACATGTAATGATATAAAAAAAATCACTATTAAACCATTTTTCAATAATTAAATCACATAACCCGTTAACCCATTAATGTTAAGTCAAATATCTCATAATTCTCATTTTTAATTATTTTATAATCACATTAATTGATCAATTTTAAAATACCAACATTCCATAAATTCCACAGTCACAATATTTCATTAATTAATTAACTAGTTAATTAATCAAATTACAAAAATTACAATTTCCCCTATTTTAAACTGATATTTTATCATATAGAAATTAAATTAAGTCAATTAGATCTCGAATGAAATGTCTAAATCGTGGAAATATTAATTTTATAATTACATACACTTAATTAAATCAGGATTACAGGATTCTCAATTAATACCACATAACTCATGATAGATTATGAACACTCACCAATGGAAATCACTAATTAAAGTGGAAAAACTGATATCATGGTGAAGAATGATATCTAGATCCAAATTTCAATAAATTGTGATCTATAAAAACTATGATCAAGATCCATCACCAACAAAAGGAAAATCACTTCAAAAGATGAGAGTGGGATGGGAGATAGAGGGGAAAATAACCAGGATGAGAATCTCTAATCAGGAGAGGTGAATATAATCAATCTATTCTTCAATATGTCAATAACGGTGGTTGTAAGAACATGAAATCCATCCACAAGAACCCCAAAATGAGGGAAAACATTTACAGTTGAGTTGGGTTCAATCAGAGTGATGTCTGGGGGGTTAAATAATTTAAAAATAGTTAGAATAATCAAGCCTATTATGATAATTTCCTAGCTAGGGGTGTACTGTTTTGAAAATAATGAACATTAACTAAGAGTATCACATATGGGAGTGAAAAATTACTTTTAATAGGCAGTGTGATTTGAAAAACTATGCACCAAATGTTTAATACATCTATGTCTATGGTTTCATGGTTTTTTGGGGCAGGGCACATGGTGTGGGTAAATTATGCAGATATTGTGTGCTACACAAAACTCCCATAAAAAAACATCCAAATATCACCCAAACACATCCATGATAAAACCCAATCAAGATATAATAAAATTAATGAAAAAAGTACAAGATAACAATATTGATATATCTCTAGGAAAGGTTGGTATCTTATAATCTCCCCACCTTATAATAGCGCATTCTTGAGCTATACTCTCAAGAATCACTAAGATTATGAGGTAAAAAGATCATTCCACTGATATCCAATTATCTCTCTAATGCTTCCTCCATAACACAAAAACTTTTCCTCTAGAACACACCCATGTTTCTTCTAAAACACACATATGTTTCAACAAAACACAAACTATTTTCATTGTCTTTCCAAGAAATACCTTCTCATTATGATCCAAAACAAATAGCGGATTCTCAGAAAAGTACGAATCAATACATATGTGATAATAATCCACATATATCACTTGATAATGGTTAGGGTGATACATCCAAAGCTATGACACATGAAATACGTCATGCATAGCACTGAACATATAGGGAAGAACCAATTGGTATAATATTAGTGTGATTCCCCCGACAACATAAAATAGTCAATATAAATTGGACACCAACTTTCCTTGTATCTGAATCCTCTAGTGACCCAAAATATAAGTCACCATAAAAAAAACAAAAAAACCTTATGTAACCTCTAGTGGAAATTGATGTCTATCAGTATACAACTTCTTCCTTATTTGATCCAAATCCATACGCTTCTGAATAAATTGAACAAAATATAATGTCTACAGTACAAGATTCGGTCCAAACATATCTGACTCACTAACCTCAATCCAATATAGAGGTGATAAATAAGTCCAAACATAATGTTTCTCATATGGTTCTATGTGAATAGTCAACTGATTACTGTTTCAATGGGTGAACTCAATGACCACTATGTCAATCTCCCAAGACCCACAAATGTCAGGAACAAATACTTGTAGAATCTCATCTAAAACATATATAGTATGCTCTAACTTCCCTTCTTTCTATGGGCGGAAATATCTACTCCATAAATTCCATCTACCAAGTGCCTTCTATAAGAGTGTGAGAAGAGTGAAGTAAAACACAATTTATCGTCCAAAATAATACACCGTGGAACCCCATGTAGATGGAAAATCTCTTGAACGTACATATCTCCCAACTAATAAACTATGAGAGTCCTCTGTATAGCCATGGACTATGCTAAATTCATCAGTTTTTCTTCTTTCTCCCAAATAGAATCATTATTTTTAGTCATCCTCAAGAGACCCACCATAAATACCATGATAATTTCATCCCACGTTCCTTTTAGAATGGGAAAAGGTTGTAGTAAACCACTAGGTCATTGGTGCTTGGCTATAACCTTTTGAAAGGAGTATCATCGTGTCCTAAACCATTTTATCTCTTTTTTCATGCTTATCCACCAATTCTATCAATGTAGGACACGATACATTTTATTCAAAACTAGATTCACTGCCCACGTCAAGGCATGAATTTAAAGAAATTTCTCATCCCACATACTCAAAGGCACAATAACACAATTACTTAGATATATAATATCATCCACATTTATACTCTAATAGGATGGTGTGTAACATCCCTAACCTAAAATCCACTAAATTGATGCACCAAGCTTTGGAGCCACATGACCTCAAGCATGCCGCCTCATATGCAAGAGGTTCCCATCTAGAAGTGATGGTATAATGTGTCACATGGGGATACTATATCCTCTTTACCAGAGTAATCTGTAATAGTTAATAATATAAATAGTAGAAACAAAATTTAATAACAAATAATAATACTTAACTAAGAATATCCCAAAATTGTGTAAAAACAAAAAATCAATAATAACCATGTAATTTCATGCTAAAAATTCCTCTATTGAGGGAAACCCAACATATAGATAAAATAGAGAAATCACCAAAATGATCTTGACTTCATATCCAGATCCTCACCCACACATATCCCAAGCCCTACACAACTCCCTAAAACAAGGCTTTATCCCTTATCCAAACATACATCAATGATGTCTACATCGGTACCCAATGGTGATCCGAGTAGGGTTTCATTAAACCAATGTAGGGAACCACTAATGGAGTCTACAAATTATCTTGTCTTAACAAATAATGCACGAAAATAATTAATAAAAGACAAGTCAAAATAGAAAAATCATGTTTCATTGTTTAACCATATTTATTTTATCCCTTTTCTATCATAATTGAAATTTTTTAACATATACCATCATAATTATTAAATAAATATTCATCATATATTTCATGGTTTATGCATTTTAATAATCCACATAAAGGTATAGGGAAATTGATCCCTATGTTTAGGGGAAATAAATAAAGTCCTTATCTCACTAGGGTTAAACACCTCACAGAAAATACATTTAACTCACCTAGAAGCCTCAGTTTGGGTGGTATTATCAAATGAAACCCGTAGTGGAATAGTCCCTGTGTTCCCTTACCAAACCCATTTATTTTGGGGTAGAGTTTAGACCCTCATTATAAATAAACCCATATGCATAGAACCGCAAGTCATTACCCAACACTGTGAATCCCTGTATAGAAGTTTATTTATCCATTCACCTCACAGATACCATATCACAACCAACCACCGCCAATTAAAATATAAAACATATTTCATAAAAAATAAACATGGGAGTTAATATTATTCCATAACCTATTAACACAGTTTATATCTAAATTTAATATCCATTTAGCTCAATTATCATTAAATATTACTATACTGATTAGGCATATTAAATACTCCATATTCATTCTCCCCTTTTATCATACTCATCAATTTCCCACATGTTATCCCATTAAACCCATTCCTCATTTCACAAGTAACAACCCATTATTCATTACTAGTAAATTTAACATTTCATTTAGAATTCTCACATTAATCCAATTAACCCATTTATCATATTTAACATTCTATAACTGTTATCCATTTAACACTTCAACCAAATCATGTTCTTTACCCCTTTACTCATTAGCATTTCACAAAATGACACCTTATTCCATTGTCTAATCCTAAAAACGTCTCTTAATATTATTGTTTCATATAAGGTTAACATATAAACATGTTCATCAAGTTTTTATGTTACCACATGTCAACTCTTACACTTAACCACAAAAATTTCATTGTTCAGGAATGTTAACACACTACATGGCTAGCTCTAAATGAGTCAAATAATTCTCCACACATCCCACAGGAATCATGAGTGGTTCAATTCACCATATTGAAACCCATTTTACCAAATATCACTAAATTATTCAAAATCACAACAATTTATAACCAATAATGATACTAAATATGTTCTAATTAACCCAATAACTATGTGATATAACTTATAGACCACCTACCTCAAATTTGTTTAAGAAAGCACTTTTAATCATTTCATTATATCCAAATTCAAGCACCCCTTGAAGCCTAAACATATAAGCCATTGGATAAAGAGGGTTTTATGGATTTGTAAGGTGATAAACCAAGATACAAGCCATAATCTAGAAAAGCGAAGCAAGAGGGAGATCAGGCTTAACTAGAGCTTCGATCTACAACCAATGGTGCTACAAACGGCAAAGAATCAAAGGAGAACCACACTTTGGACGATTTGGGAGATTTAATTAATCACTAGGGTTGATAGGGGAAGAATAGGAAGAAACTTCCCATTGAAATTAATAATCTTGAGATAGAAAATCATAATTTTCATTTAATTTGGTGTAGGGTTTGTCCGTACAGTTTTCCAAAGGGCGTGAAAATAGTGTGCAAGCCAATATACAAGGGTAGTCAGCTCACATGGATACCTAGGGAGCTCCAAATGTTTTAATTAACTATGTGACAACCATTCATAATGTCATTGTTCAATGATATATAGGTTTCCTTGGAAGGCTGCACAGTGTACATAATTGTGTGCATATTATACGCCTTGCATAAGTTGGCGCGATTTTCCTTCTTTTCATCGCATGAACCCCCGAAACTCCTTTGAGGCCCCTAATACACACATTGATAATTTAATTAATCAAAACTAATCTATTAATATCAAAATTAAGAAAGGGAAATACCTCCACAATGCTGAGAACATACAACCTCCCACCTTATAACTGTTTGACCTCGATTCGTTTTTCCTAAGCATCACTCAGTTCCCAAGGTAAAAATATCAAGCCAACGGTCCTAGACATCCAACTACCTCTCCAATGTAACTTCCTTAATGTTTCCATGATGTCATATAACATGATCCAAGGGAACATCCTTTCCTAAAAGACATTCTTACTTCGATCTACAATACAAACAAGATGCTCTTAAAAGGACGCACCTGCCTCAAACATAACATCCACAATATTAATCACGTGAGATGGATCAACGTGATAATGTAGAAACTATGAAAAATATCAAAAATATTTCATACCACTATACCAAATTATAATATCCAATGGGTATTCCATCAGTTCAATCATATCCACAATCTCATATGACCCCACATACCTAGGTTCTAACATACATTGTTTCTAAATCCAACAGTGCCGACCCTCAACTACACCTGAAGGAACACAAGATAACCAACCAAAAACTCAATTGTTTTATAAATCCCATATAGGTATTACTTTTTCCAACATTTATCCATTTCCATATGCTTCCAAATCAATAGAACCTACTCTGAAATACCCTTCATGAGACTCGGTCCTAACAACTTTGATTCTCTAGCTTCGATCAAACATAATAGAAATCTACAAGGTCTTCCATATTTTGAATAAAATGGTTACATAAAAATTTTATCCTCATAAATATTATTTTATGAAAACTCAACGAAGGAAAAATTATTTCCCCATGATCCACCAAATTCTAGGACACGTGCCCTCAATATGTCCTCTAGTACATGAGTGGTACTATTTGAATGTTCATCTATTTGTAGGTGGAAATCCATACTCAAGAAAACCTAGGTTCCATGAAAATTCTACAATCCATTCCTAAAATATTATGCGAAATACAAATCATGACCTGAAACAATTTCCCCTAGTACCCCATGCAACCAAACTACCTCTCGAACATACAATTCACCCAACGGATTCTTAGTGAAATTATCTCGAATAAGAAAGAGGTGGGACTCATAAGTCAAATGATATAAAACTACCCATATTTCACCATTCTTATGAGGTTTCCATGCAAGACCTACCAAAAATTACATTGTTACATCATCCCATTTCTATTCAAGAATGGAAAATGGATGCAACAAACCACATGGGCGATGATACTCGACTTTCTCCAGCTCACAGATAATCCATCACACTACAAATCCAACAAAACCAATCTTCATTCCTGGCATCCAAAATTTATTATAAAGATCATGACACAACTTCGTAGAACTAGGATGAACATAAAATTTTGATACATGAAATCCACACATCAACTCCACTCACATTAAACTTGGAACAACAACATAAACTTGAACATAAACTATCCTATGATCTTCAACAGACCAACCAGATAGTGACTCCCCACCTTTAAGATTTTACCTCATAGACAAAAATTTTGCGTCCTCACATTTCCCATACTTAATCTATTTTAGAATCACATAATCAATATATAATTATGTTAGGGTCATCTTCCCTTGACTATCATAAACCTCAAAATTCATTTCATCAAACAACTCCACCATTCGACACTCAGAGATGGAATCCAAAAACACTGGACATTTATTTTTATGAATCAAAGAATCGGAAACACAATTTCCATTTATTGGAGAGAAAAAAGATCAAAATAAAATAATTAATTGTACTAAACCCATCTCTGTTGCTGAAGATTCAAACCACATAAAGAGATGATGTATTTAAGACTTTTATAATTCATATACATTGTAAAATTATCTCTCAACAAGTAATGCAACCAAACTTTTAACGCGTGAACCAATGTAACCAATTCAAGATCATTCAAAGGATAATTTATTTCATGAGTCCTTAACTTATTGAACAATACACAACAACCTGGACATCCTACATCAATACTATACCCAACCTCACACTATACACATCTGAAAAAGTTTATAATTATTACTTGTCTTGGGTAAGATCAGGATCGGTATGGTAGTAAAATAATTCTTTAACTATTTGAAAGCATTATCACATGCTTCTGACCATTCAAAATGAATGCCTTTCTTGTTCAAGCCTAAATGTGGAACTTCCAATAGGGATAAGTCTTTGATAAACTGGTTATACTATTCCTCTAAACCAATAAAACCATTGAATATCAGAAACATTCTTAATTTTCCGCAAATACACAACTTCCCCCATCTCCAGGTCCACTAACACACCTTCCATAGAGATGATGTGACCCAGGAAATGAACATTATTGATCAAGAAATGACATGTGGATATCTTGGTGTATAGATTATTCTATTTTAGTGTGATTATGATGATTTCAATATGTTTTGTGTGATCATTATCAGTATTCAATTAAATCACAACGTCATCGAAAAAGACAATTAGAAACTAATATAGGTATGGATGAAATATTTGATTCATTAAATCCTTGAACACTACTAGAACATTGGATGAAATGAATGGCATTACCACAAACTCTTACAACCAATACTTAATCCTAAAAGAAGTCCGCAGAACGTCCGAAGGTCTCACTCTAAAATGATGATACCTTGACCTGAAATCAATCTTGGAGAACACTATTACACCTCTCAGCTGGTTAAAAAGAAAATAAATTCATAAAAGAGGGTATAATTTTTTAACCATCATCTAATTAAACATCCTATAATCAACACATAGCCTCTACGATCCATTCGGCTTATTGGAAATCCACAATGGAGATCCCCATAGAGACGTACGTAGAAGGATGATCCCTTTCTTATTCAACTCCTCCAACTAAGACTTACACTCTCAATGTTCTGATGGAACCATTCTATATGGTGGTATGGAAACTGGTTTTTCCCCTGGAAGAAAATTGATCATAAACTCAACATTTCTCTCACGTTTTCGCCCCAATAAATCCTCAAGAAACACATCTTGAAATTGATCCAAAATGAGATTAATTAATGGTTCATATATCCCTCCATCATCAAGTACAAGAAATGCCACTTGGGCTATTTGTTCTCCCAAATGATATAAAGTTGGCCTTTCACTAACTGATCAAACATCACACTCTCCATAATAGACATAAGTGTATACATTAAATGACATGAACATTGCTCGATGACAGAAAAAGTCAATGTGGGCCTGGTGAAACACATGCCAAATCCATGCCCAAAATTAGGTTAGAACCTGAAATCTCAAGGATGAACAAGTCCCACAGAAAATGATACCCACTAAACTCCATACCACAGCCCTTATACTATCTAATATTCTCATCTCCCATCCATAATATAGTTTCAATCAAAATAACCAAGCATACATGTTCTACTTATTTGTAAAACATAACTAAAAACTATGTGGTATAAATTAAAGTGTGGTGCCTATGTCAAATAAAGAACTAGACAGAGTAAAAGATATAAGAATCATACCTCGAATAGTCGATGGTCTATCCTCTCCACTTCTAGGTGTAGACTAAACTATATGAAGCTAGAATTCCCCTCTACCTTGGGCTTTGGATTGAGTCCCCTAGTGCTGCACTACTCTACTGACATATATTCTCTCTCACATCAGTACCACATCCACAACCAGAACCAGTATGACTATTCAAGGTCAAACTACCTATCAGATAAGGGGTAACTAATAGCTTTCCTACAACCAGTGTCAACCTCAATACCCCATCATCACCCTTCTATCAAGTATTCTTGCAAAATCACTTCACATTTCCTATTCTACCACATGACCAACACTCAATTAGTGGTTGGTAACATTTAACTTGTATGTGCTTTATCCTTCCACATTGATAAGAAAAAACATGGTCACCACACTAAGAGGTCGAACCTATTTTTACTAATTTTTTCACTTCCACATAGATGGGAACTCTCCAAATGGTGCTCCATAGATTTGGTAGATGAACTACCCATCTTACAACTAGCACAATAAGTACATTGCCTAAATCCCCATTTAGGTTCCCTTTTGAGATAAGGACCTAATCCACCACCTCTGTAAACCAAATCAAACATAAGATATTCACTTAGGATTTGATCTTGTGTCTATTCCAATAATGGAAGCATTTTCCATAGCTTCCTCATACCCTTCCAACACTAGAATAATGTGTCATATGTTGGTGAACTGACTAGCATAATCCCTTATTGACACATCCCCTTAGGTAAAACTCATAAACATTACCGCCTAATCCTACCTCGTGTTTTCTAGATTTAGGTGTTCAAGAAAGTTCTTCTGGATGTCTTTACATATCATCTCATCAGCCTATATAGTATAAACCATGATGTACCACCAAGTCTTTTCTTTACGTCAAAACATATTAGACACCAACTAGACTGGCTTCTAGGAAGGAGTCTCCAAATGATCCAGAATCATTTTAATGGACTCTATCTTGAACTCAGGTTCCTCTGGCTTACCCTCTATAGTAATGTTTGGAGTGTTTTATAGCTAAATCTCCCTTTTAATATAGATTATACTCAGTAAAACCCACACTGGGTCCAATTCCATCATCTACATAAAGTGGGTGGTTTTATCTCAAAACATATCTTTCCTATTACCCTGAATCGCTAGGTTTTCTTTCTCCTCTATCAGGGTAGCATTCTCGAAAACATCTTCTCATCACCCTTTTGAAAGATTTCATCATGGTGGAATTTTCCTTAAATTTTAAACATGAGATTTATAACACATTGCATAAATCTGGCACTATTTAAACATAAGAAGACTATTCACCAGTCGTAATGAACCATCCACATACTCTATCCCAATGGATATCAACATACTTGAGAAATACCCTCTACCATACCTAGCACATTTCATGGTCAACATGGGTAAAGTTATAGACATGAAACTTCACTAGAAACATTATTAAAACTATTTTCACACTCACAACACAAATACATCCTCTTAGGAACATTTCCCTTTTCCCATCTTTTTATAACCCACATGATAACTCATTTTCACCATTCTTTAAGCACAAATCATTAACCATTTTCTCATGCTACTTAAATTTTACACATTTTCCACATTTATATTTGAAACCATTTAATTTAAATTTCCCACGAAAGTAAAATGCATTCCACCTTTCATATCCCACACACCCATCCCATGTGGGAGAATCCTGATGAATGCCATATATATTTCTAGGTTCCAAAAATTATGCATGAATGTAAAACCTCATTAAATTCTATCCATGGGTAAAATATCACAAAACAGTCACATAACACAATAAGTGCATCACCCAATAGTGAAATATCATTCATCTGTAGTGACACCCAATAAAAAGAACAATTACCACCTTAGATACATGGATTTTTCCTCATAAATGGGTTAGATACTCCTAAACAAAAGCTCACAACAACGAATTGACACAACCTATTCTCCTATCTACCATACCAAATAATAATACCATAGAAAATAAAAACTCAAATACCACTTCGTTACATCCATAACATGTAATCAACTAAATTGGTGCCCCGAGATGAGTCACCACATGACCTCAATTGAAACTCCACATATGCCATTGTTTGTTGAAAATCAGCGAGGGTCTAATGAGTCACATAAAGAGACTATACCATATTTACAAGTGTAACCCACAATATCTATGAATATAAATTCAATAAATAACATGTAATTAGAAAATAATCATGAATAACTAAGAAGCTCCCAAAACTCAGTACAAACCACAAATCATCAATAACCATGTAATGCAATGCTAATAGTGCTAATAGTGAAGGAACCCAAAAATAGAGAAAAATAGCTGAATCCTAAAAATTGGTCATGAATCTATTTCTAGATCCCCATACATGCATATCCCAAGCCCAACTCAACTCCCTAACACTAATCCATTTCTATTATCCAAATATCTAACTATGTTGTTTTCATGGGTACCTAATGGTGGCCATGTATGGAGTGAGTACAACTCAATAGGCCACCACCATAGGTGTTAATAAAATATCTAGTCTAAAAAGATAATTCATGGAAATAATAAATAAAATACAAGTAAATAAAGGAATAATTGGGTTTCATAAGTTAACTATATTTACTTTAACCTTTTTCCATCATAATTACAATTTTCATTCATTATACCATCTTCGTTACTATATACATATTTATCATGTGTTCCATGGGTTAGGCATTTACATAATCTACACAAGGGTATAGGGAAACCAATCAAAATGCATATGGTAAATAAATTAAGTCCCTATCTTACTAGGTGTAATCATATCTCAACAAATTCATTCCACTCACCCTGAAGACATAGTCTATGTGGTATGATTGAATGAAATCATTAAGAGAATATATCATCCATACCATTACATAACCCATGATTTTCTTTATGGAGTTTAGAACCTCATTAAAATATGACCCATGGGTGTAGAACCTAATGTAAAAACCCTACACTACAAATCCATGCATACATGACTATTAATCCATTCACCACACACATATCAGATCACAAACAATCAAAATCAACAAAAATATCAAACATAATCCATAAAAAAATCAGCATGGGAATTAATATTATGGTCTAACCTATGAACACATTTTCCATCTACATTACATAGATGTTTATAGAAGTTACCATTTAATATGACTAAACCCATTAATCACATTAAATAATTTTTATTCAACTTATTCTTTTATCCTGCTCACAAATTTCCCATATATTAACTCATTCAACAAATTAGTCATTTTATAATTAATAACCCCATTGTACACTAAATGTGCATTTTAAAATCCATTGGGAATATTCACATTAAAATAATTAACCAATTTATAATATTTAATAATCTATATCAATTATAAATTTAAAAAAAAACCTTCAAATAATAAGCCTTAACCCCTTTAACCATTATCATTTATCCAAACAACTCCTTATGTCATTATATAGGCCTATAAAAATATATCAATATTCCCTTTCAAACTCATGTTAATAGATCAACATGTTCATCAAGGCTCTCAATTACTGATCATCAACTCTTAAACATATCCTTACTAATTTATAGGTTCGGGAATGTCGGCGCACCCCAAGGGTGCTCCTAGATCAGTCAAATCATCCCCCATTCATCGCAAATATCATGCGATGTTCAATTCATCATTTAGATAACCATTATACCAAATCTCACCAAAGTCATCAAACACACAATAATAGATAACCAAGAATTAAACCAAACAAGCACCACTCAACTCAATGACTATGGAACATAACATATAGACCTCCTGCTTCAAATCCATTGATGAATGCGCTCTAAATTAGTTGGATTAGATTCTGATTTCATAACCCCTTGAAGCCTCAACATTAAATCAATTAGATAAAGAGGGTTTTAAGGATTCAAAATATAATAACCTAAGATTCTAGACCTAATCATGAAAATATATGCTAGATCGAGATTAGACTTACCCTATGCTTTGATCTTCAATTAATGACACTCAAAACATCAAATAATTGAACGAGAACTAGCATTGGGAAGATTTTGGAGCTTGAGTTTTTCACTATGGTTTATATGGGCAGAATGGGAGGAAAAACAAGGTAGAACTTGAAAATAATGAGATAGAAAAACTATAATTTTTCCAACTTTAAATGGGGAACCAGGTTTGTCCACATGGATTTCCAAACTATGAGAAAGCCACAATCCAAGGTGAGTCAGTGGCATGGTTACTTGGGTAGCTCCATACAGTTTGATTAATCATACTCAAACCATGTATAATTAAATTATCTAAGGTTGCAT
This sequence comes from Viscum album, assembly GCA_963277665.1. NCBI lineage: Eukaryota > Viridiplantae > Streptophyta > Magnoliopsida > Santalales > Viscaceae > Viscum > Viscum album. The sequence goes on along the minus strand of OY728164.1, from coordinate 1,721,046,011 downwards.
GATTTTCTTGGGAAACACACATGATTTAATTTACCATATGCAGAATGTGCGCCTAACACTTGTTTGGTCAGTTTTCCTCCTTTTAATTTCCTAAACCCTCAGAACACCCTTTATTCCCCTCATACACCTGGTGAAAATTTATTTGATAATTAAATTATGGGATTAAATCAAATATTTAATCATGTAAATACCTCCATGGATCTGGGATCTTACAAGGTGACTCCCCCCTTACAAGGATTCTTCTCAAGAAAAAACATTCTAAATCATCATATTGTCTTTCCCTACTCTAGATAAAAAAAATAGACTCTACTAAATTTGATATGAGTGTCATATTATTTTAACCATAATGATCCAAAAGATTTCATCTCAGCCAGTAAAGTTGTCATCTTCCACTCAGACCTAGACTCCTGAACTACCTGAGTCTGAGTTTTCCTTCATAGGGCATCAGAAAAACTATTTCCATTCTCATGCATATATATAGTTGAAAATAAAATTAATGCATGTTCCCAACCCAGTCCACTAATAAAGATTGAAATATCATCAAGAAAATATATTCTTTAGGATCTTATGATCAGTATGAATTGTTATATTTTCACCCAACATATAATTCTACCAACACATCAAAACATAAACCACTACCGCTACTTTAAGGTCATCCATAGGTTAGTTCCCTTCATGAGGACTAAACTATCGAGATGTATATGCCACAACATGATCTATTTTCATTAACACTACTCCAAGACCAACCATAGAATCATCATAGAACATATTATACTTCTCACCAAGAATCAGTAGGATCAATATAGTTTTGGTTCTCAAATTCTTATTCAACTCCTAGAAATAATTCTCACATTATCCAAACCATTAAAACGTCACTCCCTACTTGTCAAATCCTAAAAGTGGTGTCATCATTTTGGAAAGGCCCTGGATAAACCTTTGATAATAACCCTATATCCAAAAAAACTGAAGATATCATAAATATTCTTATGATAATCCTAAGATTCAACTTCCAAAGCCATATTTGGGTCCACCAACACAGTTTCCTCCAATATGATGTGACCAAAGAAGTGTAAATGATCAATCCATAATTGACACTTAGATATCTTGGTGAATAGCTGATGCTCACTCAGTGAACATAGAATGACATAAACAGGATGGACATGATCATCAAAAGTCTTATAGTACACCAAGATGTGATCCAAAAAAACAATCACAAATTAATCTCGGTATAGGTGAAAATTCTGTTCATACAGAATATAAACACCACAGGAGTATTATTTTACACAAATGAAATCATGATAAACTCATAAATAACATACCTATTTTTGAATAAATTATATACTATATCATAATTTCAAACACGCAACAAATGAAAACCTGATCTCACGTAAATAATGGAGAAAATAATAGATCCACTCAACTTGTAAAAATGATCATCGATACATGGAAGTGGATAATAGTTCTTCACTATCATCTAGTTAAAATTCTAGTAATAAATATATAAGAAGAAAATTACATCAGACTTATTAGAAAAAATATCAGAGAACCCCAATATAACTTACTCAGATGGATAAAACCATTTTCCTTAAACTCTTCTAGATGAGTATTAAGATCATAAAAACTCTGTTAATTCCATTCTTTATGGTGGAATATAAACTATCTCATCCCCCAACATGAGCTTAATTGTATATTCTTAATAAATCTCAGGTGGAATCCCAAATAAATATCCAGGAAAAATATCATAAAACTACTACATTATAGGTAGAAATACATCATGTTTTTCACCTCCATCACCCAAAAAAACTATAATCCCAAGCGATTATCTCTCTTATTTTTTGATGAAATAGCCCTGTACGAACCTCTTTGATATCCCACTCTCCTTGGTGATAATAATTGCTACCCTCAGGAGATATAAAAGTCACTCTCATTGTGTTGAAATAAATGTGGTCTCAGTACACCACTAACGAGTCCATACCCATGATTAGGTCTAATATAGACATATAATGGATTTAAATACCCCCACTAAAATGATACTCCCCAATCCCGAGAGGATACCCCTTGAACAAACTAATGTTTCTTGACTGTACTCCTAATTGTGTATCGATCTTCATCACACAACTCACAAAAACCACTGCCAAAGTCAACCAGTCTACACATTATAATGATACCAATGAATTTGAGACACCTATATAAATTAATGTACTAGCTAGAATAGAATCTATAAGAATATTACCTTTACCCATCGATATTCAAACCTCTCGATCAATAGGTGTAGGTGAAACTGCATACAACCTCCTTACCCTTCTTCCACGTGATGCATTTTGAGTCCACTGGGCTACACCACCCTGTTAACATGGGCACAAATTCATAGAAGTACCACAACCACTTCCTCGACCACCATGGCTTGTAAAACTATAACTTCCAGAATGGTATGGTGTCGAATACCAATTAAAATACTATGAATCTGTCCGGATGCTCTATTATTACCAATCATTCATGGGTTCCTGCAAAACCTATGTAGATGTGCCATTTTTTGTAAGCTCATCACTCTTCTGGGGGTCACAAACCATATATATGAAATTTTCCGAGCCTACCACACTTGTGAAATGTCACTCGAGTAAGATCACGATTAACCAATCCTTCCCCCTAGGAAACTATACATTCCACAACTTTGATCATCATTTACATAACAACGCTTCCTATTATCAGAATTTGTACCTCCTGAACATCCAGTAAGAACAAATTATACTCCACTTGAAAACTCCTTTAGGTTATCATTAGAAATGAGATCCTAGTTCACTACTTCAGAAAAATATTTCCCACCAAAATATAGTCACATTTTTGTTAATTTGGCATTTAATCCCATTCAAAAACTTCTTTTCCATTATTTCCTCAACATATTCAATCCCTTGAAAAAAGAACTGGAAATTTGTAATGTAACTAGAATAGTTCATTATGAACGTACTCCAATGAGTAAACATCATAAACTCATACCCTCTCTCATTCAAGAGAGTTAGAGGGTAAAATTACAAAAAAAAAGTCTCTTAAAAGTCTTTCCACTCCATCTTGTCATGTTTTCCATCTCGTGTATAGACGTTTCACCAACACTATTCGTGACCACATAAAATGTAAGTATCCAATTTGAATTTCTTCTCTAGAGGAGTCACTATGTGGTCAAGTATAGTCTGTATAGACTCAATCCATGACCCAGCTGTCATAGCACCATCCTCCCCAGTAAATGTTGGAGGGTTCTACATCTAAAAATCATGTTTCAAGATTGAAATATAATTCACAACCCCCACAAAATCTATCTTAATAAACAACAAAATGGGATAAAAGTTCTTATGGAACTCATCTCCAAATCCTTCACCCATAACAATCGATGCCTTAGATTCCATCGCTAGAGGACCCTTTCCATCAATAACGTCCCACAGTTCTCTTAACATGAGTCTCCATAGAGGCATATATCTATAATTCCAAATACAATTTTTTGGACACATAACACAAAATTAAAAAAATATGGTATTCCATATAAAACCAAACCAAGTTATCCAAAAAAATCCACCACATGGACAAAACCAATGCACTATCACTGCCCTTAACCATATGACATCTAGGTCCTCATTAACAAAGGATAAACCCATTCTCTGTATTCATGTTCCTCAATAGATACTAGTTAATTCTCAGATTTCATCAATTTCAAATTTTAACATCATATTAGTAACATTTTTTGTTCAATTACATAAGAAAATAAAAGCATTTCATTTTAAAAAATATTCCCAGAACCATATCAGCACGCCTAAAAATGACGCTTGTCACAATAATTCTTGAGTTCTTATAATTATGCAAGCATAATCATCTCTCACGCCATACCAATACACAAGTAAAATCTCACAAAAACATTGAAACAATAATCACATCACACAACAAGTGAATCACTCTAGGTGAAATAACATTCAACTCCAACATAACACATAATTAACAATAATCCCACACCGTTTACATCATATTTTACCTATATATATGGGTTTTCTAATGAAAATAATGATCTCTTTTCCATGGATTGACTCTTACTATTTTCCTATATACCTTTATCAAATAATAATAAAAAAGAAAATAAAATAAAACCCCCTCTGATACCACTCTGTAACACCCTGACCCTAGTGAAACACACTAGGGCCCTCAGTCCGTCAGTCAGGTGACCTCAGGCGTGAATCCCCATATTCCAGGGGATGCTAAATTGCAGTGAGGGTCTATATTGATCATAAAGAGACTATACCCTATTTAAATATGTAACACAACAAAAGAAATAAATAAAAAATTGGAAAATGATACAACAATAACCAGAATAATACCAGTACAACATGATGACCAAAATACGATTACAGTATCTCAAAATTAAGTATTAGATTTTTCATTCCAAATGCATGACATGTTTTTAATGAAGAACCCAAACTAAAGATAGAGAAAAATCATAGGTTATCTTAATACCTTGTTCAATCTCCTCATCCTGGATCCAACCCATATTAGCCATTTAACATAGGGTTCTTGACCTTATCCTATCCTACAAACAAGAAGTCTATTAAGGTATCGATCAAGAATCCCATGTAGAGTGTGAGTAAAACTCAGTAGGCTACCACCAATGATGTCTACAAGAATATAAAGTCAATAATTGTGTATGTAGTTTTATAAATAATACTATATAATAAATAACGCTAATAATTTACAAATATTCAATTATTTGTTATTTAACCGCATAAACCCATGGGTTAGTGAGGGAAGTCAAACCCTCAATACCTACTTTGGTTTTTGTCGTACTATTAACCATAACACATTTTCAATTCAAAATTAATTATTACACATAGGATTTCATCATCCATTTCATTTGAATTTAATATCAGTGATACATGGAACTATAGTCCAATGCCAACATTTTGTGACTAGAATGACATGTTTATCACCCCATGAGTATTTTGAGCATCAGTCTCTCTATCACAACACATTTAATAATAAATCACATATGAGTAATTAGAGCATCATTCCATGTTCCACACTAGAATATCAATCAATCATATAAGGGAATTTGGAGTGTCATATTTTATCCTACACTCATCTCTCAATAATCCACACATATTCACATATCACATTTAATAAGGTTAATCAACATTAACCATATTATAACATTTCACTTCATCGATTCCATTTAAGGGATAAAAAATAAGGTTTATTTATATAATCCCATGGAATAATATAAAAAATTCACCATTAAATCATTTCTCGAAATTTAAATCATATAACCCATTAAGGTCAAGTCAACCATATCATAATTATTGTTTTCAATTATTTCAAAATAATAATTATTTTCCTATTTCCTAGTCACAATATCACATGTTTTACACAATTACAAAATTCCATTAATTAATTAAACAACTAATTAATCCAATTACACCAATTCTAATTGCCCAAATTTATCCCAATTCATTATCTTAAGGTAATTAAATTAAGAAAAATAAATATATGTTGCAATTTTCCAATCATGGGAATTGAAATTTAATAGTTACATACATGTAATTAAATCAAGACCATGGGATTTGAAATTTAATCCTCCAACCTTATGATAGATGACACATTCTCACCAACGGAAATCCCCAATTTAAGTAGAATAACCAAGATAATGAGGAACAATATAGTCTAGATCCAATACCTAGATCAAATGTTAAATGGATTAAGATCTATCAAAAATTATATCTAGATCCATCACCAATGGAGGAAAACATCCCTTTCAAATATGATAGAGGAATGCAAGAGATATGGGAAACTAATTGGGATGAGAATATCTTATCGGGATAGGTGTATATCATTAATACAATCAATTATTAAATAATAAAGGAGGTCATAAGGTCTTTCAATATATCCAGGATCCTAAAAATAAGATTACATGTTTAGGGATGAGTTGGGTCAAATTAGGGAGAAGGATTAGGGGTTCAAAATTTTTAAAACCAATTTAAAAATAATTAATCCCACAATAATGGTTTCTAGGGTAGGGGAGCATGATCTTCAAAATTGTGAACCCTAATTGGGAGCCTCTCCATTGTGGGTGCACGATAACTCCCATGAGGGTGAATGGTTTGAAAATCCATTCCCAAAATGTGCAATCCCACTCTGTATAGGGTTGCACAATTTGGTGGGCATGGCACATAGTTTGGGAAAATCATGAGCCAACCGTGTACTACACAAAACCCCTCCCTAAACATGGAATATTTTACCCAAATGAACCCTAGATGAAACCCAAATAAATATTCTCAAAACAAGGAAAAATACTACATGAAAACAAGCATAATACATATCTACAAATGGATGGTATCTTATAATAGGTAATATATATATCCTATATATATATGATAATATATATCATATATATAATTTATTAGGGAATATTACAAAAAAATATACCTAACTTCATATTCCATGTAACACCCAAACAATTTATAAATATATTTAATATAGATTGAATGAAACACAGAGTCTCTACAAAACAACATTTTATTATTACCTAACTAATAATAATATTTATTTCACTTATGTAATTTGAATTTCGAAAATACTAATATACACATTTATGTTCATTAATATGTTTAGATACTGATAAGACAAGAATATTTTTTTATGAATAGTAACATACCCTTATGAATATTAATGAATAGTACATTGGCCAAAAAATATAAATTTCACCCATGAATGTATAAATATAATTTAGACATAATCTATGTGAAAAAATGATCATATTATAGGTATTGTTATTTTTGTATGTCATAAATAAATTAATTAAAATTTTATGATTTGTTTAATAATTTAAAATGGAAATTTATTTTCTAAAAATTTAATCATAAATAGTTTGTTTATTTTCTTATGGTTATAGGATATTTTTATGGGACCTCGATTAATTTCTCATGGTGTTTTAACATGACTTATTGTTTTAGCGTGGTTTTCTTAGAATAAATTTTGATTTCATTTAAAAATTAAATTAATAATATATAGAAAATTATTTTCAAAAAAATGATTTAAATTTCGAATTCTACAAGTCAAAAAATTGTTTCGGGTATTTTTAGGGATTTTTCAAAAATAATTGAATTTATCATGAATAGTAAAAATACAATTTTGAGTTTTTGATATGTTTAATGACATCATAATGACATAATTATTTATATAAAAAAATTGATCAATTTATTAAATTAAAATATCATATGAGTTGTACCATGGGGCTACTACCATGGGAAAATACAATGGGAAGGCCCATGGTTTTGCAAAAACCACTAATGAGGTGTCCTTTGAAATTAATAAAAAACTCCCTCTTATTTACTATAAATACCCATCATTCCTTCATTTTCATTCATTAAAAACTCATAATACTCAAATATATGGTATTTTAACTCCTTATTAGTCCTCACAAGGTTTCTTAAATTCTACAAGGTCCCATCCTTCATGTATTAGGAGTTAATCTATAAGGTAAAGGAATCTACCACCCTTCCCTTTTATAGCATTCATTTTATGTTATTCTTTATAATTTATATTGGATTATATTAGGATATGTTTTTAAATATCCCCCGTACTATCCATATTATGTTTGAATGATTAGATTCCTCTTTTTCTCTCATCAAAATATTTTATTAATATTCCAGTGACATCGTTATGCTGTCTAATTTTCTTAATGGATCTCTAAACTTTTCCTTTCTTTTCAAGTTCATTTATTTTCTTATTATTTCCTCACATAATTTCCTTCATATTTTTTTATTACTCTAGTACCTTATATTTACAGGAATTTTTTCAGGAAAAAGGTATAATTATTCATCATCTGTCCTTTACAATTCGTTTATACTAAAAATGAAAACACCATTTGAGATATGCTAACTTACCGCATTCATGGACGATGGTTTTTCAATTTCTATTACAATCATCAATTCTGGTCATTAAACCATTATTATCATTAAACAAGACTATTATACATATATTATTTTTCAACTAGGGTTCTGGAATCTATTTTTACACATGGTTTTGATTTATAAATCAAAATGATTTTGTTGTGCTCAAAAACAACCATTTAACCCAAACAGTTATAATTAAGTAACTTATATAAATATGCATCTTCACTATAAGTAACCAAATTATATTTAAAATCATGAAACCTTTGGTATATTCACTAGTAATATATAACTTCAATTCGGTACAACCATTCTCATATTACATGATTCTCTGTTCATATATAGAAGTATAATGATCATGAAACAAACAGACATAAACATTGAAATTCAACCAATTATCCCTTCTACTATTCCATGAATGAATTTAATTATTATATAATATATAAATTAAATGTATAATAGTTTCATGAAATATTAATTAACGAATTTAATTTGGTTTTCCTGGTCACTAAGACCAAGTGAAGAACACTATCAGACTTAAGGTAAGGGGTTTTTTCATCTCACTCCCATTTTTGTGAGATATACAGTATTCACTAATACTACTTGTGTATGGTGTATGTACACATCCCATTGATGATTCATATCATGAATCTACTTATTTTCATGATAATAAATTTATTATTTATTATTTTTAATTTTGGTACATACTATTCAATTTATTAGAACATTTCAAGGATATTCTACCAGAACTTGGATTTTCATTCAGGTTTCTCTTATTCCATACTCACCTCAATAAAATTATTATTTAATTATATTTACTCCTCATAAATTATTCTTTAATGTTAAATAAATGTTTACTAATAAGTTTTCTTTTTTATTTTATGGGGAGTTATATGTTTTAAAAGGATCTTTCAAAAATTCGTTACAAAATACAACCTCGATTCAAGGAACATCTCGAATTCTTACCTATTCTGAAGTTCACCCTATAATCATTATTAAGCCATATTTATAATAATAAAATCTAAAATATTGACATGAAAATGATATTTTGGTTAATTTCTTATTTTATGAAATCAAACATGCATTTAGTCGTTAAAATCCTTTAATATCTTTCTTAAACCACACTTAAATGTTTTATATCTAAAGATTCTTTAAAAACACTTTTTAAATGATTTCACAAAAATAATTCTTTATTTAAGACTCATGTATAATTTCAATGAAATTTTTTTTTTCTGGGATGTACATGTTTACAATCTTATTTAATGACAAAGAAAACTTATTTTTCAAAATAACTCTTCTTTCTAATGTAAAAAAAATGATTTTTATCATCTCACTTTATCTTTTTTGAGATATATGAAATGTTCACAAAATATTTCATTCATCTGGTGTATGTAATATCATTTGTAATATAATATGAAGAGTCTTATTATTCTCATGATATTATAATGGATTATGATTTGAATGTTTCAAGGTGTTATGGGACACTTCAGAATGGTTAAGGATTATTTCTTCAAGGATTTTTCAATGGTCTCATTTAAAAGTATCTTCATCTATGTGAAAATACATTAATGAATAATTTGATTCAGTTATATTTATCCCTTATTATATCATCAATAATATTTAATTTAAAGTTTTATGATTCGATTGAATTTGTATTTTCTATCTTAAACCATTCACCAATTTACTCTGAATTGTTAGTGTTTACGCTTAATGATCGGGGAATGTTTTTTACATTTCATATGTTTGTATCAATATGAATGTGAATATTGTTTATGTTTATCCCCATTCATATGAGAAATTAATTGGACTTTTTAAAAGTCATTTGGGTCCCACTAGATGCCCTCAGAGCATCGGTAGGTCTCATGAGAAAAACTATAATCCGGGCATGATGCCTTGAAAAAATGATTATTTATGGTCTTGGTATAAGGCCTCGACTGTATGTTTTAGAATGTATTTCATAAGAATCTATCTCATTATGAATCTATAAATTCATATTTCAGGTGGTTATTCGACTAGTAGGGTACCCATGATTATGTTTTATTTTTAAATTATTTACTCAACTCATATTCCTACCATAATGTGTTCAACGTTATTATTTTTAAAAGGAATGTGTTCTTAGTTATTCAACATGCCTATTTATTTTGTTAATGATATATTATGTTTTATTTCTTACCTTTATGGAGCATATGAGCTCACCCCTTTATTATGTTTCATTTTCTCAGTACACGAAGAATTTTATTATGAATTACCTTGAGGGATAAACTTAGAGTTGTGGATGTTCCCGATAAAACATAATTTTTTTTCTTTTCAAGTTGTAATGTTAAACCAATGTATATATTTGGATTTCTAAAATAGATAAACTATTCATTCCTTTGGGATTTTATTCATTATAATAATGATAATGTATTAAAACAATGAACCAACTCCAGGATTCTGGGGTTGACATGTTACAGTTGGTATCAAAGGGAGTTTAGTTAAAAATAGGGAAACTAGATTCAGAATACATAGCTTAAGCAAAAACCCTAACATATACTTTGAGGATAAATATAAAATAACATCCTTCAATTTTAGTAGGGAATATATTATGTGGATCATTGTAGATAATATATTCCTACCTAGATACTAGGGGATATGCTTATGATAATTCACATTTTATTTACCAACCATTATGAAGAAATTTAATTTAATTTTTTTCCTCAACGGAACTATGTATATGATTATAAGATTATCTCTTGATTGGATTTCAATTTATACTTTTTATTTTTCTATGTTGAAATTATACATTATGATTCATAATATAAAATAGTGTATGCCATTTCTTATAAATTTATCCCTGAAACTAGAATGCAAACCACAACAAACCACACAATTCAAAGAGTAAAAATGATTGTTTCTTTGATGAGGTTAAGCCAGAATTTCAATGGAAAATAATATATCAAACATTATCATCATATGAGGAGATATTATTATGTCCAAATAATAATTATAATAATTTTTGAAACTATTTTGGAATTGGAAAGATGTAGAAGAAGAAGATGACAATAAAATATGGATAAAGGGAATAAGGGATAGAATAATTTTTCTACATGTGATAATTGTGGAATGAATCATCGTAGAAAATGATTGAAGGGGAAGGGTTATTGTATGTGTGTAGAAAGAGGACTCATAGTTCCTAATTTACATGGTTTGAAACATGTTTCCAATGTACAATTCTTCAACTTCATGGAGATGAGACACTAAGTGAATCAATGTCCTAATAACTACAGGAATATACCCCAAATGATATTACTAGATAATGATCTTATTATGATCCTTCAACAGATGAAGTGGAAAGATTAATATTCCTCATAAATTATCATGTAATATAAATTTTTTATCTACTATATATTAGTTATAAGAATTATGGAATACATGAGGATTATACTACAATACTATTTCATTAAGTATTTGAGGTTATATAATGAAGTGTACCAAGGAAAAGGGATTTATTAGAATGTTAATATTTTTAGAAAACACATGATTGAGGGAAATAAAACCTTTAATATATATATATATATGATGTTGAGATAATTATGAAGAAATGATTGATTTACATAAGAAATGACTGACTTGGAATGTATTATTAACTTATCGAGAAGTGGTTTATGTTATCATCGATGGATTTTACAAGGATTTTGGATTTTAGGAATATATCCAACAAATTGTATCTTAATTAAGGAATATAAAAGAATACGTTTTTCTAATATAGTTTTTATGGTATTTCAGGTTATTACCAAATTAAAAAAAGGAGACATGATGAATTTTTTCACAATATTAGAATGTGAAAATTTATAACTGCTTTATGTTGATTATGGGCTAATGATATTTTCATCATAGAAATTCAAATAACTTCATTCTAAAGTATTAAATCATTATATTTTATAATGTTTTAAGATTTATTAAATTTTTTTCTTTGATCATTGTATGATAATTTATAGTTTAATATACTACTTCACCATATGGCATAACCGGTGCTAAGTGATGAATTATAAATAGTCCAAGGTGGAATAAAAGGATGAGTTTGTAAATCAAAACTTATATTTATACTCTTATATAGTGGAATAATTCCTCAAATCATGGAAAAGAGTCTTAAATAAAATTTTCTCCTATTATCATAATCCTTGATAATGTTGATGAATTTTTTACTGTAGTTTATAGTGTTTTAGTAGACAAACTTTCATTTGAACATTTTCTCTATCACATTCCAATAAAACTTCATAGTTATATTTTTCTTCTATTTCCATGTTTTCACATCCAACTAATGTAACCCCATTTGAAAGCATAATTTTTGTGGTGACCACCTCATTTACCTTAACCCATTTTAGGAGGATACTTTATTTACTCTGGTTCTGATGTGGGTTCCCCAAAAGGTAAATTTCAAGAATCAACCTTTATCATTCAAACTACATTTTCTAATTGTGAGGATGAAATTCTGTTTAGGGGAGAATAATTAACACCCCAATATTTTCCAAATAGATTTAATATAGAATGCATGAAAAACTATGTCTCTAAAAAACAACACTTTATTATAACTTAACAAATAAACATAATTTATTGACTTCAGTAATTTTAATTTTGAAAAAAAACTGACATACACGGTTGCGTTCAGTAAGATATTTAGAGTCTAATAAGACAATCATAATTTTTTATGAACAATAGCATACCCTTATGAATAGTAACATACACTTATGGATAGTAAAATACCCTTATGAATAGTAATAGATCATTATGAATAGTAATTAATAGTAATTAATATTAAATCAACCAAATAATAGAAACTTCACCCATGAATTCATAATTAAAATTTAGACATCTTATAAGTGAAAAAAAATCAGAGTATACGTATTGGTATTTTTGTATGTCATAAATATTTTAGTTACAATTATATGATTTATTTAATAATTTAAAATAGAGATTTATTTTCATAAAATGTAGTCATAAATTGTTATTTTATTATCTTATGGTTATAATATAATTTTACGGGACCTTGATTAATTTCTCAAGGTATTATAAAGTGACATATAGTTTTAAAGTAGTTTTTCTAAAATAAATTATGATTTTATGTTAGATATAAATTAAAAAAATTTAAACAAATATTTTCAAAAAATTTATTTCACTTTTTAATTATACATGTTGAAAAATGTTGGGGATTAATTTTTGGGATTTTCTAAAATACTTGAATTTTTCATGAATAATAAAAATACATTTTTGAGTTTTTGGAATGTTTTAGGACATCATAATGATGTAATAATTAATATAAAATTATGGTCAGATTTTTTATACCAAAATATGATATGATGTGTCCCATGGGGATAATAAAATTGGAAAATACCATAGCAAAGCCCATGGTTTTGAAAAAACTACTAATGAGGTGTCCTTTGAAATTAACAAATAACACCCTCTCATTTACTATAAACACACACTCATTCATTTGTTTTATTTCATTAAAAACTCATTATACTCTATGATCTGGTATAGTTACCTCCCTAGGAGTCCTCCAGAGGTGTCCTCAATCCCCCCAAGGTCCCAACCTTAATTTTATATGATTTACTCAACAAGGTAAGGACATCTACCACCCTTCTCATTTTCATGCTTTAAATTTATGTCATTATATTAAATTTCAATTGGATTATGTTGTGATATTTCATTAAATACTCCCCTTAATATCAATATTATGTAATAATGATGAGAGACCCCTTTTTCTCAAATAAAACTATTTTATTATTTTTTAGGAAATATCGTTATGGTGCTGAATTTTTGTAAGGGATCTCTCAACTTTTCTTTTCTTTTCAAGTTCTTTTTTTTCATTTTCTTTCCTCAAATATATTCATATAAATGTTGTGATCACTCCATTATATTAAATGTACTAGAATTTTGTTATTTTAAAGGAATAATTCGTCATCATCTCACCTTTTCCCATTCTTTTATACTAGAAATGAAAGCAACATCTGAGATGTGCAAATTTGCCACCTTCAAGGATGATGGGTTCTGAATTTATATTATCATATTAAATTCAGGTAATGAAACCATTATTATCATTGAAAAAGACTATAAAAAATGTTTTTTGTCTCATTTATGGTTCTGTCATCTTTTTGTATACATGGTTTTGATTTATAAACCAAAAGGAGTTTATTGTGATAAAAAAACCGTCAATTAACCCAAACGTTTATCATTAGGTAATTTATATAAAGATTCATCTTCAAAAAAAGTAACCAAATTAAATTTAAAACCATGTAACCTTATATATGTTCAATAATGACTAATAACCTCAAATCAGTAAAACTATCTTCATTTAACATGATTCTCTATTCATATATATAAGTATACCGATCATTAAACAAACAGACCTGAACAATGAAATTAAACCTATTAACCCATCAAAAAGGTCATGAATGAACCTAATAAGGTAATAATAAATCACTTACATAAATAATAGGTTATGTAACTATTAATTAATTAATTTTATTTTTTTATCTAGGAAACTAAGACCATGTGAATAAGACCATCAGACTTAAAGTAAGGGGTTTCTTCATCTCACACCCATTTTTGTGGGATATTACATATTCACTACTTGTACTTGTGTATGGTGTATGTATCCTAACCATTTCTTTTTCATACAATAAATCACTTTATTATCAATATTATTAATGTATCATTTCTTATTATTAATTTTAGTAATATGATTCAATTAATTACAATGTTTTAAATGTTCTCTACCAGAACCTTGATTTTCATTCGTGTTTCTCTTATCCTCAACTCACCTTAAAAAATTATTATTTAATCATAATTACACATCATAATTTTTTTTAAAGGTATATATATGTGTACTAAATAGTTCCCTTCTTTTTTTAATGGGAAGTTATATTTTTAAAATTATATTTCAAAAATTCATTATGAAATAAAAGCTCGATTCAAGGAACTTCATGAATTCTTACCTTTTTTCTAGTTCACTATATAATCTATTTTAAGCTACATATATATTTATAAATTAAAAAAACATGGAAAAGATATTTTGGTTCATTTCCAGTTTTATGGAAACAAACATGTTTTTGCGCTTTAAAATCCATTAATATATTCCATAAATTGCACTAAAATGTTTTATATCTAAATCTTATTTAAAACATTTTTTAAATGAATTTACCTCAACAAGAATTTATTTAATACTGAAATTTAATTTCATTGCCATTACCACATATTTTCTGGGATTTAAATTTTTACAATCTGATTTCATAAAGAAGAAAAAAATGATTTTCCAAAAGAACCATTCTTTCCAAAGTAAAAAATGATTGTTCTCCTCTCACATTATCTTTTAAGATATATATTCCTTGATCACCACTTATATATTTAATGTGGTGTATTTAATTACCATTGGTATATCATATAAATATTCTCTTTGTTCACATGATATTCAAAAAGACTATTATTTTAATTTTTTCAAGGTGGTATTGGATACTTGGGAATGATTAAGAATTATTTCCTCTAGGATTTTTCAATGGTCTCATTTAGAAGTGTCTTAATCTATGTCAAAATACTTTCTTGAATATTGTAATTTAGTGAGGTTTATATCCTAAGATATCATATACTATATTTAATTGAATGTTTTATTATTAGTTTGACTGTGGATATGCTATCTTAAAACCATTCACCAATTTACTCTAAATGGTTAGTGTTTATGATTAATACTTGGGGAAAGTTATTTACATTTCATATGTTAGTGACAATGTGAATTTGTATGTTGTTTATTTATATCACCACTCATATAAAGAATGAATTAGACTTTTTAAGTGTTGGGAGGGTCCCCCTGTAGCCCCTAGATGCATCGGTAGGTCTCATGAGACAAAACAATGTCTTCGAATAAGGCCCTGACCAAATGATTATTTATAGTCTTGGAAAGAGGCCTTGGAGGTATGTTTAAGAATGTCCACTATATTAATTTTCCTCATCATGATGCTATAAATTCCGTGTTCATGTGGTTATTTGACTGGAACTAGTGCAGAAAACGTTTTTTACATCACCATTTTTACGTCAGTTATCTATTACCGACGTGATAATCTGTGAAACGTGGTTTTTTACATCGGTTATAAAATAACAGACGTAAAAAAAATACAGCAAGTATATTTTTAACATCGGTTATTTTAATAACCGACATTAAAAATCACGTGCTTTTGTTTTTTACGTCGTTTATAAATTAACCAACATAAAAAACCAAAGTGCAGGGTTTTTTACGTCGATGTAATAAACACGGATTTTGAGGCATTTTTGACGTTGGTTATACAATAACAGATGTAAAAAACCAACACGTGGATTTTTTTACGTCGGTTATAAAATAACCAACGTAAAAAAAGTTGTATCTGATACATTTATAACATTGGTTATTATAATAACCGACATTATAAATGTAAAAAACAGTTTATAACATCGGTTATTAAATAACCGAACTTATAAAACATCTAAAAAATTAACAAGCCTCGTGGATTGTCATCAATGATTTTTCAATCGACAGTCCGGCTGCTCATCTCTCTCGCGTGGTAAACCCTAATAAACTCATCGATCTTGCTGCGTTAAACTCATTTTTCTATCATCATTTATCAACTTTACTATCCTCAGATCTATCATCTCAACTCGCATCACTCAAGTAAGCCTTCTACGAATTTATTTCATTCATTTTTTTCCCTAATTGTCTATATTTATGTTTTGCGATTTTTTTGTTTAAACTAGGTAATATTCTTCCATTTTGAACCCTCTTACCTCTTTTTTCCATCATCATCTTATTTATCATCCCATGATATATTAGATCAACTCGCAATATTCACATAAGCCTCAACTACTTCTATTTAGTTTTTTTGTTTCTCGAATGCCCGACATTGATGGTAATTTTTGTTTTCATTGACAACTAATGATCTCATTCACCAATATTACTTCATAGAATGGTTATTGATTAAATGTAAAAATTCAGAAATGATATTTCATGTGTTTTTGTGGCTTATGTTTATCCTCTTTTATATGAGAATCTATTAGACATGTAATTTAATTTCTATTGACCTCTATGGCCCTTCGATGCATCACTATGTCTCATGATTCCAAATAAAAATGGGTTCTGCTGAGGGCTTACCCTAGTATTTTTTTAGGCTTTGGCCAAGGCCTTGACAATATGTTTAAGATTTCTAGAATTATCCATTACCTCATTATGATATTAGTTATTGAGAAAACATTTGATCATTTGACTAGTTGAATATCATTTGTTATTTTTAATTATCGTACGATCATTTATGTAGCCATATTTAATAATATTTAACTCCATCTATTTCATGCTGAAGTATATATTAAATGTATGTGTTTTTAGTTGTTCACCATGCCTAGCTTTTATATGTAAACCATTGTTTGGGGGTTGTCCAGGGGGTGGGGGATGTCCAGAGGGTTAGGGGGTGTCCAGGGGTGTCCAAGGGGGTGGGTGGGTGTGGAGGGCTGTCCAAGGGGGTGGAGCCTATCCAGACAGTTTTGGGGGTTGTCTGGGGGTGTCCAAGGGGGTCGGCGGTGGGGGTGGTGTCCAGGAGGGGTGGGGTACTGTGTGGAGGGGTGGGGTGTTGTCCAGGGGTGGGGGGCTGTCTAAAGGGTAGGGGGTGTCCAGTGGGGTGTCCAGGGGGTAGGGGTGGGGGTGGTGTCCAAGAGGGGTGGGGGTGCTGTCTAGAGGGGTGGGGGTTTTCCAGGGGTGGGGGGGATATCCCGAGGGTTGGGGGTGTCCAGGGGGTGTCCAAGGGGGTGGGTGGATGTGGGGGATTTCCAAGGGGGTGGGGTCCTGTCCAGAGGGTTTTAGGGGTTGTCTGGGGGTCGGGGGCTATCCAGATGGTTGGTGGTGTCCAGGGGTTGTCCAAGGGGGTATGGGGTGGGGGTGGTGTCCAAGAGGGGTGAGAGGTGCTGTCTAGAGGGGTGGGGGTTGTCCAGGGTGTAGGGGGCTGTCCAGAGGGTTGGGGTTGTCCGGAGGGGGGGTGTCCAAGGGGGTGGGTGGGTGTGGGTGGTTTTCCATGGGGGTGGGGGCCTATCCAGAGGGTTTTGGGGGTTGTCTGGGGGGTGGGGGTGTCTAGAGGGTTAGGGTGTCCAGGGGGTGTCCAAGGGGGTAGGGGGTGGGGGTGGTGTCCAGGAGCGATGGGGTGCTGTCTAGAGGGGTGGGGGCTATCCAGGGGGTGGGGGGCTGCCCAGAGGGTTGGGGGTGTCCATCGGCGTCCAAGGGGGTGGGTGGTTGTGGGGGGCTGTCCAAGGGGTGGGGGCCTATTTAGAGGGTTTTGGGGGTTGTCCGGGGGTGGGGGTGATTCTCAGGTTTACTCCATTTTCTCCATATATTTGTTTTATATTTCAAAATTTTTTAACATTCAAATTATGGTTTTTTTCATATAAACATATATTTTTCTTATCATAAAAATATATATATTTTTTATATTTTTTATAGGTAATAATGAGTCGAAGTTGGATTACGGCACATCGAATGATCAATGAATATGAGAAAGGTGTTGATGCCTTTTTGGAATTTTCTTAATGAAATGTTCCAAGTAGTGACATTTTTTCTGTCCATGCCTGATATGTTTGAATATGAAGAAGTTGAAAAGAAGAGAGATAAATGATCATCTGATTTTTCATGGTTTTAATCCATGTTACAGCCCTTGGATTTGGCATGGTGAAACTGGATGGAATGTCACTGATGATGATGATTCGCAAGATGGTAACTCCGATGGATTTTAAGAAATGATTCGCGATATTGTAGCAGAACAAATTGAGATAGAACCGACAGTTGCGCGTCTATATGGTGATGCTGAAAACCCATTATATCTTGGTTGTACAGATTTTATGATTTTTTCGACGGTGTTAAGATTGATTAACCTAACGGAAAAACATGGATGGAGTGACATAAGTTTTACAGAGCTGCTACAATTGATGAAATACATTATTCCAAAAGGTAACGATCTTGCAGATTCAAATTACCAGGACAAGAAAATATTATGCCCGATGGGATTGGGATACAAGAAAATACATGCATGTCCGAATGACTTCATTATATATAGGAATAAATATGAATTTCTATCAGAGTGTTCTAAATGTGGGATATCACGATATAAGTGGAAAGAAAATCACTAGCTGATGTAGAGATTACAATGCTCCCTTCAAAGGTATTTTGTTATCTTCCTATAATTCATCATTTAAAACTTTTATTTGATAATTCACATGATGCAAAAATGTTATGATGGCATGCTTATGAGTGGGTATTTTATGGAAAATTATGCCTTCCAGCTGATTATCCACAATGGAAGAAAATTGATGCGTAGTATTCTAAATTTTGAAAAGAAATTATAAATCTCAGACTAGGGCTATGCACAGATGGAATGAATCCATACCGAACCCTCAGTAGCACACATAGTTCATGGAATATTTTATTGGTAATTTACAACCTCTCTCTTGAAGATTTTATCAATCACAAATATGTCATGTTGAGTATAATTATCTATGTTCCAAAGCAACCAGGTAATGATATTGATGTTTACATGTCACCGTTGATTGATGATTTGAAACTATTATGGGCTGATGGTACTAGGGTGTATGATTCTTATAAAATCGAATATTCTCAACTACATTAAGAGATTCTATTCACTATAAATGACTTCCCAACGTATGGAAATTTGTCTAGATATAGTGTTAATGGGAATAAAGCATGTCCAATTTGTGAACAACAGACGTCATATTATCAATTTCATCATGGGAGCAAAATAGTGTACATGGGTCATCGAAAGTTTTTTCCTATGGATCACCCTCAAAGAAGAATAAAAAAGTCATTCAATGGATCACATGAATTTGATACTGCTCCAAAACCTTTATACCCTAATCTGTATTTTGAAAGGGTGAAAAATCTTGATGTGACATTGGGAAAGACACAGAAATCTGGTAATGATAGACATATTTGGAAGAAAAGGTCAATATTTTTTGAGCTACCATATTGGAGGTATCATAAAGTTAAACATAATATTGATTTCATGCATGTGGAGAAGAATATATGTGATTGTTTGATTGGAATATTGTTAGATATTAAAGGAAAGACAACAGTTGGGTTGAATGAAAGATCAGACTTATTATCAATGGGAATACATTTGGAGTTAGATCCCACTCCTAAAGGAAGACGAACATTTCTTCCCCCGGCTTGTCATACATTATCTAAGAGGGAGAAAATTATCTTTTGTTAGTATCTTCATGATATTGAAGTGCCTTAAGGTTATTCTTCAAATGTAAAATTTTTTGTCTCATTGAAGGACTTGAAGTTGATAGGTTTGAAATCACATTATTTTCACGTCATGATGCAACAAATTCTACCAGTTGCATTGCGTGGAATATTTCCCATTCATGTCAGAAAGACTATACTGAAGTTGTGTTATTTTTTCAATTCAATTTGTAATAAGGCGACTGATGTGAATGCTTTGAAAATTTTGGAAAAGTATGCAATTTTTATACTTTGTCAATTGGAAATGTATTTTCCTCCAACTTTTTTTCATATAATGGTGCATTAAATGATTCATCTGGTTCGAGAAATAATGCTTTGTAGACCTGTATATCTTCGATGGATGTATCCTTTTGAAAGGTATATGAAAATATTAAAGGGGTATGTTAAAAATCCATATCGACCTGAAGCCTCCATTATTGAAAATTATATTTTTGAGGAGGTAGCAGAGTTTTGTACGAGCTACTTGGCTATGGAGCAATACATAGGTTTGCCTCCATCTCGCCATGAACGAGTTAATAATGAGGGAAAGGGGATTCATGGCTTGAAAGTCAAATCATTGTCAGCTGAACAAATGAAGAAGTTAGAATCATACATCTTGAATAAGATAGTTGATTCTCAACCGTATATCACATTGCATATTAATGAGTTGAAACATTGTCATCCAAAGAAGAAAGAAATGTGGATTTTTAATGAGAACAACAAAAAAAATTCATGGATTAAAAAGACTTTTCTTGGTACATCAGATGTATCAGAGACATTAAAATGGATAGTTGGTGGTCCATGTTCAAATGTGATAACATGGTCCAGTTATGACATTAATGGCTATAGATTTCATACAGAATCTCAGGACAACAGTAGTGCGGTTTAGAATAGTGGTGTATTGGTGTTTGCAGAAGCAATGATTTTTTCGAGTGCTAAGGACAAAACACCAATTTCTGCATCAAGTACATTTTATGGAGTGATTGAAGACATATGGGAGGTTGAGTACTTTAAAATAAAAGTTCTTTTTTTTAACTGTAAATGGTTTATCAGTAAGAACAGTGTCAGACACGATGAATTTGGAATGACACTTGTTAATCATAATAGATTGGAATACACAGCTGATTCTTTTGTAATGGCAACACATGAAAAACAAATTTTCTATGTAGTAGATCAATTAGATATGCAGTGGGCCATTATTTTACAAGGGAAAAAACAATATTTTGGTGAGGATGAACTTGATGAAGATGATGATTTATGTGATATCCCTACTTCCAGGGAAATATTAACAGAACATAATGATGAGCCTGTTGAAGACGTGTTTTTTTCCATAAGGAATGATCACGACGAAGGAATTTTGGAAAACAATCCATTTATACATTCCTAAAATTACAGGTAACATATGTTTATTTCTTGTTTACATTTATTTTTTTCATAAATATATGATATTGTATGTTTTTTATTTATTAATACATGTTTTAAAACAAAATAAGTATAAGTTTATGTTTGTTTTAAGTTTGTTTAGTTTACTTTATCATGTTTATAACCATTACATGAATTATATATCTATTATTTTGGTTCAGTGACAATTACTTTACCATGTTCACCAGGTTTACCATTTTTACCATCTTGACCATTTTACCATCTTTACCATCTTTACCGTTGTTTAACATTCTTACCATATTACCAATGTTTACTATTACATAACTTAGTACACTTTGCTATTTTATGATTACAGTAGTATTAAAATATTTTAATTTGTATATTTGTGAACTAACGTTTGTTTTGTTGATTTGAAGGATAATGAAAGATCATTCAGTTGATCAACCACATGATTTTGCAGATAAGAATATTAGTCATACCTCTGGGGATGAACATTCACATGCTCCTATTATGACAAAGAGTTCAAAGGTTGGTAATCGTGGGTGCACACGTTTACCAAAATTATCACTTTCCAATAGACATGATTAGGGGATAGTCGTTGAGTTTGATGATGATGATATTCCTAGAGGTCTGAATGCAAAAGATTTTAAGAGTTTTGTACCAACTCAGGCTAAGAGCAAAGTAAGCATTCTGTATGATAATTGGAGAAGTGTGGATAAAGAGATAATCTCTCAGTTGTGGGAGACGATTTAGGTAAGATCATTTTTTATTGATTGACTATTCTTTTAATGTTTCTAGTATATATAATATGTTTAACCTCTTCTTTATCAGATGAAATTTGATATTCCGGACACTGGAGGAGTCAGGAAGAAATGTAAATCGTTGGCTGGCAGGAGATGGAGGGATTTCAAATCAACCCTCTCATCTGATTTAATTTATGGTCATAGGAGTCATGAAAATCCATGTCGTATATATCCTTTTATAGATGAAGACACATGGAGACATTTTTTTGAAAGTAGAAGAAAAGAGTCATTTTTGGTCAGGTAAATGTAAACTTTTATAAGCTTTCTTATATAAATGATCTTATTTATGTTTTGTTCAAGATTTATTATTCTTAATTTACAACAAACAAGGAAAGCTCATCAGGAGATCCAATATAAAAATGTATACCCTCATAGTGTATCTCGGGGAGGGTATTCATTTTGGGAAGAACAAATGATGGAGAAAAATTTCAACAACTAAGAGTTGGTTCTTAAAGCTCTGGAGAGGTGGCCCCTCCATCCCCTCCATCTATACATGAAAAATGGAAGAGTGCTCGGAAGGGAAAAAAAGGGAAATATCTTTTAGAATAATCAAGAATCGTAGCTGAGAGTATTGTAAGATATCTATTTTATTTATTTAAGTTAACTATTTTCTTCATATAATTTCAATAATTACAAAAATGTTCAATTAATTAATACAGGACTCTCTTGAAGAGTAGAGTTCACATGGGACATTTACAGCTACTGGGAGGGAAGATATTATATCCGTAGCATTTGGAAGGCCCAAGCATCCTGGTCGTGTAAAAGGATATCTGGTAGGTGTATCGGTAAGAAAAGTGTGTCTATGTTCTTCAACTTCTAATGTTGAGGGGGTTAAGAAAAAAAGTAGAATCCTTGGAGGCTGAAGTTCATAATATTAATGCGACGATGGAGGACAAGATTAGAGCGTCGGTGCAGTCTATGTTTGCAGACATGCAAGCACAATTTCAGAATGCAGCTCCCACTCCTCCACCTCCCCCTGCAGACCCCATTATTTATCTTCCACCTCCGCCAGTAGCTCCCACTCCCCCACCTCATCTTGAGGTCCCCATTTTTTATCCTAATCCTCTACCGCAGCTTCCTACTTATTGCGAGTTGTATGTTGATGATTCTCAACATCATGTAGTAGCATATGTGTTTGTATATTGTATAGGAGATACAGTTCATCATCAACAATTAGAGGTTGAGAATCAGAGGGTCACTGTACATGATATTATAGATAGATTAGCTCGGGTACCATTACCTACAGATGAGGTGGTGACATTTGGACATATTATCAGCCATTTTTTAATTTGGTCATCCAGACTTCTTCGACTCATTACCATAGTGGTATGAATGTAATATCTTTTATTTTATTTTTTTATTAAAGTTGTTTTATCATTTAAAAAATAATATATTTTTCAATTTATTTTTTCAGGAACACTTCGAAGGTATATAAATATAGTATAGACATCAACAAAGACAAATGGATATGATATCAGATAAAAATTCTGGTAGTCTTGATAGATTGTCAAGATATTCAAATTTTTTGGTGGGTAATTATCTGTTTCTAATGGAAGCTCATGTTTGTGGACATGAAATAAGTGTGGGGATTATGAAAACTGATATCATGGAGCTTGTTACTCAAGATAAGTTTGGTATCGACGTGGTGCAAATTTTTTCCATGTATGTCTTAACACCTTTTCCCTGCGTTTTATTTATTAAAAATGTATACTTATGTATGTTTTGTATTAGGTATCATTATAAAATTTGTGAGAGGAATGAGCTGGAAGATGTATATGGATTCATAGACCCGTAATTGATTTCCCCTAAAGCATGTGCATTGAATGAGGAATAAATAATGGTTTATATTGCTGAAAGACTTGAAAAGAATATAGTCACACAATATTGGATGATTCCTTTTTGTGAGAGGTATGAAACACATCTCTCTCAAAGTGTTAATTATCTTTTAACATAAAAAAAACCACTAACATTAAATTTCATTTTTATCAGTGATCATTGGATGTTAGGGGTTTTTTTCAAGGGAGAAAGAACTTTATTAGATATGCTCTGTCCATGATGATATGCGGGAAAGTTTTAATAATATATTGGAAAAGTATGTTTCAATTTCTCAATAGTTTTATATATTATAATGAATTTCAAATTTACCCCATTCGTATTATTTTCTAACAGTGCATGAGCCTACTTTCGAAAAAACACAAAGAAAAGGAGTGCAAAGATCAAAAATGTAAATGCAAAGGTAAATATCCATTTATAATTTGTACTTTATGATTTATTACATAAAAACAATATATTGAATTTATACTCATTCAAATATAATTTTCATGAACAACAAGGCATCATCGAATGTGGATATTATATGTTAAGATATATGTATGAAATAATAACAATTGGGACAGTTGTGAATTTTGAACTGGTAATATTTCCTCTTAAACGTTACCATAATATTTCAAATTGATTTATTCATTATACACGTTAAATACAGTTTTTTTCATTTGTAGCTTTTTGATGACCCTCGACCCTATACTATTGAATACATCAAACACTTACAAGTGGAGTGGTCAAATTATTTTACAGGTTTGATTGAATTTTAGTTGTTTGTAATGTAAAATGTAATTTTGAATATTGCCATTGTAATTGTGTATTTGGTAGTAGTTTAGGTTGGATTTTTTTTATGTTGACTGTGTATGTTTTGAATGTTATATATGTGAATGTTTAATTTTTGTCAACTTTTTATTTTGTTCTACTTATGATGGTTTTTCTGGTATGGATTCTGGTCTGGGGGGAGGGGTTCCAAGGGTGGGGGTGTTCAGTGGGGTTGGGGGAGTCCGGGGGTCTGGGAGGGTTGTCTGGTGGGGTGGGGGCATTCCAGGGGGTGGGAGGGCTGTCCAGGGGTGTGGGACGGCTGTCCAGGGGTGTGGGAGTGCTGTCCAGGGGGTGGGGGTATACATGAGGGCGGGGGGTTGTCCAGGGGTGTTTGGGGTTGTCCAGGGGTGTGGTGGGGGCTCCAATGGGGTGGGGGAGGGCTGTCGAGGGTGTGGGGGTATACATGAGGGTGGGGGGGGGTTGTCAAGGTGTGTTTGTAGTTGTCTAGGGGGTCGGGGGCAGTCTAGGGGTGTGGTGGGGGCTGTCAAGTGGGGTGAGGGGGTGCTGTTCAGGAGGGTGGGGGTTGTCGAGGGGTGTTTGGGGCTATCTAGGGGGTCGAGGGGTAGTCCAGGGGTGTGGTGGGGGCTCCAATGGGGTGGGGGGGCTATCAAGTGGGGTGAGGGGGTGCTGTTCAGGAGGGTGGGTGTTGTTGAGGGGTGTTTGGGGATGTCCATGGGGTTGGGGGCAGTCTAGGGGAGTGGTGGGGGCTGTCAAGTGGGGTGAGGGGTGAGGGGGTGCTGTTCGGGAAGGTGGGGGGGTTGTCGAGGGGTGTTTGGGTCTATCTAGGGGGTAGGGGAAGTCCAGGGTTGTGGTGGGGGCTCCAATGGGGTGGGGCTGTCAAGTGGGGTGAGGGGTGCAGTTTAGGATGGTGGGGGGTTGCCCCGGGGTGTTTGGAGCTGTCCAGGGGGTTAGGGGAAGTCCTAGGGTGTGGTGGGGTTCCAATGGGGTGGGGGATGTCAAGTGGGGTGAGGGGTGCTATTCAGGAGGGTGGGGGTTGTCGATGGGTGTTTGGGGATCTCCAGGGTGTAGGGGGCTGTCGAGGGGTTTGGTGGCGGCTCCAATGGGGTGGAAGAGGGATGTCCAGGGGGTATACATGAGGGAGGGGCTATCAAGTGGGGTAAGTTTTATATGTTATCAATGTAAATTATTAAATTTTCTTTAGTTCTTATTTTGACCTCATTCTGTTTTTGTGGTACGATTACTTGATTTGGATTCTGGTTGATTCTGGAGGAGAGCAGAAGACTGCATTCAATTATTAGAAAAATTTCCTTCCACATTGGTTATTTTATAACCGACGTGATAAAGATATCCGGAAGGGTTATCATGTCGGTTTTTAATAACCGACGTGATAAACACATGTCGCATGGTTTATCACATCGGTTATTTCATAACCGACATGATAAAAGGCCTGGGAAATGGTTTATCACGTCGGTTATTTATTAACTGACATGATAAATCCCCTTGGGACTGGTTTAGAAAGTCGGTTATTATATAACCAACGGGAAAAACCATCACCCATGAATTTATCATGTCGGTTAATTAATAACCGACGTTATAAATCCCACCCCCAGTTTTTTTCACGTCGGTTATTAATTAACAGATGTGATAAACATCGTGATGTTATGTTTTTTATTTCAGTTTTTAAATAACTGACGTAAAAACGTTATTTATAACATCGTCCGTATTAACGTCGACTAAAAACCGATATAAAAAATGAAAAATAACCGATGTAATACAATTTTTCTGCACTAATGTGGTAGAATACCCACAGTTATATTTTATTATGGAATTATTTACTCAACTCATATTCCTATAATAATGTGTTCAAGTTTATTATTTTTAAAAGGATTGTGTTATTAGTTATTCACCATTCCTAATGTTTATGTTTATGATATATTAAATTTTATTTCTTACCCTTATAGAGCATTTCATCTCACCCCTTTCCTATGTTTCATTTTCTCAGGACATAAAGAATTTTATTGTGAATGACATGCAGGGTCAAACATAGAGTTGTGTATGTTCCCAATAAAACTTATATTTTGTTTTTTATTTCCATATTGTAATATAGAGCCTATTTAAGTATCTGGTTTTCCTAAACTACTAAACTATTTGTTCCTTCAGCATTTAATTCCTTGTAATCATGCTAATGTTTTAAAATAATGCACCTACTCTAGACTTCTAGGGTGTGGGCGTTAAATTCAATATGTGGTATGATCCTTATGAATTTATATTTATTATATTTTTACGTACAAATTCCCTCACTCTATACATGGGTCTAATAAATATAGTCTGCTGAGATTATATTTATCAGGTTGTGGTAGTATTTATAGATGATATTTTTCTATATTTAAATGGAAATGAAAATAATGAAGATCATTTTAGGATTGCACTGATGACCCTAAATAAGGATAAACTATATGAAAAATTTATCAAGCATGGAATTTCCACCTAAAGCATCATTAATGGGTTTTCTATCACATGAGAGGGTATATCTATGTATACTTCAAAGATAGATTTTAATAAATAATTTCCTAGACCATATATAAATATACAGTTTTCTAGGATTATCTCTATAATACCAATTTTTTGATAAATAACTCATGAATATAAAATCCAATATCCAAGTTGATGTGTATGGGATCCATGTTCCTTATGAAATAAGGATATGAATAAAATTTCAAGTATGTGAAGACAAGGTTGTTCATTTCACTGGTTCTTACACAAATGATTAGTGGTGATGGATTTTTGAGTTACATGTATGATTCAAATACATGAAATTCTTGCGTTAGTATATTCAATGAAATGGTTGTGGAATATTCCCCATGATAATTAAATGTTTAAGAGAAAAATTACTCAGCTATTGATTTGGAGATGGAAGCAGTTTTTCTTCCATTTAAGATCTTGATAGATTCTATAAATGACATAATGTGTGATAATTAAAAAAAATGATAAAATATAAAGGTATATATTCACATAAAAAATTTAATTTTCACCAATGGTGGTGGTTTTAGTTGATTATAGGTTATGACTAATCGATACATTACTACCCATGGATGGAAAACAAGGTCACAGACTCTCTGAGTCAAAGAGATCATGCCAAGTTTTCAATAATGTGGATTGAATGAGAACCAATACATATGAATTCATAGAATATTTATCTCAATGACTATCATGTCTATATGGACTCTACCTCAGACATTAAAAAATCAGGATTTTTATATAAGAATTTACATTCTTTCACTTTTATAATATTTCAATATTTAATGTTTCAGAGAATTATTTTATAATTCAAACATTAAAAAACCGTGTAATAAAATGTGGAAACGTTCTATTAGTATTCATTTTCCCGTAATATAAAAAATTAAATATAAAAAATGATTTTTTTCTTGTAAAATATTCATGAATTTTAACTTGACTTATTCCTTTCCATTACACATCCTTAAATCCCACGAAAAAAAAATTTAAATCCAGGGATGATCCCAAAATCCTCAATGAGGGGAAAAAAGAAATAACAAAATTTTTCCAGTGAAAAATAATAAATCTTGTATAACTTTTACCTTTACCATCAATATTATTTGAGTTTATGAAAAAAATATTTTCACATGAAAAACTTATAAATTTTTTTCTCAAATAAATTGTTTAAAACCTATATCAATCTCTTAAAACACCTATTTGGTGACTTTGAGAGTAATATTTATAAAAAAACATGAAAACATATGTTTATTAGAATGAAAATAAAACAATATTCTAATATAATCATTACCAAATGCATTATAGTACTATATTTGGGCCCACCCTTCATATTAACTATATCGAGATCACCAGTTTTTTAGGAACTATAGAGGATATAAACACTTCTTATAACCTATATGGGGCCCAAACATGAGCTATAATGGGGATAAAAAAATTATATAAGCTATATTGGGCTTACTCAATTCAGATAATTATCCAGTAACATATCATAAATAAATCAATTTTTATATAGAACCTTTTAAAAACTCTTTTAAGACCAATATAAAATGAACATCCGGTTAAAAATATGTTTTTTTAAAATTAATTTTCAATTTTGAAATACCCAAAAAAATAAAAATATATTTTTTCATTAAATATAACATGAAATAATGAAAAGGAGTCTAGAAATAACATAATGTCCATGGTGTTGGAAAATTAATTTTACATTATGAATAGAACATTCCTTTTTTTGTATTTTATAAACTTCTATATAAAATAGACAATAGATTCATTTTAAAAACATTTAAAAATAAAGGAAATATATATATATATATATATATATAATTTATAAATATTTTATGTTTACAAATTTTTTTTCATAAAATAATTTTTATAACATGGACATTGAAAAGGAGTCTGAGAAAAACGTAAAAATATATATATATTTTAAAACACATACCATAATAAAAATGATTGAATGATAATACCCATGAAATAATAACAATAAATAACTATAAATAACAACAGAATAGATAAATTAATGATCTATCATTTTAAATGATCTGTATATACACCCCGTAAAAGAGTATATGGGTATAATATCAAAATATGCCTCAATGAAATCAAATTGAGACGAAGTACCTTACCTTGAGTCGGACCTATCACTTGAGACCTTTTATCCCAAAATAATAAAAATTTGTTAAATATTTAATATATTTATAACTTTTATCGTCTTTATTATTGTAACATCCCAAGTAAGTAATGAATAATATATATTTTTATCTATGTCTATTAATGAATTAGATAGTATTTTAGAGGCTTAAAATGAAAATAAATCCAATCTTAAGCATGGAATACACTAATATTTTTAAAAGATTGTTTTATTGCCTTTTGATGGAAAACCATTATTAAATCTATATTTTAACAATTTTATAAGATATTTTTTTTAAAATAAACTTATTCTTTATGATTGAGACATCAAAATTTACTTTGTGTGAATTTTTGGTATTTTTCTAACAATGTTCATTTTTTAATGAATAGTGAAAATGTTTTATTTTAATTCAAAACCTATTTTTAATCTAAGTTATTTACATGATTAGATTATCTATTGAATTGGTTTTAAGGATAAATTAGAATATATTTTTACCATTTAATCCAATGGTGGTCATTGAAATCAATTTCACATTGAAATTGGACTTAAACTGGTGTCAATCTTTTGATACTAATTGTTTCATAAAAAACGCTATTTGTCATGACAGCGGGAATTAATTATTAAATTAATTAATATAACTTATATGATTTGAATTTTTCAAAATAGATATCATTTTTTAAATCGGAATATCAAATATAGCTTAGGGTGAAGTTTTGGTATTTTTCTTAAAAACTTCAATTTTTAATGAATAGTGAAACCACTAAGTAGTAGTTAAAGAAACTGATTTTTCGTTTAAATTAAACTTTGCCACTTCTGTGATTTGATTTTTAAATATCCGACATACATGGTTGTCATTAAGAAGTAAAATTTGGTTCAATGAGATTAAAATAATTTTTTGGTGAATAGTAACTTTTAAGTTCTTAATCGCGATTAGTGGTAATTAGTGTAGTTTAAGGTAAAAATAATGTTTTAATAATATGAGATGAGCTTGAAACATGTCCTACCCTCATTTTATGTGTCATGGCCGACCAAGAAAATCCATAGGTCAACTTGGGGACCCCATGGAGCGAATTTGGTTGGGAAATGACATAAATAACTTTTTATTTAATGTTAAAGTAAAAATGACACAAACATGAGTTAGTTTACTAAAGAAAATTTACATGGGGTTATACAAGTCAGATTTATTGATTATAAATAGTCATTGGAAAGATAAAACGATTTCTTACATAATTGTATTTGTTTTATAATTTTTAGACTTTAAATAAATTAAATTATATATGGCATCATGATGATGCAATGATTACCTCATTAATAAAGGATTTAAATAAAATGAAATGATAATGTAAAATCTATGAACAACACAAGTAAAAAACCTATTGGATGGGTTGATTTAGAACCCTTATCACCTTACCCTCGATTTATATCAATGTGGGACCTTTTGAATCCGAAACTCTTTTTAAAATAAAGTAACATTTCTTTACTTTCCAAGAGTGCCCCTCCTCTCCTCTTATAAAAGTCCCCCACATCTACCTCCTTAACCACGCTTCCAAAGCCTTTGGATCAGCCATCCCCTACCCATTTTGTCTCTCCACTTCCCTATATTACTCCTTCAAGCCTCACTTTGGGCATAAGTCTTCCCATGGAAGCCTTTGAGCTCAAACCAAATGGAGTAACCCGATTTTAAGGTAATGTCTTCACTTGAGTCTTTTTGTTTTATTATTCTTATCCAACCCCCTAAACACTTTTTATTCATTTATTTTGTAACAAATTCAGTATCTTCAATATACTAGGATGTTTTTATAAGAAGGATTCGAGATACACTTACACACATCTACATCTAATGGTTAAAGAACATAATGTTTCCGTGGATGGCGAATGTCGCCTCCCGAAACGATGATTGTTCAACATTTTTTTAACACCTTAAAAGGTGGCCATTAAGATGACACTATATTTATATATGATATATAATATGTTTATGTTTTACATAATCTTATGTATTTTTCATTTTGGGCATACCTTTATGGTTTCCATTATGGGTAAACGCGATATCTTCATTTAAGGAAGTGCGGGCTACCGCCCCCTCAAAGTGATTTGATTCATTAATACCATATGTGGCACATATAAAGGATGGAGTTATGATATTATATATTATATTAAACTAGTAATTATAATATACCTTTATTTCATTACGATTCCATTCTATAAAAAATGAAATAGAAATGAATGTAGCATTCATGCGTACGTACGGCTTACCGTATCCATGAAAGGTGCATTTCATTTCTCATCTCTAAATGATTATTTAATATTATAAATTCATGAATGTACAGGATATATATGACATATATGATATCTACATCATGAATACCATTCTGGATAAAATGGATACATGAATAACTTGTAATTATAAAGGGTTTATTTTTGACTCAAGTACCAATGATCATTAAAACTACCATTATTAACGTAAATAATTACATAGTGTTCATTACATGGAAATAAGTGATATAAAAGGAATAATGAACTTGAAAAAGGTTCTTAAACAAGTAGAAATTAACTCAGGTTTATTATTCAATAGATTAAAGAACGACCGAGTCAAGTCGAACCCGAGGTATGGGACTTCGTCTCAATATCCTTTCATTGAGGCATATTTTGCTTTATACACAACCTTATTTTATACGGTGTATAAACCCCTTTGACTTTCACGTTTATTAAAAAGGAATATTTTTTTACGAAGTGTTTACTAAACGACAAAAGGGAATGTTTTTGTCATACGTATGCGGTGACAACGCCGTCTCCGCCACTGTGACCATTATTTGAGTTTCGGCTTCCTCTACAAGCCATACCTTTTTTTAAAAGAAAAATAAATACCATGTTTTACTTTTCTTTTATTTTGGTATTGAAAATGGGTTTCATAATGTTTTTTTATCACTGTGTTATTGATATATTGTGATTGAAATGTGGAAATTTTATGTTTCCTTTATGTATGTTTTATGTGATACGATTATGTTATGGTTCTTGGGAATTATTATGAAGATGGGTGGTTCCATGATAAACTAAGGGCGGGTGAGCCCGATATAGCTCTCCAATGCATTCGGTAACATGAAGGAGTGAAACGTTAAGGTTTCTCCAAATATATTTAGGGAATATACTGTGATGGGTATTCCAAACAAACCAAGTGGGTTACTCCCTACGTAAGAATGTTATGAATGCCTCAAGTTACCTTTATGTCTTATGATTTCTATGATTTATTCATGATTTGATGAGGTATGTTAAAGTGCATATGTTTTATGGGTAAAGTATGATTTCATTATTATGTATATATGAACTCATGTTTCCTTTCCATATATTTTTTATAACCCATACTGAGCTTTTTATGCTCATCACAAGTTTTTGTTTGAAATGTTTTTCACAGGTCAAGGGAAAGGTACATGATATTATGATAGTGTCAAGGAAGTGTCAAGAAAGAATCCATGTTTTATTTTAAATATGTTCCGTTGATGGGAAAAAATGAATACTATCTTTATGTAACCACTTTTTTTAAATGTCGAATATAATGCAAGTTTTATGATCTAATTCTCTAAAACTCTAAACCCAAAAAGATCCTCAATGTGTAATATTGTAATAACTCAAGATTAAGTAAGGTTTAAGGCCGGGGCCTTATAGTTGGTATCAGAGGTTGGTTTAGATAACTTTAAGAGTTAGAATTCTATTAAATGATTATCCAAAAATATATTATTATTTTTTTGAAATGATATAGCATTTGAATACTACCATGTTGCTTCATCTAAGACATGTTTGTTCAGAATGGTTTTTCGTAGAGGAAACAGGGAAGTAGTGCTAGAAAGGCATACAGAAGGAAATAAACTTCCGAATCAGCATCCTGAGATGGTCAGAATTGGAACTGAACAGTTTGTTGTAGTAATGGCGCAGTTGACTGAAGTGATAAATGGTGGTGATATCCATGCACGAGATCAGCCAGATCAACTGCAGAGGAACATGTCAGTGGTGGAACATTTCATGAGGAAACACCCCCATCATTCAGAGGATCATCTGACCCTATGTTAGCTGAAGGGTAGATTAAAGCACTAGAGAAGATTTTCTATGTCATGGGGTGTTCAGACAATCAAAAGGTTAGTCTTTCTATTTACCATTTAGAGGGTGAAGCAGATCAGTGGTGGTCGATGGTTAAAAATATCAGTGATGCTGATGAGATTGATGCTCTCGACTGGGATGAATTCAAAGGTATGTTTCATGAAAAGTATTTTCCTAAGGCTGTTTGACTTAGGATGAAAAACAAATTCTTGGAATTGAGGCAAGAGGAAGACTCAGTGCCCGCCTATGAAGAAAGGTTCACTCGATTGGAAAGGTATGCTCCAAATTTTATCTGAGACCTTGATAGTAAAATCAATCGTTTTTACTCAGGATTAAAACCAAAATATCGAAGGGAATTAGCTTCTCGTGAGTTTGAAAGTTATGAAAATCTTGTTCGATGTGATGAGAAGGTGGAAATGGAGTTTTCCGATGATCAAGTGTTCTATAACAACCAGCAGAAGAAGAGACCAAGGTGGCAGGAGAAAAGTGAATAATTCTTCAAAAAAGTCTGATGGTAAGAAAACTAAGTTTCCAGTGTGTGATAAATGTGGTAAAAGGAATGCTGGGGAATGACTTCTGAATTCTGGAAAGTGCTACCGATGTGGTAAGATGGGACATAAGGCTCGTGATTGCACTGAAAAATATCAAGCTGATGGTAAGTCCAAATTTGATTTACAGTTAGTGAAATGTTTTAAGTGCAATGAGATGGGTCACTATGAAAACTAGTGTCCGACAAAGAGCTTGAGTGATGGGAAGCAGTTAGACTACAAGCAGAAAGGGGTTGTGAAATCCTTTGCAACTACTTCAGAAGATTTCGGGCCATCAATTGAAGTTGTATCAGGTACTTTGTTTGTTTTTTCAGATTATGCCAGTGTGTTGTTTGATTCAGGGACTACACATTCTTTCATCTATGAAAACTTTTCTAGTAAAATGGGAATACCATTCCAAGAAATGACTCCTGAACTTTTGATAAAAACACCTGGGGGAAATGTTGAGGCAAAAAGAATTTATAAGTATCTTCCTATCCTTATCTGTGGAAAGAACCTACTTGCAAACCTTGTTGTTCTACCTCTAGTAGAGTTTGATGTTATCTTGGGTATGAATTGGCTCTCTATTTACCATGCTAAGATTGACTGTAGAGATAAAGAAGTTTCTTTTCAGAAAGACTTTCAGTTTGTGTACAAGAATGAACCCTTACTGTTGATAACTTATCAAGAGGCGGAGAAACTTTTAAAATATGGAAATTAATGTTACCTTTCACATATTGTTGAAAACAAGGGAACTATTCAGATTAATGATGTGCCAGTGGTAAATGAGTATCCTGATGTTTTTTCTGATGAGTTTCCTGGAATAATACCAGATCGGGAAGTTGAATTTACTGTTTACTTAGTTCCTGATGCTAAGCCAATTTCAAAACCCCCTTATCGAATGGCTAAAATTGAACTTTTAGAGTTGAAGGAGCAATTGCAAGATTTATTAGAGAAAGGTTTCATTCGACCTAGAACATCACCATGGGGTGCTCCTGTTTTATTTTTTAAAAAGAAAGATGGTTCTATGAGACTTTTCATTGATTATAGAGCCTTGAATGACATCACTGTTAAGAACAAATATCATTTGTCTCATATCAAAGATTTGTTTGATCAGCTCCAGGGATCTCAGTTTTTTTCAAATATTGACCTGAGATCGGGGAACCATCAGCTGAAGGTAAAGGAAGCAGATGTTTCGAAGACTGTGTTTCGTACAAGATATGGCCATTATGAATTTTTAGTAATTCCTTTTGGGCTAACCAATGCACCTGCTGTATTCATGGACTTTATGAATCGAATTTTCCATGAGTTCTTGGATAATTTTGTGGTGGTTTTCATTGATGATATTTTGGTTTTTTCTAAAATTAAATAGGAGAAAGAAAGACATTTAAGGGTAATTTTTCAAACCTTAAAAGAAAAGAAATTGTATGGGAAATTCAGCAAGTGTGAGTTTTGGTTACCACAAATTTATTTCCTTGGTCACATTGTTTCAAAAGATGGGATAACTGTTGATCCTGCAAAAACAAAGGTTGTTAAAGAATGGACAAGACCCACAAATGTAATAGGGATTCGTAGTTTCCTTGGTTTGGCAGGCTATTACCGAAGGTTTGTTAGAAATATTTCATGGTTATCTAGTCCAATGACTAAGCTAACTTGGAAGGGTGTTAAGTTTATCTGGACAAAATAATGTGATGATTGTTTTCAACAATTTAAAAGAAGATTGGTTAATGCTCCAGTTTTGGCACTACCTTCCTGGAATGGGGAGTTTGTTATCTACAGTGATGCTTCATTGAAAGGACATGGTTGTGTCTTAAGGTATAATGATCAGGTAATTTCTTATGCTTCACGATAGTTTATAACTCATGAGGTAAATTACCCTACACATGATTTTCAATTAGCTGCTATTGTTTTCTCTTTAAAAATTTGGAGGCATCATTTGTATGGAGTAAAGTGTGAAATATATACTGATCACAAAAGTTTAAAGTATATATTCACTCAGAAATAATTGAACATGAGATAGTGGAGATGGCTAGAATTAATCAAGGATTATGATTGTACAATTCAGTACCATCCAGGAAAAGCAAATAAAGTGGCCGATGATTTAGTCGAAAAAGTAATTTTTCATTAACGATGTTGTTTTTGGAACGTGATCCTTTGGTTAAGGATTTGATGAACTTTGGCATAGAAGTTGTTGGAGCAGGAAGTTCTTATGTTTTGTTTTAGGTATCAGTGAGATCTTCTCTATCAGACAGAATCAAGAAAGCACAGAAGCAAGACAGTGAGTTGCAGAAAAAGGTAGAGCTGGTTCAGAAAGGTAAGTTGCATGAATTCAACATTGATAGTGATTGTGTTTTGAGATTTTGGAAGAGATTTTTTGTGCATTGTGATTCATAGTTGAAGAGAGAGTTGTTATGTGAAGCTCATAGTTCTCCGTTTTCAGTTCATCCTAGCAGTACTAAGATGTATAGATATCTGCGGGAGTATTACTGGTGGGATGGAATGAAAAGAGATATTGCTGATTTTACAGTGAAGTGTTTGACATGTCAACAAGTTAAAGTAGAGCGGCAGTTACTGAAAGGGATGCTTCAGCCTTTACCAGTACTAGAATGGAAATGGGAGAATATATCCATGGACTTCGTTGTGGGATTGCAGAAGACACCTTGAGGTAATAATGCAATCTGGGTTATTGTTGATTGCTTGACTAAATCTGCTCATTTCCTTTCTATACGAGATACTTTATCTCTAGATCAACGTTCCTGTTTATATCTTAAAGATATGGTCAGGTTACATGGAGTTCCCCTCTCCATTGTATCTGACTGTGATCCTAGGTTCACTTCTAACTTTTGGAAAGGCCTTCAGAAGTCATTGGGTACTGAATTAAATTTTAGTACAGCATTTCATCCTCAATCAGATGGGCAGTCAGAACGAACAATTCTGACATTGGAGGATATTCTACGTTCTTTCTCTATGGATTATCAGGGAAGTTGGGACCAACATCTTTCTTTGGTTGAATTTTCATATAATAACAGTTTTCATTCCAGTATACAGATGGCACTATTTGAGGCTTTATATGGGAAGTGGTGTCGAACTCCAGCTTTCTGGGATGAAGTGGGTGAAAGAAAGTTGATGGGACCAGAATTGGTAGAAGAGATGGAAGAAAAAGACCAGCTGATTCAGAAACACATGAGAACAGCTCAGAGTAGGCAGAAGAGTTATGCGGACAACAAGAGGAAGGATCTCTCTTTTGAGGTAGGTGATCATGTTTTTCTCAAAGTATCACCATGGAAAAGTGTGATGCGATTTGGTAAGAAAGGAAAGCTGAGTCCAAGGCTCATTAGACCATATTAAATTCTGGAGAGAGTTGGATCAATTTCTTACCGAGTGTCTTTACCTCCGAGTTTATCTCCGGTACACAATGTTTTTCATGTTTCAATGCTGAGAAGGTATACGCCAGATCCATCTCATTTTTTGAGTCCAGAGGTAGTTCAGCTGGAGGAGAACCTATCTTATGAGGAACAACCGGTCTAGATTCTTGACCACAGGGAGCAAGTGTTACGGAATAAGGTGATTAATCAGGTAATGGTTTTGTATAAAAACCACATGATGGAAGAGGCAACATGGGAATCTGAAAATGCAATGAGGGATAAGTACCCCCATTTATTTGATAAGTAAATAAATTACGGGGATGCAATTTTCTAAAGGGGGGAAGGATGTGACATCCCATGTAAGTAATGAATAATAGATATTTTTATCTATGTCTTTTAATGAATTAGATACTGTTTTAGAGGCTTAAAATGAAAATAAATCCAATCTTAAGCATAGAATACACTAATATTTTTAAAAGATTTCTGCCTTTTGATGGAAAACCATTTTTAAATCTATCTTTTGATAATTATATATTCTATGTTTGTCAAAATAAACTTATTCTTTATGATTGGGACATCCAAATTTACTTTGTGTGAATTTTTTGTATTTTTTTGACAACGTTCATTTTTTAATGAATAATGAAAATGTTGTATTTTAATTCAAAACCTCATTTTAATCTAATTTATTTATATGATTAGATTATCTTTCGAATTGGTTTTAAGGTGAAATTAGAATATATTTTTACCATTTAATTCAATAGTGGTCGTTGGAATCAATTTCACTTTGAAATTGGACTTAAACTCGTGTCAATCTTTTGATACTTATTGTTTCATAAAAACACACTATTTGTCATGACAGCGGGAATTAATTATTAAATTAATTAATGTAACTTATATGATTTGAATTTTTCAAAATATTCATCATTTTTGAATTCAGAATATCAAATATAGCTTAGGGTGACGTTTTGTTATTTTTCTGAAAAACTTCAATTTTTGATGAATAGTGAAACCACTAAGTGGTAGTTAAAGAAACTGATTTTTCGTTTAAATGAAACTTTGCCACTTCTGTGATTTGATTTTCAAAAATCCTACATACATGGTTATCATCAAGAAGTAAAATGTGGTTCAATAAGATTAAATTTTTTTTGGTGAATAGTAACTTTTAAGTTCTTAATCGCGATTTTTGGTAATTAGTGTAGTTTAAGGTAAAAATAATGTTTTAATAATATGAGATAAGCTTGACACATGTCATACCCTCATTGGATGTGTCATGGCCTACCAAGGCAATCCATGGGTCAACTTGGGGACCCCATGGAGCCACTTTGGTTGGGAAATTACATAAATTACTTTTTATTTAATGTTAAAGTAAAAATGACACAAACATGAGTTATTTTAATAAAACAATTTTTACAAGGGGTTATACAAGACAGATTTTTGATTATAAATAGTAATTGGAAATATAAAAAGATTTCCTACATCATAGTATTTTTTTTTATAATTTTTAGAATTTAAATAAATTATATTATTAATGACATCATGACGTTGCAGCGATTACCTCATTAATAAAGCATTTAAATAAAATGAAATGGTTATGTAAAATCTATGACCTACACATGTCCAAAACCTATTTTATGGGTGGATTTCGAACCATTATCACCTTACCCTCTTATTATCTCAATGTGGGACCTTTTGAATCCGAAACTCATTTTAAAATAAAGTAACATTTCTTTACTTTCCAAGAGTGCCCCTCCTCTCCTCTTATAAAAGGCCCCCACCTCTACCTCCTTACCCACAATTACAAAGCCTTTGGATCGGCCATCCCCTGACCATTTTGTCTCCACACTTCCCTATATTATTCCTTGAAGCCAGACTTTGGGCAGAAGTCTTCCCAAGGATGCCTTTGAGCTCAAACCAAAGGGAGTTACCCGATTTTAAGGTAATGTCTTCACTTGAGTCCTTTTGTTTTATTTTGCTTCTCCAACCCCCTAAATTCTTTTTATTCATTTATTTTGTAACAACTAAAGTATGTTAAATATACTAGGATGTTTTTATAAGAATTATTCGAGATACACTTACACACATCTACATCTAATGGTTAAAGAACATACTGTTTTAGTGGATGGCGAATTTTGGCCTCCTGAAACGATGATTGTTCAACATTCTTTTAACACCTTCAAATGTGTCCATTAAGATGACAATATATTTATATATGATATATAATATGTTTATGTTTTCCTTAAACTTATGTATTTATTATTTTGGGCATACCGTTATGGTTTCCATTATGGGTAAACGCGATATCTTCATGTAAGGAAGTGCGGACTACCGCCCCCTCAAAGTGATTTGATTCGTTAATACCATATGTGGGACGTATAAAGGATGGAGTTATGATTTTATATATGATATTACACTAGGAATTATAATATACCTTTATATAATTACGATTATATTCTATAAAATATGAAATAGAAATGAAAGTAGCGTTCATGCGTACGTATGACTTACCGTCTCCATGAACGGTGCATTTCCTTTATTACCTCGAAATGATTATGTAATATTATAAATGCATGCATGTACTGGATATATATGACATATATTATATCTACATCATGAATAATATTCTGGATATAATGGATACATGAACAACTTGTAATTATAAAGGGTTTTTTTTACTCAAGTACCAATGATCGTTAAAAAGACTGTTATTAACTTAAATAATTACATATTGATAATGACATAAAAATAAGTGATATAAAAGGAATAATGAACTTTAAAAAGGTTATTAAACAAGTAGAAATTAACTAATGTTTACAATTCAGGAGATTAAAGAACGACCGAGTCAAGTCCGACCCGAGGAATGGGACTTCGTCTCAATCTCCTTTCTTTGAGGCATATTTTCCTTTATACACAACCTTCTTTTATACGGTGTATAAAACCCTTTTACTTTTACATATATTCAAAATCAATTTTTTTTATTTTTAGAATTTACTAAATGATAAAAGGGAATGTTTTTGTCATTAATATGCGACGACAACGACTTCTCCGCCGCCGTGACCATTATTTGAGTTTCGGCTTCCTCTACAAGCCATACCTTTTTTTATAAGAAAAATAAATACCATGATTTACTTTTCATTTATTTTGGTATTGAAAATGGGTTTCATAATGATTTTGTATCAATGTGTTATTTATATCTTGTGATTGAAATGTGGAAATTTTATTTTTCCTTTATGTATATTTTATGTGATATGATTATGTTATGGTTCTTGGGAATTATTGTGAAGCCGGGTGGTTCCGTGATAAACTAAGGGCGGGTGAGCCCGATATAGCTCTCTAATGCATTAGGTAATGCAAAGGAGTGAAACGTTAAGGTTTATCCGAAGAGATTTAGGGAATATACTGTGATGGGTATTCCAAACGTAACCAAGAGGGTTACTCCCTACGTAAGAATGTTATGAATGCCTCAAGTTACCTTTATGTCTTACGATTTCTATGATTTATTAATGATTTGATGAGTTATGATAAAGTGCTTATGTTTTATGGGTAAAGTATTATTTCATTCATATGTATATATGAACTCATATTTCCATTCCATGTTTTTTTATAACCCATACTGAGCTTTTTATGCTCATCCCATGTTTTTTTGAAATGTTTTTCACAGGTCAAGGTAATGGTACATGATATGATGATAGAGTCAAGGAAGTGTCAAGAAAGAATCCATGTTTTATTTTAAATAAGTTCCCTTGATGGGAAAAAAATGAATACTATCTTTATGTAACCACTTTGTTTAAATGTGGAATGTAATGCAAGTTTTATCATCATCTATGTAAAGCATTATCGAAAGTCAAATCACATCGTTTTTCGAGTCAGTAGTTCGTCGTACACAAGAGCAATGCTCTCATATTTCCTGTATAATGGAATTTAAAAAGGATATATATTATATAATAATTATACATGTATAAATATTTCATAAATATCATATGTATACTTTTTATCCATCATCATTCCTAATGATTAATGGTGGTAGTAGAAGAACAGATGACATCGGTTTGTGAGGCAGTAGTCTACCATACACATGAACGTTGATTTCATAAAACCTTTTATGGATGTGGAGATAGTTATCGGTAATTACCTAATTATAACAACATATATGTATATAAAATATGAATAATAATATATCATTTTTCAATAATAATTTAAATATGCTGAGTAAAAAACAAAATAATGATTCTCATTGAAGAACACAACCTCTTTTTCGGGTATCCTCTATAGGTTTGCACTAATGACATCCTAAGTTGGATTTATTACCAAAATAAGTATTCTATAATTATAAGATGAATGTATATATGTTATTTGAGTGTATATTTACCTAAAAAAGTGGATTTAATATGTGAAAAGAGAGGAGAGGTGTGACTTTTTATAAGTGAGGTGAGTGGTACACTTTTACTTTTTAGAAAACATTCAATCATACTAACATTTTACTAGGAAAAATAACTCCAAAACAGTCCATCATGAAAAATATAATAGATATAGTTAAAATATTATAATAAAAATATTTTCTAACAAATATTTATGTCACCTTTAACCCTTATCTTCTTAGTTTAACCCCTAGTAAATGCATTTTTACCTTAGCCAAGATAACTACTCTTTACTATTTTAATTATTAATTTTTTTTAAAAAATAATTTCACTGTATTATTAATTGAAATTTATTATTATTATAAATATGAAAAGCATTTTTTCAAATTCAAATCACAGAAGTGTAAAATTTTAATTAAAAATTAATCCTATATATACGATGAGAAAGCAATTTTTTAAGAGAAAGTTTTATAAATTTTACAATGTTTTATATATAATAATTAAATATGAAAATGATTATAATGACATAAATGGGATTTATTGATATATAATTTAATTAATTTACATTATAATAAATATCATATATATTTTTTAGTTTATAAATAATTTAAATGAAAATACTGTTTTCAATTAAAATTATACATTTTTCACTATTAATAAATAAATTAATCTTTTAAAAAAATACAAAACATTAAACCATAAATAATTTTGGTATTATTTTTTTTAAATGAATTTTTTTTCAAAAAAATTACAAAAGTGTTAAATATTATACTTATATTATGTATGTAAATCATGATTAAATTTTCATTTAGAAAAAAATTATATTTTTTGGAAAATAATTCTTTTTATTTAAAATGATTATTATTTTATATATAATAAATATATAAAAAATTCATGTGTGAAAAAAATAGATTTTTCTAATTTTTTTAATCCTATCTATATGCTCTATTCTAAATTCTAGGTGTTAACAATCACATTAAATAATAATATTTTAATAAAGTATCATGTTACTTTCAAACTCGATGTTATGTGCATTGAAAGATATTAGGGAATTTAAATATATTTTAATGTATTGGGGTGTAAAATTATCTTATAATATCAATATTTCATAACATTTAAAATATAGAACATAATTTTATTCTTTTAAAATCTCATGGTGTTACATCGTGCCCCATTTAATAAATTGTATCTTCTCTATTTAAACTGTATCTCAATAATCAAAGGATAGACTTTTGAAAAAACTTTTACTAGAAAAAT
Organism: Viscum album; assembly: GCA_963277665.1. Taxonomy (NCBI): domain Eukaryota; kingdom Viridiplantae; phylum Streptophyta; class Magnoliopsida; order Santalales; family Viscaceae; genus Viscum; species Viscum album. Next base: position 1,721,002,790 of record OY728164.1, on the reverse strand, counting down.
AATCATTGAAGTGTTAATAATACTTCCTATTAATTAAAGGTGAAGGGAGTTACACATTTCATATTTAATAACATAGAAATAGGTTTCCAAATATGAGAATAATAGTGGGAAGTGAATATTTGGGCATGGAAGAAAATCATAAATAATTATACAGAGTGATTGATGTCACATATCAAGAGAAATTGAATGATAAATGGAATATTAAGGGTATAAAAACCATATGTCTAGGATGATGAAAAACCTTCTGATTCCTTGGATATGAATATAATAGAATGTTAATTGTTTCAGGATCATTTTCCTACAGATGGGGAATTTTTTACTATCAATGAATATATAATTATACACTAGATATGTTTCTATTTTATTAGATGAATTTCATATATAATTATTTCTTTGTTAAATTTTCATTTCATCCCATAATCCATGAAATGTGGATCCAAAAACGATTTTTTTTCCTTGAAGTAGTAAAATATACTTTTAATGGATGATGTGAACTATAAAAGAGTGACAAATCATTTCTTCTACCTCTAAATATTTTCTGAAACCAATATATTCATCATAAGATATCCAATATAATAAATTAATTTATAAACATCAAAAGTAACACCATTGTTTCGTCATTAATTTTTATTCTACAATCAATTTAATTAAAATAATTTCTTACTAACTGGGAAATCACATAGGCTAGTGGTAGGTGCTAAAACCTTATCGTCCTTTGATCATGGGTTCAAGACTCGTGGCCTTGGAAAATGCAATGGATGGTCACCCAAAACGTATCTTCTTCTTTAAATAAAAAATTATTAATATAAACACTACTAACCTTACAAAACAATTATGGATATCTTTTAAATGAAATTAATAATTTTATAAATATTTTACTATTTTTTTCAATAAAACCCTTTTTTAGAATGTCTAAAAGTATTTTTGATTATTATTAAAATTTCATTAATTATCATATTAACCCTAATTTTCTTCATTACCTTAAAAATTATGTCATAAAAATCTAATGGAATTACTCCTTAAATACCCAATCCACTAAAACATATACTTTAGATATCTATAAAAACTCATTGAATGTATCCAAAAGTATTTACATTGATTAAAATATGAAAATATGGGCCCCTTTTATATTAAGGTTATGATTAACCATTAAAAAATAACAAGATCATTTTATTGGTAAAAATTTTACTAGATATACTGATATCAACTATAGATGTAAAAAATTAATTCTCCACCCCTTTTTTCTTCTAAACATGATGATTTTTACCCTGATTAAGTTACTTCATATGCATGTTAACATAACTTTCTTAATCGTTGTAGTTAAAAAAATTCACCTTTGACTATATATCCATTATCTCATTCTTGTATTGTTCAAGCCTAATTTATTTGCAGTCATGAACTATATGACCACTCCTAATAAACCAATAACACATTCTAGATCCTAAAATACATTCAAAAAAATATACTTTACTAAACTTGGAACATATTTTGTTCTTAAGTCTAATATTTTTATTTGTTTTCCTCTCCATTTCCAACAAATTTTATCATTTCATACTCTTTTCGTCTAGTGAAACATGGATATAAGAACACTCAATTGAAACATTCTCATCACAACAAACAACTATCTAAAAAAAATTAAATTCTTATACGGCCAATAATATCACAAAAATTGGTTGTAATTTTAATTAAATTTTTTTTATTTCACTATTGATGTCTCTAAAAAACTCTTGTAAGTACTTGGATAACCTTGTAGAATTTTCTTCGTATGAGGACACTAAATATTCATCATTTGTCCCCAATTTTGATTATTTTTTCACTATCTTCTAATTAAAAACATAAGTAAATATTTCCCACGAAATAAATTTCCCATTACATATCATCATGATCATCTTCTTCGTGGGTATTCATAACCAATGACCACCATCGATCAACTTAACCTTCAAAATGAAAATTGTAAAGAGTTACCTTTCAACGTTTTGAACATCAAATTAATTTAAATACCTTTTATAAATAGTTGATCCATCATTCATCTACCACATGTTCATATAATCCACCTAATTAGCGGGGTGTTTCCCCTTGAAATTATTTACTATTGACATGATCCTTCATGGTAGACCGGGTTCCTCTCTATAATGGATACCACCACCATTTATAGCTTCTTCCAACTAAGCCATAACTATAAAAAATCGATCTATTCAAATTAAGACTATCTTAGGATGATGATTTGGAAGGATATTTACCGCATGGTTCATTATCACTGCATCTCCCCAATTTCCTTTTTGGTAAACCTTCCCTTGATAATAACTATAAGGACCCATACTCAAACATTAAATAGTCAAGGTTTTTAGTAAAAAAAATTAGCTTCTTTCACATTAAGGATCTTTCCGTGTTTAGAGAAATAGATAATTAGGTAATAAATCCTAAATCAAAAAAATAATAAAACACAAATTGTACACTTCTTATTAGTATCCATTTTTACCATAATGTATTTTTATTAAAATAAATAATTATTTATTTTAAGTTAAAATATTCATGTCTTTCAACTTGAATTATTACTTTCCCTTTCAAATCCTTAAATCACTAGAAAACATTTTAAAACATGGGATGAGAAAACAAAATATCAGTAGGGGATATAAAAAAAGAATAATATTAAACTTTTGAAAAAAAAATAAAACACGTATCATATTTTCTTTGACATTACATATTTCAAGAGTTTAATAAATAAAACATTTCCACATAAAAAACACAATCATATTTCTCAAAGGACGAATTTATAACCCATATAAAGTAATTTAAAACCCTGTTTGTAGACTTTGAGAATCATGTTCATAAAACCCTTTCAAAAAAATCTTAATTATGATAACTATATCTACAAATTCTATTTTAATAATTACCCGTTGTATTGGAGATATATAATTGGGATCACTTGTCGTATATTTTATATCAATCTCAGATGTTTTTCATCAGCTATAACGGGTCTCAAACCTTCATATAACATATATCAGCCTCACTTTTTTCCAATAATGGGATCCAAACTTTTTATAAGTTGAATCAAGATCACCAGTTTTATATAATTCTCATGTAACATATCATTAATAAAACACTTTCATCATAAAAACCTTCATAAAACCCTTATAAAACCCATTTAAAACATATTTCGATATAAAAATACCACTTTAGTTTAAAACCCGATTTTCAATACTAAAAAATCAAAATAAAATGAAATATTCGTTTTACTTAATGAAAGCAAATAATATTTCAACAGAATACAGAAATAGAATATTGTCCACGATATTGGGAAATTCATTGTCAATTTCTACGTTTTAATATGACATTCATTTTATTATTTAATAAAAAGTTGCGTGTAAAAAACGTAAAAAGATTCCATTTGAAAATATATGAAAATAAAGAAAAACTATACATAAAACATAATTAAATAAAATTATGTCTATATAATGTCTTACATAAAATCATTTTAAAAACATGGAAATTTAAAAGGAGTTCTAAGGAAAACATTAAAAGAGAATTTTTATAAAAAAAAGTCACATTATCACTTTGGAAATATTTGAATCATAAGACATGTGAAATAATTACATAAAAAATATAAATATTATGAGAATAGAAAAATCCATGATATAACATGACAATGGTTCAATATATACATCTTATAAAATATTATAAGTGTATAAAATCAAAATATGTCTTAATGAAAGAAAATTGAGATGAAGACCCTTACGTTGAGTCGAACTTGGAATGTGTTTCTTTACCTTCCTGAATAAAAAACATACATTAATTTTTAACTTATTATAGAACATTTTTTAATTTTATTATTACTTTTGTTTCACTTATTTAAATTTTTTATACAATTACATATTCAATTAAGTTTATATCTAATATTTTTACTTTATTTGTCTTATATGTCAAAATGAATTTGGTAGGTTGAATATGGTTAAAGAGGTAATTATTTGTACATATATAGAATAATAATAATTATTTAATTATCATATTAATAAATAAATTATACTTTTAAACCCAATAATGAAAAATGGTTATGAAAAATGAAGAATGTTATGATCATGGATAGGTAGGACATTCATACACATGTGGAAAATTTTCATTTTCCAATGATCATTATTGATATAAGGTAAGTAATATGTAATCTACACTAAATGATAAAAATGTCATATATAACTTATTATATACATATATATTTTATCCATGTGGCTTGGTGATAAAAAGGGAGTCACATCTTCCCATGAAGGCAAAAGTCCACAAGTACAAGAATAGTGTTATCATCTTTAAGTGATTGAAATGGTAAGAAAGAAAAAATGATATATTATCTTTATATAGTTATAAATATGACTTTAATGTCATTATTATGTCATTTATATTATAAATTGTAGTTAAATTTATCCTTATCACCTTCCATGTGAACCATTACTGAACGACGAATCGCATCACATCGCTTTGTGAGGAAGTAGCCTCACGCACACATGAGTGATGTTATTGTATCTCCTATGAAATGTGAGAAAAAAAATATACATATATGATATAATGAATAAATAATAATATAAATTTTTTAATTATCATATATAAACTAAATATCCATCATAATATCTAACCACGAAAAGTGGTAATGAAAGAACAAATGATACCTGTTTGTGAGGTGGTAGTCCGTCAAACATATGAATGATGATTTCATAGCACATTTGAGGTATATTGAGATGATTATTGGTTAAGAAATTATTTTAAAAGCATCATATTATATATATTATTTTGGGTTTTAATATCATCATTAATTAACAAGAATTGGAGGAGGATAAATAAATAATATTATGACAAACGTTGAAGAACACTACCACTTCTTCGTGTATAATCCTTAGGTTTGCAAAAAACACTTCCTGTGATGAATTTACTAAAAAACTAAGGACTTTATAATTAGAGGAGAAAATTTTGGAAGTAATTTGGGTAGTTATTTTCCTATCCAAAGTGGTTTTGTAGTTTGAATATGATAGGAGAGGTGGTGGCCTTTTATAAGTGAGGTGAGTGACATACTTGTAATTTTTTAAACAATTCAATCATCCCAATGTTTTTTTCATGAAAAAGGCCTTTAAAATGGTCCTTTATCAAAAAAAAAAGAGATAAGATAAAAATATTTCCATTTAATGGTTTTTGGGAAAAAAATTATGTCATTTTAACCCTTATCTTCTTAGATTATTGTCGGGTAAATCAATTTTACCTTAACTGTGTTAATTAATTTTTACGGTTTTCACAATTCATTTTTTGAAAAAAATTTGGAAGAACTTATTAAAGGATATAAATTATTATGATTCCAAAAATTGAATCCATTTTTCTAAATTCAATTCATTGAATTGGAAAATTGTATTTTTAAATTAATCCCACAGACATGATGATAAAGAGGGTTTTCAAAGAAAAAATATTGAAAAGTTAACAAAGTATTTATATTAAATTTAAATATTAAATTTTTTAAAATCAATTAATCTATATTAATTTATATATAATTGAAATATATTTACTTTTAAACCAATTTAATATATATTTTTACATTGAAATTATTTTAAATGAAAATGAATTTTTCAATTAAAGCTTGGTATTTCTCACTATTCATCAAAAAATGAAACATTTGAAATAAAACTGTCAAAATTAAACCTAATATAACTATTTCATTCTAATTTAAAAAAAATAAACTTATTTTTTAACATAATATTTCAAAAATTGGTAAGAATTAATTTTTAATTATCTACACAAGCGCGCCATTAAACAATCTTTTATAAAAAATTGTTTTTCAGAAAAAAAATCATTTTTATATTAAATGATTCTTATTTTATTTATAAAAAATATATAAAAAATGAAAATTTTAAATTATTTAATTTCATAATTTGTTTATTATTATTAATACCGTCAATTCTTATGGGTAGATGATAAATATCAAATTAAATAAAAATATTTTAATAATGTATCATGTTTCGTTCAAACTCACTATTGTGTGAAATTGATGATATCAAAGATATTAAACAAATCATAAATTATTAGGGTATTAAATTATAAAATATGATCAATTTTGTGTGAAATTTATTTTATCTAAAAAAATTTCATCTTCTGAAGTCATCATTTTTAACAATTTCATTAAATTATAGATGAGCAATAGAATTTTAATGATGATGTTACAACCATTACCTATACTATAATAGAATTTTGAAACATAACCATATAATTTTTCATCAAACTAACCAATATATCTAAAATCCATAATTACATTTTGGCTATAATCGATCACCTAATTAAGTAATCACTTTTTATTTCTATTAGAAACTTTTTCTACATTCATAATGTTTCCATGATATACTTTATAGAATTGGTAATTTTTAATATAGTGCCATATTCTATAGTTTGTTACTGTGATATATTTTTTTAAACAATTTTTTTAATATGTAGTTAGATTGAATTGAATATATATTTAATATTTATAAGAAAATATCTTCTGAGATATGTGGTCTTTCTAAGAGGACCATTTAAACTTTTTGAAGATATACATAGATATTTCTATATGTACTTCAAGGGTGATTGGGATCTACACCTTCCTCTCCATGAATTTTAATACATTATTAATTTTAACATGGGTACTACCATGGATATAAATGGATCCATAAACATAAATAATTTAATTACTGCATCATATTGGGATGATTATGGAAAATAAAAGCTATTGGATCCTAATCTAGATTAGGAAATGGTAGAGAAGGTTAGAGATATTCAGCAGCACATTAGGGAAGATAAGAGTCCATAGAAATTTTTTATTTATAATCACAAATGATATCTGCATTTTGAATTTAGTGACAATTTATCCATTTTAATATTTAGACGGATTAATTTTTTTTATTTTGGAAAAAGGGAAAGATAATCCCAAAATATATCTATATCTTTAAGATCCATGACCACATCAGGGAAGAAGATCATTTTCTGGAATTTTCATAAAAAATATCCCAAGTTCATAATTTGTTTCTTATAAATATTATCATATAGTATATAACATAACATTCACATGTACTAAGCTCAGACAATATACCACTAGACCATAATCTTTGTTATGAAGAGAAACCCATAAAGATTTTGGATCAAAGAGATAAATTCTTGAAGAAAACGAGAACACATTTAGTCATATTTTTTTAGTGAAACTATAAATTTGAACACTATTTATAGTAACCTCCATTTTTGATGTGGTAAATGTGTACTAATTTTTTTTTTGTTTCAGAGTAATGAAATTTTTATGTCTTGTATACTGGGTTGAATATTACACCACAATATTTAAAAATATTTTTTCTCTTTATTTAATTTTATCTATTTGATATATATATTTATAAAAAACCCTATTATTAATAAAACTACACTACACTATTTAAAAATAGGTATAATGTTTTTCCTTATTAAATTAATATTAACTTTTACATTTATTATCAATTTGTTAGAAATGAAAATGAAATATTTGGAAAATAAAATATATATTTTTTCATAAAAATATTTTTATGTTTGCAATTTATATTTATTATTAATGATTATATTAATAACCATTTAAATGTTACAATAATGAAATGGGTAGATTATATATCAAATAAAGATAATTAAAAATTATTTAAATTTTCTTATTTTGCATGGAATTATAAAAAAGTAATTTTATGGCTCAAAAATACATTTTCTTCCAAAATTATTTTTTTGAAATAGTTATTGGGATATTTAATAAATTTATATGAAATATAAAAATTTGATCTAAAAAATATACATTATTTTTAAATTATCATGTGAAAATTATCTTATAGGTTTTTTGAGAATTAAAAAAATGATTATAGAGTGAAGAGAAAAAATGATGATTTTTTGAAAACTCTCATTTATTTTCACTAATGTAAGTAATTTGAAAGTATCATTAGGTTTAAAATTCTCTTTTAATGTAAGATAAGACCCCTTTTAAGAAACATATTCTAATTAATGCCATATGTATTGAAATTATATATGATTTTTCTGTAATTTCATATTAATGTACAAAAATACGTTTTTCTAAAACATGTAATTTTTGTATTTTGAACACTTATATTAATATTACTTTCTCTAATTTTTTAAATTAAATATAGATAAATAGATATTATATTTTTAACCAGGTTTTTCAAATTTATTTATGAGTTCAACTTCATTTATTTCACTATGGATAGTAATAATGGTAAAAATATTATCACCATGATACAGGTTAAAAACAGACTAATTAAGGATATAGATTTGTCACAAGTCCATATAATATCCTTAGAATTAGTATTATATGATAGCATATTTTCCCATTATAATTTTATGATTAAAATTTTATTGATTTAGTTCCACTTCTCCATGATTAAGACAAAGATAATGTTTAAATGTTAAGAATAATTACAATTGTTCCACAACCCTCACTTAAAAATTATAACCTATTATTCTATCATCTTCACACAACTTCAGCACTCTATTATCAACAAAATAACATCATATAAGTATTAATGGGTTATAAAAATGTGGTTTTATATAGGAGAGGTATATATCCTAAAAAAGATCATCCATGTTTATTTCCTCTTCTACCTCCTTAGAACTAATCCTAATCATACTGGAATAATAGAATATTTATCTAAAATATACATAAATTTTATTATATTTATATTATACTATTTTTTCATTTTCTTTTACATCCCTTGGGAAATGAAAAAATCGCTCATGTGTATGTGTGTACTACCACCTCTATGAAGTGATGAGATTTTTTTCATAACTATATCTCACGTATCATTTTATAGATGTATTTAATGAAGATATAAAATATTTATGATATTATTATTCATCAATAAATAATATTATTTTTATTCATCTCTTTTCATTCATTGGACAATAAAACCATCATGTGTGCTTATGTGTGGACTAACATCTCCACAAAGTGATGTAATTAATTTTTGATCACTTATTTATAATAATGGTTATAAAAGTGTATATAATGAATAAATATCATATATATGAAATTTTTAAGATTCTTCATATCATTAACCATGAACATGGATTGGGGAAAAAACTTTTGAACCAAATACATATGGGAAAAAAAAAATAACACATGAATATAGATTTTATTTAATAATTTTTGAAAAGTGGATAATTGGAAATTATAAGGGAATGATATATAATATGATATCTATAATATTTTTTTATATTATATTGATAGAAATATATATTTACAATATATTATTTTATGATAATGTATAATGAAATCCAGTTCTAGTGGTAACGGTTTATGTTACAATCTCATTTCTTTTAGGGGTTTTATATGTCAAATTTCCAATAATGTAAATTATATGCTCCAAATATTTTAAATAACATCTATTTTATTATCATAGTTTTATTTCCATGTTTTCATGTATTTGATAAAAATTTCTCCCTTTGTTGCTGAGAAAAGACAAAAACCTAGTTCTCATGCAAATCCTATTTTATTTCACCTATTTTTTTAGAAATCCTTGTCTCCAATATTGATATTCATGAAATTGTTTAATTGATGTTTTTAAATACATGTGAAATATTTTTAAAAAATAAAATTTCACAAACTTTTTATTTAATTACAATTAGTTAAGATGAATCATTATAAATATTTTCCAAACATGTTTTTTCACAATTTATAAAAGGATTAGAAGAATGTTATCTTTCGATTTATATGACATTAGTAGAATTTAAAAAAATAATTTCCTTGATTAATCATTAATACTAATATAAATGACTTAATGGTTTTAAAAAATAAATCATATTCCAATTTTTCTAGGAACTAATGATAATGAAATTTACTAAAATAGAAGGGATATTTTCTCCTTATTTTCTAATATTATTTTCATTAATTTATGAAAATATTTTTTATCTATGTAAAAATTATTTAAATATTATTATTTCTTATTTTGGATATTCACGTATGATAAAATTTAATTATTTATGTTGATGACTTATGATGATTATGTTTTAAGTATTATTTCATGAAACCAATTTCATTCATATAGGTTATTAACAATGTGATGAAATAATGAATGTTTTTACCATCATTTGGAATGATTATGTAAAATTTCAAAATATGTGATTGTTTTGGAAGTTATGATACAACCCTCCAATTCATTGGGTAATGATTGATAAATCTTGAGACTATATAGAATAATATCTTGAGTGAATTTATTCCAAAAATGAAAAGAGGATATCGTGTGAATCAAATCCATCATATGACATTTTCCAATATGTGATGATGGTCTTCGTTGTGATCCTCGACTAATGAAATTAAATGAAAATATCATTATTATTTTCAAACACTTTTATGAATTTTTCATATGATTATGATTTGATTTCATGGTTAATGATTTATTATTGATGATTATTTAATGTTATGTCTCATGTGTTTTGTTATGGTAAATCCTTGTCCCATGACTCGTGATTTATGGTCTAATAAATTTCATGTATGCATTCATAAGATAAAATAATATTCCCATATAATTGTGATTATATTATTCTCACATATGATCAATGGTTGATAACACCCACATTTACTCTTATTGAGAATTTGAGATCAGCGTTTATTATGTTCTCTTTGTCCACAGGTTTTGAAGAAATGTATTAAGTAGGGTATGTTTTAGAAGGGTAGTATTTGGGAGGAAATTTATGGTATTGTCTAAATATAAATAATTAATGGTCCTGGGGAATGTATTATTTTTAGATCTATTTTTATATTTTTATAAAATTATGTACTATTTATGTTTGTAATGGTCAGGTAACCTCTGGTGAGAATTTAGGACACCTGAATCCTTTATCACACATCTCTTGTTTTTCCTATAACTCCAATAATTCTCTTAGGTCCATTATATAAGGGGGTTATATATGGGGTTTTCATAATATATGAGTATAAATTGAAACTCAATTGTCCATTTAGGATGACTTATAAGTGATTCCTTAGGGAATACATTAATGTATTAATGAAAAATAGTTAAATCCTCCATTGATAATATATCAGCCTCATTTATAGATTTTTTATCATATTCTTCTATTATAATTTCATTAATATGATATGTAGAAGTCATTTAAAGTCAATACATAGATAATGAAGTCCCTATTGAAAATATATGGGCTTTTATACCTTCCTTAGAAATTTTAATATCTTTTTATGGATAGAAAATTAAATCATCATACTTTGAGAGCTAATCCATTTTATTTATTATACCACTTTCAACCATTGTTATATCAATAATGATTATAAATTTATAATTTCTATCATATTAATAGAAATTGCTTAATATATCCTAGATTTAATGATATTTTCACCTTGTTTTTTATTGGATACTACCAATTTAATGTGTTTCGATTCTTTCAAGGTTCATAGAAAATGAATATATAAAAGTATATTTAGGTCCACAATAAAATGATACATTATCTAGATTTATGCTATGAGAATTATAAGGACCACACCTTAAAAAATTAAATAATCTATAATTAAATGAATAATTCACACTGAGGATCTTTTTAGGTTTGGAGTTTTAGAGAATTCGGCCATAACTATTGCATTAAAACTAAAAAATTACCAAGTAGACACTTCTACCCAGTTTCTATTTTTTTATAAAATAAAAACTATGGAAAAAAAGAGTCATGTCTAGCTCCCTGTTATATACATCATGACTTTTCATTGATCTCATCCTTGACCCAATTCATCGTTATGTCCTGTAAAAGTCATTTGAAAAATTAGGATTAGCATAAAAAGCTCAATAAGGGTTATAAAATAATGAAAAAACACATTAGTCCATAAAAACAAAAGATTTTTAACATACCTCATGAAATCATATGATTTATGAATAACAAATAGAATACATAAATCATAAACGTAACATTGGGCATCCATAACATACTTACATTGTAGCTTTCACAGCTATATAAAGAGTTACATTTGGAATACCTTTTACCATATATTCCCTAAAACTATTAAGAGAAATATTTTTGTTTTCGTACTCACCCTCTCTAGGATGACCATTAAACCACTCGTATAGGTAAACAATGCCCAAGAACCACAACCTTTTCACAACAGATAAACCAAGCCTAAAGAAAGATAACATTTCCATATTTCAATCACAATATATCATTTACATTTATTGACATAACAAATCTATTATCAAAATCAATTTCAATACCAAAATATGTAAAAGAGTAAATTGTATTTATTTTGCTTTTTAAAACATTATGGATTGTTTAGAAATCCAAAGATCAAATAATATTTGTGGTGGTAGAAAATGTCGTTGTCACCGCTTATGTAAAAAAGAAACATTATTTTTTTCATTTAGTAAAACGACTTATAGAAAAAGATTCAATTTGAATAAAATGAAAATTCAAAGGTTTTTATACACCGTATAAAAGAAATTCTTGTATAAAAAATATTCCTTAATGAAAAGAGATTGTGACAAAGTCCCTTACATCGTGTCCAACTTGACCCGTTCATTATATAATCTTGGGAATAATAAACTAAATATAATTTATACTTTATTAAATAAAATCATATTTTTTATTATTTTAATATAACTTATTTCAATTTTATAAACATTATGTAATCATTTAAGTTAATAATGGTCATTTTGTAGATATTTGGTACTTAAGTAAAAAAATGAAATTCTTATAATTACAAGTCATTCATGTGGTAAACATTCCATTATCTATATAATGATATTCATGATTTAAATATAATATATGTCATATATATACAATTAATATATGTATTTATAATATTACATGACATTTGGAGTTAATAAATGAAATGCATTGTTCATGGAGATGATAAGTCGTACATATGCATAAACGCTACTTTAATTTCTATTTGATTTTTAATGGAATGAAAACTTAATGAAAAATAGGTATATTATACTTATAATATAATATCGTAAATTTAATTTCAGTAAATCCAACCTTTATACATTCTACATATGGAATTAACGAATTATATCACTTTGAGGAGGTAGTAGTCCACTCTTTCTCGAATGAAATTATCACATTTACCCATTATGGAAACCATAAAGGTATGATATAAATTAAAAATATAGTATTAGAAAGACAATTTAAATATAATATATATTACATATAAATAGAGTTCCATATTAATGGCCACCAAAAGAGGTGGTAGGAGATAATTGAATAATGATCATTTTGTGAGACAGGAGTTTGTCGTCCACAGAAATAGTATGTTCTTTACCCATTAGATAGAGGTGTGTGTAAGTGTAGTTCAAATACTTCTCATAAAAATAGCATATTATATCTAGGATACAGGTTTTTTTATATAAGAATGAAAAAATAGGGGGGTGGAGTAGTAAAATAAATGAAAATAACTTAAGAGAAGACGTCACCTTTAAATTGGGTAACTCCCACTGGTTTGATCCAAAATGATTTCTAGAAGTTCTATATAAATAAGATAATTCTTATATGTGTAATAAAAGGATATTTATAGAATTTTTGGATAATTTTTGGATTATCCAATGGACTTGAGAGGTGTGATTAATGGGTTATAGTGGATGACTTGTTATACGGGGGAGGAGGGGCACTTTAGGTATGTTTGAAAATATTATTTTATTAAATAATGATTTTCAATTTATAAAGGTTCAAAAACATTGAGAGTAAAATATAATATTACTCTTATTAGAAATAAAATCATATAATAAAAATTGGACAGGTTTTGGAAATTTTTTCAATCATTATAATATTATTTATTTAAATCCTTCTTTAATGAGGTAAACACTGAATTATTATTTTTATTATAAATAATTTTATTTATTTGATGTCTAAAAATGATAAAAGAAAATAACATGATGTAGGAAGTATATTTAGATTTAAAATGAATATTTATAGTCAAAAAGATAACTTATATAACCCCATGTGAGAATTGATTTACTAAAAGATTTATATTAAGGTCATTTGGGTCATTACTTTAATTAATTAATATAAAGTGTCATTATCACTCATAAGTGGCTCTATGGGGTCCCAAAATCGTCCGAAAAATTCTCATGGTCGGAAATGTATCAATAAATATGATTAAGACACATTTTTGTGTAATTTAATATTATTATAATATTACTTTCACCTTGATTTACCCTATTTACCTTTAGTTGCGGTAAATGAAAGTCAAGAAAAAATATTCACCAAAAATTATTTTCATATTGTTGAACCACAATATACTTACTAATAAAAACCATGTATATCATATTTTCTTAATTTCAATTCATATATGTAATAAAATTTCATTTAAATGAAAAAGTCAGTTTTCATACTACTACTCAGTGTTTTTGCTATTCATAAAAAATTCATGGTTTTCAGAAAAATACCAAAAAATTATCCTATGAAATATTTGATATTCCAAATTCAAAAATGATTTCTATTTTACCAAATTCAAAACATTGAATTTGCATTAATTAATTTAAAACTAATTCTCATTGTCATAAAAAAAAGCGTGTTTTTAAGAAATAATAACTATCAAAATATTGAAACTAGTTTATTTCCAATTTCAAAATGAAATTACTTCCACTGACCATCATGTGATTTAATGGTAAAAATATAATGTAATTAAACTTTAAAACAGATTAAAAATATAATCTAACAATAAAATTAAATTATATTAAAAGGCAGTTTTGAATTAAAATATAATATTTTTCACTATTCTTTAAAAAATGGATTTTATCTGAAAAATACAAAAAATTTCCAAAATAAAATTTGATGTCTCGATTCAAAATAAGAATTTTATTTTGTAAAATATAAATATAAAAGTGACCAAAAGAAGATTTAAAGTGGGTTCTCCATCAAAAGGCAGTAAATTGACCTTTAAAACAATATTAGACTATTTGTAATTAATATTAGATTCATTCACATTTTAAGCCTATAACTTTTATTGGATAAATTTTGAAACATTTAAAAAACTTGTATTATAATAGTTTAGTAATTTTTGCACATTACCACCATTATAATTGCTCGACGTTAACTATAATTTATAATAATATTATAAAATTATTTTTCAGTTTGATCCAACATTGTGTGCAACATAAGATTTCAAAGAGCATGTGGTTGCATATCTGGTACTCTATCAAACATACCATCCCCTTTAACGTAAATTTAATATTTAACTCACAAATATTAATAAATATGAAAATTTATTATTGTTTGTTTTCCTGGTATATTAAATCCTTCTCCCTATTGGGGGATTGCGTCCCTGCAATTCCATTAACCTATCAAATAATTGGGGTATTAATCACTCAAAGAATTTTCAGATTCCCATGTTGTTGCTTCAACAATATAGTTTGTTCACAAAACCCTTACTTGATGAATTACCATATCTTGAAACACTTTCTCTCTTCAGAAAAGAATCTAGACTTTTTGTTCCTCACAACAGATATTCTCTTCAAATTGAACTACCTCTGGGCTAAAAACATGAGATGGATCTGGCATATACTTTGTCAACATTAAACCATGAAAAACAGTGTGTATATAGGATAAAATTGGGGGTAAAGAGACTCTATAGGAAACTAATCCAACTTTCTCTAGGATTTCATAATGTTAAATGAACCTTGGACTCAACTTTCCCTTCTAACCAAAACTCATCACACTTTTCCATAGAGAAACTTTGAGAAAGACATGATTGCCTACCACAAAAAAGAGATACTTCCCCCTGTTATCCGCATAAATTTTTTCCAGCTCTGAGTTATTATCATTTTCCTCTAAATCAACTGAATTTTTTCTGCCATCTCTTTTACCAATTCATGTCCCATCAACTTCATTTCACCAACTTCATCCCAAAGATCAAGAGTTTGACACCGCTTCCCATATAATTCTTCAAATGGAGCCAATTATATATTGAAATGAAAACTGTTATTATAAAAAAATTAAACCAAAGAAAAATATTGGTCCCAACATCCCTTGTAATCCTATGAACAAGAATGTAGAATATCCTCCAAGGTCTGAATTTTTTCTTCTGACTTCCCATCTGATTGAGGATGAAAAGATGTACTAAATTTTAATTCAGTACCCAACAACATATAAATCCTTTCCAAAAGTTATATGTAAACCTGGGATCATGATCAAATACAATGGAGATGGGAACTCCATTCAACCAGAATATCTCTTTATCATACAACTGATAAAGTGGATCTAGACACAAATTTGCTCGAATAGGAAGGAAATGAGAATATTTACTCAATCGATCATCAATGACCAAAATTTCATTGTTTCCTCAAGATGAAATTGGTAATCCCACAATGAATTCCATAGATATATTTTTCCTATTTTCACTCTGGATTGGTAAATGTTAAAGAATCCCTTTTGGTAATTACTACTCCGCTTTAACCTGATAAAAAGACAAAAACTTCATAGTAATTTCAACAATATATCTTTTCATTCAATCCCACCAGTAATACTCTTGAATAACTCTATACATCCTAGTACCTCTAGGATGAACTGAAAATGCAGAATTATGAGCTTCACATAATAACTCTTTATTAAATTGTAAATCACAAGGAACACACAATCTCTTTTCAAACCTCAAAACACAATCACTATCAATGTTAAAATCTAGAAACATACCCTTCTTAACCATCACTACCTTTTTTCTTCAACTCACTATCTTCCTTCTCCTCATGCTTAATTCTGTCTGATAGACTTGATTTCACTTACACCTGAAAAAAATCAGAGTAATTTAATGCACCAACAAATTTTATGCCAAAGTTCATCAATTCTTTAATCAAAGGATCTTGTTCGAAACGTAAAAAGTTTGACTTAGCATTACTTTTTTGACTCAAATCATCGGTCACATTATTTTCCTTCCCTGGATGGTAATGAATTTTGTAATCATAATCCTTGATTAATTCTCGTCATCTCCTCTATCCCATGTTCAAATATTTCTATGTGAATATATACTTTAAACTATTTTGATTAGTATATAATTCAAATTTTACCCCATACAGATGATGCCTCCAAATGTTTAAAGAAAAAAAACAATTGTAGCTAATTTGAAATCATTTGTAGGGTAATTTAACTCACGAGGGTTCAACTGATGGGAAGCATAAGCAATAAACTGAGAATTTCTAGAATGTAATTCCAAAATAAGAGAATTCCCCAATCTTATTTTCAATTCTTAAAAATAGTCATCACATTTTTTCCCAATGAACTAATCTCAATTTCAAGCTAAATTGGACATTGGACTAGATAACCATGAAACATTCTCATCAAAACTCCAGTAATAACGTACTAAACCGAGAAAACTACTGATCTCTTGTATATTTGTGGGTATTGGGGATTTTTCAACAACTTTTGTTTTAGTAGGGTCAACAGTTATGCCATTTTTTGAAACAATGTCACCGAGGAATGAAATTTTTTGTAACCAAAATCCACACATGCTGAATCTACCAAACAGGTTCTTTTCTTTTATGGTTTTCAAGACAACCCTTAAATGACTTTCATATTCCTCTTTTATTTTGGAATAAATCAAAATATCATCTATGAAAACAACCACAAACTTATTCAAGAACTTGTGAAAAATTCTATTCTTAAGATCCATGAATATCGATGGTGTATTTTTTAACCCAAAAGGCATAACTAAAAATTTATAATGGCCATATCTAGTACAAAATTCATTCTTCAAAGTGTATTATTTCTTTACTTTTAACTGATGGTACCCCAATCTCATGTCAATCTTTGAAAAATACTAAGCTCCCTGGACCTCATCAAACAAATCATTGATATGAGGAAAAGGATACTTTTTCTTAACAATGATGTTATACAATTCTCTATAATCAATGAAAAGTCTCATTGAACCATCGTTCTTTTAAACAAACAAGACTCCATCACCCCATGGTGATGTGCTAGGTCGAATGAAAAATTTATCTAATAACTCCTACAATTGCTTCTTTACCGCTAAAAGTTCTATTTGAGACATTGATTAAGGGGGTTTTGAAATTGGATTAGCATTAGGAACTAAGTCAACAATAAATTCAACATCCCAATAAGGTATAATACCAGACAACTCATCAAAAAACAATCAAATACTCATTAAACACTAGCACATCATTTATATGAATAGTTCATTTTTTAAAAGTATGTTTAAGGTAACATTTATTTCCATATTTTACTAGTCTCTCATCCTCCGGATATGTTATCATAAGTAAGGGTTCATTCTTGTACACTAACTGAAAATAATTCTTAAAAGAATCCTCTTTAGATCTACAGTCAATCTTAGAATTATAAATAGAAACCAAATCCATACTGAAAATAAGGTCAAACTCTACTAGAGTTAAAACAATAAGGTTTGCAGGTAGATTATTTCTGCACAAAAGGACAGGAATGTTCTTATAATTTAATTTTGTCTCAAAATTGCTCCATGTTATTTTTACCATTAGTTCTGGTTTCATATCTTGAGATGTAATTCCTAATTTAATAGAAAACTTATTAGAAGTGACCAATTGTGTAGACCCTGAATCCAACAACACATAGGCATAATATGAACAAAAAAACAGTGTAAAGGATACTACTTCATTTGATGGCCCAACATCTGATGAATTAGTTGAAAAAAATTTCACAACCCCTTTTGGCTTGCAGTCTAGCTGCTTTCCCTCAGTTGAGTTCTTTTTTGGACACTCAATTGCGTAATGACCCATTTCATTGCACTGAAAATATTTTACTAACTATAAATCATATTTTGTCGTACCATTGTCCTGATATTTTTCTAAGTAATTATGAGCCTTATATACCATTTTACCACATTAGTATAACTTACCATAATTTAAAAGAAATTCCCCATCATGATTTTTAAAAAACTAATTCACAAAATGTAAACTTTAGTTTCTTACCATAATACTTTTTTCAATATTTCTTCCCTTTCATCTCCCACCCAAACCTCTTATTATGTTGTCCTTCAAAGAACACATGATCATTGACAAACTCCATTTCCACCCTCTCTACACATAAAACATGTTTTTCATAACTTTTGAACACACAAGAAGCTAAATCCCTTCAATAAATTCGATTTAATCTTGGGTAAAAGAAATTTATTTTACTATCAGGATCTTGTATGATGTTTGGAGCATTCTTTTCCAGTCGAGTGAATTTAACTTCATAATTATCTGCTTATTTTTCCTCCTGCATCAATTCTAGGAACTGTTTTTTCATCATAAACAAACCACCTTAGGAAAATATTTCTCTTGAAACATACCTTTGAATTCATCCCAATCAAGAGCATCAATATCCTCATTATCCATGATATTTTCCACAATCATCCACCATAGATCGGCTTCACCTTCAAAATGGTAAACAGAAAGAATAAAATTTTGATGTTATGAACACCCCATGAAATTATAAATCTTTTCCATTGATTTAATACACCATGTAGATAGCATAGGGTCAGATGATCCACTGAAATATGGAGGATGTTGCCTAAGTAAATGGTCAACTACTGACATGTTCCTCTGTGGTTGATCTGGATGATCTCGTTCATGGATACCGCCACCATTTATAGTCTGATTCAATTGTTCCATCACTACAACAAACTGTTCAGTTCTGATTCTGACAATCTCAGGCTGATGATTTGGAAGGTTGTGTTCCTTCAGATGTCGTCCCATCATTGCTGCCATGTTTCCTCTGCAGAAAACCATTCTGAACACATAAATATCTTTGTTGAAGCAACATTGTGATCTGTAAATGCTATTTCATTTCAATCATACCATAAATTAATTTATGGACATTAATTTAACAATATTCTAACTCTTAATGTTTTCTAAACCGATCTCTGAAACCAAGTATAAGAACCTAGCTTTAAAGAATTACATAATCTAGAATTAAATGAATAATTCACATTGATGATATTTTCAGGATTAGAGTTTTAAACAATTAGTTCATAACTATTACATTAATTATTAAAAATAACAATGTAGACACTTATACTCAGTTTTCAATTTTTTTTATAAAATAAAAACTCTTAAAAAAATATCCATGTCTAGTTCCATGTTTTAGACTCCATTACTTGGCCTTGATCTCAGCCTCGACTCTATTCATCTTTAATTCCGGTGAAAAACATTTCAAAACGTGGGTTGAGCATAAAAAGCACATTAAGGGTTATAAAATATAGAAATAAAAGATTAGTCCGTCAAAGCATAAACTTTTTAACAAACCACATAAAATCATAAGATTTATGAATAACACATAGAAAACATATTTAATAAAGGTAAATTGTGGCATCTATAACATACTTATGTTGTATATTTCACATCTACATAGGGAGTTTCATTTGGAATACCCATTATAGTATATTCCATAAATCTTTTAAGATAAATATTATCTTCTACCTCTTCCATGCAACCCAATTCATCAGAGAGCTATCTCGGGCTCACCCTCCCTAGATTTATCACAAAACCACCTATATACGTTAACAATTCCCATGAACCATAACATATTCATAACACATAAAACAAGCGTAAAGGAAATATAATATTTCCACCTTTAAATAACAATATATCATTTAAATATATCGACAAAAAAATTCCAATATCAAAACCATTTTCAATTCCAAAATACATAAATGATTATATGGTATTTATATTCCTTTTTAGAACATTATGACTTGTTAAAGAATCCAAAGATCAAATAATACTAGCGGTGGTAGAAAAGGTCATTGTCACCCATTACATTAAAAAACATTCATTTTTTGTCATTTAGTAAAACACCTCATAGAAAAATATTCTCTTTGAATGAAATGAAAATTCAAAGGTGTTCATACACTGTAAAAAGTAATGTCATGTATGAAAAAAAAGTCCTCAATGAAAATAGATTGAGACAAAGTACCTTACCTCATGTTATACATGAAACGTTTGTTCTTTAATGTACTGAATAATAAATTATTGTTTAATTATACCATCATAATAAATTTTTTCAAGTTTATTATTCTTTTTATATCTCTTATTTCCATTTTATAAACATTATTTAATCATTTAAGTTAATAATAGTCATTTTGTGGATATTTGGTACTTGAGTTAAAAATGAACTTCTTATAATTTCAAGTTGTTCATGTGCTAAAAATTGAATTATCACCATAATGATATTCAGGATTTAGATATCATATATATCATATATATATCTAGTATATGTATATTAATAATATTACATAACATTTGGAGTTATAAATAAAATGCACCGTTCATAGAGACGTAAGTCGTATGTACGCATGAACACTACTTTAATTTCTATTTCATATTTAATGGAATGAAAACCTAATGATATATAGGTATATTATAATTCCAGTATAATATAATATATATAATCTTAGTAACTCCATCCTTTATATGATCCACATATGGCATGAACCAGACAAATTACATTGACGGGGCGGTAGTCCGCACTTCTTCAAATGAAATTATCATATTTATCCACTATGGAAACCCTAATGGTAAGATATAAATGAAAAATAATGAAGTAGAGAGACAATATAAATGTAATATATATCACATATAAATTTAGTTTCATCTTAATGGAAATAATAAGAGGTGGAATGCGATAATTGAACAATCATCATTTCGTGAGGTAGTAGTACGTCGTCTACAGAAACAGTATGTTCTTCACCCATTAGATAGAGGTGTGTGTGAGTGTAGTTAGAATCATTTTCATAAAAACAATATAGTATATTGATTATAATGGTGTTTTTATAAAATAAATAAATAGATAGATTTTAGAAGGTTAGGGAAGTAAAATAAATGAATAGAACTTATGAGAAGCCGTTACCTTTAAATCGGGTAACTCCCATTGGTTTAAACCAAAATGATTTCATGAAGTTACTTATTCATAAGGTAAAGCTTCTAGGTTTAAGAGAGGGATATTGAGAGATTATTTGGGAAGAGTTTGTATGAGCCAATGGTCATGAAATTTGTGAGTAATGGTTTATAGGTGAGGGATTATTATAAGAAGGAATAGGGTATCTTTAAAAATGTTTGAAAATATTATTATATTATATAATTATATTCAATTTATAAATGTCAAAAACATATTAAAGTCAGAGATAAGAATATTTTTGTTCGAATTAAATTTATCCAATAATAATTGGAAAGGTTTTGGATATTATTTTAATCAATATAATCGTATTAGTTTAAATCATTCTTTAATGAGGTAAACACTACATCATTATTGTTTCATAAATAATTTTACTTATTTGTTTTCTAAAAATTATAAAAAAATACCATGATATAGGAAATATATTTTTATTTCAAAGTAATATTTATAATAAAAGATATAACATATATAAATCCATGAAAAGTTTATTTTCTAGAAGATAGATGTTAATGTCATTTTTGTCACTACTTTAAATTCATTAATATAAAGTATCATTATCACTCTTAAATTGATCAATGGGGTCCCAAAATCGACCCAAGAATGCCCATGGTTAGAAATGTGCCCAGAAATAATATTAAGACCCATTTATTGGTAATTTAATAATATTATTATATTATTTTTACCTTGAATTACTCTATTTACCTTTAACCGCGGTAAATAAAAGTCAAAAGTTTCTATTCACCAAAAATTATTTTCATCTTATTGAACTAAATTTTACTTAATAATAACAACAATGTATGTTGGTTTTTCGAAATTCAATTCACAGAAGAGGTAAAATTTCATTTAAATGAATAAGTCGATTTTTTATCTTCTATTTAGTTTTTTCACTATTCATCAAAAATTGAAGGCTTTCAGAAAAATACTAAAAAATCAGCCTAAGCTATATTTGATATTATTAATTCAAAAATTATGTCTATTTTACCAAATTAAATACATAGATGTTTCATTAATTAATTAAACATTAATTCATGTTGTCAAAATAAACAATGTGTTTTTAAGAAATACTAACTATCTAAATATTGACACTTGTTTTTATCCAATGTCAAAGTGAAATTACTTTCAATGACCAATATTGGATTAAATTTTATAAATATAATATAATTACACTTTAAAACCAATTAAAAATATAATCTATCCATATAAATAAATTATATTAAAATGAACATTTGTATTAAAATACTGTATTTTTCACTATTCATTAAAAAATGAATTTTATCAGAAAAATACCAAAAATTTACCCAAAGTAAATATTGATCTACCAATTCAAAATAAGAATTTTATTTTTTCAAATATAACATATAAAAGTGAAAAAACAATATTTAAAGGGGGTTTTCCATGAAAAGGTGGTAAATCGACCTTTTAAATAATAGTCGACTATTAATGCTTAAAATTATGTTATTTCAAATTTTAAGATACTAAATTTTATTAGATAAATTTAAAAACATTTAACAAACATGTATAATCATTTTTTAATTAGTTCTATTCATTTCCTCCATTACAATGGCAAGGCGTTGACTACCATTTAAAATAATATTATATTATTATTTTTCAGTATGACCTAATGTTGTGTGAAACGTAAGATTTCAAAGAAACCTATTGATTCATATCAGGTAATCCATCAAAAATATAATCCCCTTTAGTGTAAAATTAATATTTAATTCACAAATATTAATAAATTTGAAAAGGTTATATTCTTTATTTACCTAGGATGTTAAAATAATATTACCAACTATCATATCATTTAAGTCTCCAACATACACTATTGTAATTGTATAGGCATTGTCTTTATCCCTTGTCCTACTATGAGGTAGGTTCCTTTAACATTTTGTGAATTTATTAGAATAGTTCTTCCTTTCCCTATAGTAATTTTTTTTTTCATTTTCAGCTTCTCTGATACCTTTACAGTTCCAAGCATGAAATCCATTATCTATAATCATATAAAATCCTCTCATTCCATTTAAATAAATCCTAATGATTATCTTCACATAGATATTGTGAAATGGGAATTAAACCCTTCCTTTCTTATTCACTTCCAATATCCCCTCTATGTGGACCTCAGGAATCCTTTTCCTTTCAATACTTTGTTGAAAAATAAAATAATTATAGAAATCCTTATCAGTCAAGATGGAACTTGATTCTCTATTTTCATATTTTGGAAATTTTTTGGAGACTAATTACCTTTTAAATAATTGATATATCCCAATAAAGAATAATAAATCATGATTTTTAGACAGTGTACATTTTATGAATTATGTCTTGAAAACCATATAAAGTTACTCTCATACTAAAAAAAATTCTTCACGTAATTTGGAATAAAAAAATACGTGTTAGCTTTCTGTGTCATGTCATTTATGATACGGAATGTACTTTTTATTTATTTCTATATTAAAAATATTCCATTCCATAATATATAATCCCCCTTCTTCCTTTTTTTAATTAACAACAACTATTGACCATTTTCTCACCTTTGATGCCATATTTTTAAGATAAAATTGTCCCTTTCACTATATCCCAAATTTTAGAATCTATTCTCATAAGGATCGATCAATTTTTTTATCTTCTATGGGAGTATTGGTTATTTCAATGGATTTTGGTTATTACCATATGATGTGGTCCACCATTGTAACAACATTGTTAGAACCTGGTTTTCACTCAGGTATAGACCCTTTAATTTTCAATCGAAACCATTAAATTGGACGTAATCTGGATGCATAATGAGTTAGTAAAAGTTACAAGGATGTCTGGGGATCTTCTGGAGCCCAAACCCCATCTTTTTGGTGAAAATAGGCTTGGTTCATAGTTTAGATTAAACTGAGTAGAATTATGCACATTTTTTCCTAACCATGCTGATTTTTTCGGACAGAGCCAATCACATGGTTGGTTCACGGCCTTGCAGTATAACCATTTGATGGCCCCTTTTTCTCAGATACCAATTCATGTCTTGTGCACATTTTTGATAAACCATGTGGGGGATATCTTTTTGGGTAGAACCTTATCACATGGTTTTCTCACAGTTTGACAAACCGTGCAGACGAACCATGCATAAGGGAATTTTCTGGGTAAATTTATAGTTTCCCCATTAATGATCTATTAAGCCACCCTTCCTCCCTAATCTGTGAACCAATGGGATTAACCCCTTTTCCTCTCATTTTGGATCTTTTTGAAGGCCAAATATAGGGATAAAGATATCTCTTTTGTCCGTTATCTGATCGAACATATTTTCATCACATTGGATGTGCTATCATATGTTCTCGAGTCCTATTTATTTGTTCTTATTCTATTTTTCTCTCGACCTAGATATTTTCATGTGATCATTTTCACATTTTCTAAAATCTACTCTGATCTAAGGATAATCAATGACCTATGTTGAAGGAGGAGATTCGTACATCTCTAAAGTCAGTGGTCTATAACTTATCCCAAAATTTTGTTGTTTTTGAAATGTTTGTGGGGGCCCATTGATTTCATAGGAATCCATTTAATAAATTTCTATACTATGAACATACTTGTTATAATCATATGGTTATGGTCTTTCTAAATATTTGATGTGTTGTTATCTCTTACACCAAAAAATCAATCCGCCCATGTTCAAGTTTATGACATAGTTTAGGTTTTAGTGTTTCGGCATGTTTGAGCCATCGTTCGGGTGTGCCTTTGCCTGGCCATCAAAAAGGTGAGCCTTTCCATAATAAATAACTGGTAATTAATGTGAATTTTATAATGAAATATACCATGTATGCTCACCACTTTACCCACCTAAGGTAAGTGATTCCTAATTATTATTAAATATGAAATGTGAAATGGAATGTATACTAAGTATATAAATTGGCCTTAACAAATGAGATTGAATAAAGGTTTTGTGTTCATATCACCCTTTACATGTTAATATATGGTAGTAGAGTGAACCTCTCTAATTGAATATGCATTAATGGTTAATTAAGACTTTATTAAATGGTTGAAATGCTACTTGGCTGATCCACACTAATTGAAGACAAGGATTGGACCAATAAATAATTTGATGCAACCAAACATGACCTATACACACTAGGACATGAATAAAATTAATTATTACCTGATTATAATATCGAATAAGAATAAACTGACTCAAGATCACCTTGTATTCAGATAAGATAATACCTTGAGTCTCAGGAACCCCATTCTGATTCAAGAATGTTGTTTTATTTGGTTGATACCGATATAGTCTATGGTTCTTTTCAATTCCAAGGTTGCTAAATATAAAACCATAGGGTCCTAAACATTATTATAGGACAAAATCAAATACATTACATGGATCTAGAATTGACTAGTAGGTTCCCTGGTGAAATCCCATAGGGCCGTGTCTTTCTTTATCCCCATTTTACCTTGGTCGATCCCCTTGGACTCAGTAGGTGTCTTATTTTGAAATTACATGGATAAATATAAGCGGATTACACTCTTACCCAATATCTAGACTCATATACTACTAATTTAGTGTTTCATGAGATTTATATTACCTTGGTTATTACCCTGGGACTCCCACACTGGATATCATTTTCAGGTTGCCTTGTCTTGTCTTGGGACCTTTAGTACTTATACTATCCCGATGTGATGCCAGTGTTGGATAGGCCTCATGTGAATACTAAAATTAAATGGTGATTACTTAATTAATGAACTAGTCACAGGTTCAGAGACCCGCCAAGGGCTGAATCAGGTATTGGTTTATCTAGTCATATTGTAATGCATGCATTATATTATATATGCATGCCTGCAAACTGCCATATTACATTGGATGGGATGAATGATATAGACACCGTCGGTCATGGAAAACATAGATTTATCTCAAACCCTCTTCGAGCATCGTTTCGTACACGGAGTAGATTACATGGTTGTAGGTATTGAAAAAGGGAATTATATAGCTTCTGACCCATGATTGTGTGATAATAGGATAGATCTTGAGAGAAAATGAATGAGTATGATCTCGAAATGCTTGGAGTAGCCTTTATTTTCTTTTACATTGTGGAACTTGTTATTATAGTTATCTTATATCCATGTTTTTTTAGTCTTATAGTAACATAAAATTATATCATCATTGTTCCAGTTGATACAGTTATTATTATTCTCCTTTATCTATTGCATCTATTTTCATGTGTTTTTTATTTATATTACTTTCTCTATGTACTATTCCTTTATATTTCTTCCACTATGTTACACACTGCTAATGAGGGCATAGTCTTCCCACAGACACACCATAGACCCTCGCAGCTAGTCATAAGCCTCTGGCATTCGGGGAGATGTGCTTGAGGCCATGTGGGCCACCCTGATCGGAGCACCTATTAGGTGGCATCTGGGTATGGGATGTCACAAAGTTGTATTAGATCTGATTTGTTTCCTTTATTTTCTATTTGGATACATTATATTTGAGAATAATAATTATTAGGACATGTTCCTAAGTTGTTATTGGGTATCACGAACCGATGTTCTTGGTAAATACTAGGTTTCCTAAATTACAATTATTGTTCTATTTTCACTATTACAATTGATATTCTTTCACCATTGGGTGACACACATGATGTGTGGTGTGTTGGATTATTACTCTGTTTGAGGGTCTTATTTTATCCATATCCATATGACATGAGGGCAAAGAGAATTGCTACATTCATCATTATAGGCACCTATAATTCACATGTCATGCATATTTCCATGCCATATAGATGCATTTCTTTGTTTTTCATTTCTTGATATTCCTGTGATCATTTAGTGATATTGTGATGGTTTCATCTATTTTTAATAAAATTCGTTATGATTGAGTGATTTTATATATCAATTCATGACAAGTATGGGCCCTAATGGGTTGGGTTGAGTAATTTATGATTTAAGTCATTATACTAAAAATAAGTGAGTGTTGTTTTTGGTGATAGGTGTATGGGAACTGATTCATCAGAAATGGATATCCATTATAAAGAGAATCCATACATCTAAAATGAATTTTTTTCACATCCTTATCCCACCTTCTAATGTTTATGAAATATAAAGGAGTGAACCTAGAAATTAACTACAAAATGACATGAAAATTATATTTGATTACTTACTGATACCTGGTTGACTAAGCATGATGTAGGGGTAGTATGGATTGGGTGGTGAGTTTTCTAATGTACATATACCACTATTGATGATACATAATTGCTTCTATTCTTGTTCTGAGGTATGTTCTGGGAATTTTTAGACCAATTCCATCATGACAGACTCATTTCATTCACCAGGAAGGTGGCGACGATCATGATATAGACATACTGGGACCTAAGCTTCCAGTCGTTCCTCTAGGAGTTCCACATGTGGAGCTTCCTGTTGTACCTAATCCATGAACTAATGCCCAATTATGTGATCATTTCCTATGTCTGATGAATTCAATTAAAGGTTCTCCATAGGTTTCACCTATGATGGTTGATCTAACCTATTAGTTTGAACAAAAATGTCCTCCTACTTTTTCATGGGATGGTGGTTCTTAGGATACTGAGTCTTAGCTAGAGGAGATGTTGTCGATACTTGAGCATCTAGAAACACCTCCACAATGGAGATTCAATCTTACTACATACATGAATTGGGATTTGGCCAAGCATTGGTGGGATGTGGTTACCCAGTCCGGTCATCATCATAGCTTGTTATGGGTTAATTTCCAGACTAACTTTTATGATTAGTTCATTCCTTAGGCAATGAGAGCTGACAGATCTAGAGAGTTCATGCATCTTGAGTATGGTTCATGGTCAATAATGTAATATTCATCACATTTCACAGATTTATACTACCTTTCACAACTTCTAGACTATCATGAGCTTTCTTTTACTAGACATTTTGAGGATGGGCATGAAGATGCTATCTGAACTCAGGTGAATTCTGTTCACCTTCCTACCTTTTATGAAATATTTGATCTATCCATTATCAATGAATGTAACCTTAGGTACATCACATAAAGTAGGTTTAACAGATTAATGTCGTGTCAGGTCAGCAGTTCTTCTGGTGGTAGGAAAGGTTCCATTATGGTTTTTCATCAGGGAAGTGGAAGTAAGGGTATCCAGTTTGATAGCTCTGTGGTGTGTCACTACTGTGGAAGAATAGAGAATAAGAAGCCCCAATGTGAAAGAGACCCTATAGAGTGTAGAGAATGCAACCATATGGGTCATCGTCGGCATTTATGTAGGACATTTCCACTTTCTTCAAATAGAAAAGGATCTGCATCTGCACTGCCAATATGAGTGAGTTATTTTGCACCATATCAGGTGAGGAGTTGGAATATAACCAGAAGGTCTGTCCAAGGAGGAGGTTTTGGGAATGGTAGTACAATCCCTGATCACCAGAGGCACCAATTGAGAAATCATGATCGTAGTAATCTATCTATTGCACATGGACATGGATTAGGTTAGTTTCATGCTTTACAACAAATATTTGAAGATAAGGGTGCAGAACCATCTATAGTATGAAGTACTATTTTTGTAGCCTCCAGTGTTGTCTCTACTTTGTTTAATATAGGTTCTTCAAACATTATATTTTCTGTATCTTTGGTGTAAATTCTTGTATTAGAGATATAATATCACTATGGTGTAATGACCCTTGAAACCCCATTGGGAATACAGATGGAGGGAATACGCCAATGTAGGGATTGTCCCCTTGAGGTTGGTAGTTACCCTTTCTTGTGGAATATCTTTGTTCTCAAGATGATTGGAATTTATGCCATTCTTAGGACATATTGGTTAGTCCACTATCATGCGTTTGTAGATAGTTATCGTCATAGGGTCTCTTTTATATCACCAGAAGTCAAAAATTATCTTTTCAAAAACAGTTATCCACATCCTTGAATAGATGATGTCTTTTACCAGATAAGAGGTGAAAAGGTGTTCTCTAAGATCGACCTGAGATCAAGTTATCACCAGGTGTGATTCAGACCATCATACACACCTTTTACATCATTTAATAATAGGTATGGTCTATATTAGTATATTTATATGTTTTTTGGCCTTACGAACACTCCTACCATTTTCTTGGATTTGATGAATAGTTTTCCACCCCTATTTGGGCACTTTTTTCTTGTTCATTGAGGGTGAAATTTTGGTGTTTTATCAAACTCATAATGACCATGCCAAACATCTTGAGATAATTATGAGTACATTCAGAGAGCATCAGCTTTATGATAATATTACTAAGTGAGGCTTCTAGATTGAAAAGGTCTACTTTTTGGCACATATAATTTCTGAATCAGAAGTATTTGTTGACCCTTAAAAGGTTAGTGTTGTAGTCACCTAGGAGAATACCAAGATGATGTTTGATATCATGAGTTTCTTAGGGCTCACAAGTTATTACATTCATTTCACATAAGACTCATCACCTCTTTCATGACATATTAGTGGACGTAAAAACAATGGTGTCAAGTTATTGTGGTCAGAAACATGCAGGAATTTCTTTTAGGAACTGAAATCGAGTCTTTTCTCAGCACTAATTTGGATTCTTCCAGAACCTAGAAAAGATTATATTAACTTATGTAATTCCTCAGTAATTGTCCAAGGAGCAGTTTTGATGCAGAAAGAAAAATTTTTATCATATGGATCTCGAAAATTGAGGCCTATCAAGACATATTACTTAACACATGACCTCGAGCATGTAGTATTAGTCTATTCCTAAAATTGCTAAAGACACTATATATTGGGTGAGTGCTTTATGGTGCATATAGATCATAATAAACTCAAGTATGTATTTTCTCAATGTGACTTTACCTTAAGATAGTGAAGATGGGTCAAATATCTAAAATCATTTTATCTCGAGCTTTCCTATATGCCTAGAAAGGGAAATGTGGTCGCTGATGCACTGAGTCATAAAAATCAAACGTAGGTCGTATATGAATCCAGTGATGAATGGAAGTTAATGTCACTCTTTTCTGAACATCATCTGGGGTTTCATGACAGTCACAAGAATATTAATCTCTCTCTATTAACATTTACATATTCATTCCTTGAGAATGTGAAGAGTATGTAGTTTGAAAATCCTGAAGGTTTGGTTCTCTATAAGAGTTTATCATGAGATAGCCCACCATCGAACTGGTGTTTGGACAGAGATGACTTATGGCATCTACGTGGACATATGTAGGTTGGAATTCATCCAGGAATATCAAAGATGTATCAACAGTTTTGATTACAGTATTGTGGCTTGGAATGAAATGTCAGATTGCAGTCTTCATCACTAGGTGTTCCACCTGTCAGTAGGTGAAGGCAGAGAACCTGATACCTGCATGGTTGTTATAGCCGCTTTCAGTACCGGAATGAAAATAAAACGATGTTTTTATGGATTTCCTAGTTGTCTCACCTTGGTCTCCAGGGGTAGCAATGATATAAGTGTATCCGTGAACAACTAAAAAATCTTCCCACTTCATTCCTATACGCTATAATTTCTCAATTGATGTGTTAATAACACTTTATGTCCATGACTTCATACGACAACATGGGGTTCCATGTTCTATCATTTTATATAGTGATTTACAATTGACTTCACGGTTCTAGAAGGGGTTGTATAAATCTATGGAGATGCATGTGTTTCTAAACACATCTTTTCACCCTCAGACCGATGGAAAATTAGAACAGACAATTCAAATTCTAGAGGATATTCTCTGAGCATGTTTCATTGATTTGGATGGTTCATGGGAGAAGTATATCCCTCTCATCAAGTTCTATTATAATAACAGATTTCAAGAGATGATTCATATGGATCCTTTTGAATCCTTATATGGTAGGTCATTCCGTTCACCCTGGTGTTGGCTAGGGGAAGGTGAGGGATCCCTAGTAGTTCCTCGTCCTGTTCAGGAGACCACAGAACATGTTTAGGTGATCAAAAATCAAATGACTACAGCTCAATCTAGGTAGAAATATTATGTTCATCTTTATAGACGACCTCTTGAGTTCAATTTTGGGGATTGTATTTTTCTCTGGGTAACACCCATGCTAGGGAAAAGACAGTTAAGGAGGTAGGGAAAGTTATCACCTCGTTATGTGAGGTCGTTTGAAATTCTAGAGAGGGTCATGCTAGTAGCCTATCGGTTGCTACATACTCAAGGCTTCTAATCCATGCATGATTATTTCATGTCTCACAACATAGTTAATATCCAGCTAACATTTCTCATACCTTTGATGTTGAGGAAGTTGAGTTAGATGTCGATTCTACCATTTTGGAGTATCCTGTACACAATGTTGAATGAAGAACGATGGCTCTCTGAGGAATGTTTGTCCCTCTCATAAGGGTGATATGGAATCCTGGATGAGTATGTAATGAATCATGGGAGAGGGAAGCTGACGTTCATGCCCAGTTTCCTGATTTTTTCTCATACAGCGTTTCATTACCCTTGGAAGGAGGACTCAGGGGAGAGTTCTTTTTAGGGGGAAGACCACAAGAACCCAATTTTTCACTCATGTATGGATACCTTAGTTTCAGGTCTAAATATTTAATTTTGACCTAATATGGATTTATAATGATTTATTGATGGTTTCAAGGGTGTATGGGGCTTGTTCGAAGCCCAAAAGCCATCTTTTTTTGAAAACAGGCTCGACGCATGGTTTAGAGTAAACCAAGAAGATTGTGTTTTTCCGGATAGAGCCATCCCACATGCTTGAACCACTAACATACATCCTAACTGAGCAAACACCCCCTTTTTTCCAAGGTACTTGTGCATGGCTAGTGAATTGTTTGACGCAACCATGTGGAGGATGATTTTTTGCACAAAACCATTTTGCACAGTTTGACAAACCGTAAGCATGAAAAGTTTCATGTTAAATTTTCAATTACTCCCTTAATGATCTATAAAGCCAACCATTCCTACCTAATCTAATATCCAGAAAGATAAACCCCATTTACTCTCATTTTGGAGCTTTTTGAAGTCCAAATATTGGGATCAAGGGATCTCCTTCATCTTTCATCTGATCAATCATTCATTCATTATGGTGGATGTGCAACGGTAAGTACTCGATCCCACTATATCTTATCTTCTTATTTCTTTCTCTTTACATAGATATCGCCATGTGACAATTTTTCACCTGTTCATAGACATACTCCAATTTGAGGTAAATAAATGGCAAATACTGGAGGAGGAGAGTCCTACAACCCTAAGGTGTAAGGTCTATATCTTATCTCCAAAGATTGTTGTTTTTAGAATTTTTGTGTGGGGCCCACTGATTTTATCAAAAGCCATTTCTTAAATTTACATTCCATGAATATATTTTTAGAATCATATGGTTATGCTAATTATAAATATGTGATTAGTTTTTAGTAGTTACACCAAAAACTCAATCCACCCATGTTGAAGGTTCTTCCATATTTGGGTTCTTAGTGTATTGATAAGTTTGAGCCACCGTTTAGGTGTTCATTTTATTGATATTGATAAATGATAAATTTTCAATAATAAATTACTTTTTATTGAAGATAATTTCATAATGGAATGTACCATGTATTCTCACTATTTGACCCACCTAAGGTAAGTGCTTCCAAAGGATTATAAAATTTGAAATTTGAAATGGAATGTATACTATGTTTATAACGTGGCCTTAACCAATGATATTGAATATAGGTTAAACGGTCGTACCTCCCTTTTCCATGTTAATGGATGGTAGTAGAGTGAACCTCTTTAACTTAATATGCCTTAATGGTTAATTGAGACATGATTAAATGGGTAAAACACTACTTGACTTATCCACACTAATGGAAAACAAGGATGTGACCAAAAAATAAATTGTAGTAACTCTAATTGACCTATCCACCCTAATAAAAGTTAAGACTCGAACCAAATTTATTATTACATGATTTAAATATCAAATATGAATGGTCTAACTTGAGATCCCCATGGAATATGAGAGAAAAATATGTTGGGTCTCGAGAAACCCATTCTGATTCAATGATAAAGTTTTCTTAAGATGATACCGACCTAGTATATGGTTCTTTTCTATTCCTAGAATGGCTAGTATACTATGGTTGGGTACTTTACATTATTACAGGATACCTAAGATATTCTCCTTAGATATAGCCTTGACTATTAGGTTCCATGGTGAAATCTCATATGGCCACATCATTTCTTATCCTTGTTTTATGTTGGTCGATCACCTTGGACATGGTAGGAACCTTATTGTGAAATTATGGGTATTATGATCCTTGAATTACATTATTAACTCTTATCTAGACTCAGATAATACTGATTTATCATTCTATGAGATCTATGTTACCTTACTTTTTACCCTGGAACTCCTTCACTAGATATAGTTATCAAGTTTCATTGTCACGTCTTGGGACCTTCACTACTTATACTATCATGAGGTTATGTGAGTGTTGGATATACCTCATGTGACTATTAACATTTAATGGTGATTACATAATTAATGGACTAGTTTCATGTTAAAACACCAGCTAACGGGCGAAGAAAGTACTGAGGTATTTAATCATATTGTACTACTTGATTTACTTTATATATGCATGCCATCACACTGAAATATTCATTTACATGGGCCAGATGTTATAGACACCATTGGTGGTGTCCCACTAAGATTTATCTCACACACTCTCCGGTTCCATTTGGTTCCTGGAATATATTACATGGTTGTAGGTATTAAAAAAGGGAATTATAAAGCTTCCAACACTTGATTGTTGGTAGATTGGATGGAGATTGATAGAATATGATAGATTAGGATCACAGGATGCTTGGAGTAGCCTTTATATTATTTAACAATATAGAACATGTTATTCCCGCGGTCTTATATCCATGTTTTTTTAGTATTCTAGTGACATGATATTACATCATCCTTATTCCAGTTGATACAATTATTATTATTCTCATTAATATATTGCATTATTATTCTATAGCTATTTATTTATATTGCATTCGATGTTTACTATTTATTTATATTCTTTCAATTTTTATACACTATAATAATAAGGCTATAGTCTTCCCATGGACACACCTTAGGCCCACGCTGCTATTCGATAGCCTCGGGTATTCGGGGAGATACTCTTTAGGCCATGTGGCCCAACAGACCTATGGAACCTATTATGTGCCATATGGGTCTAGAATATCATAGGCATGTTTCAGAACAATATTTTATTCCTTAAGGGAATAGTTATTCATCATTTATTTAGTCAAAATCTCTAATTTAGTGATATTATATTCATCTCCAATAGTATCCTTGTTGACATCCATAAGTGCAAAATCCTTACATTGATTATGGGTGTTGTAATAGATTCCATTTCTTCAATTATCTTCCATTTATAAAAAATTATAGACTTGATTTTATCATGAATAAAACTATGAAGAATTGTATATGATTCCTATGAATTTATTGTAGACGATGGTAATGTGTTCCATAAATGTTTCAAGATTATCCTTATGATTTATCATAAATGGTTGATGTGTAATTATGCACTTTTTAATTCAACTTATCAAGGTTTCTACTGAAATTTATTTGATAGAAACATTAATACCCTTGATAAAGTAGCTGGATACTTATAGTTATTTTAATACATTGGTATAAAACATATGAAATCACATTAAACAGGATCTATAAGTTTAGTAATCATAGGAGACGAGACGCATTCATAGTCCTCAGATAAAATTTTAAAATGTGATATACATTGTATAAAATTAATATCACATTACTATTCCTCTAAAAATACATTTCATAGTAATATTATTAGTTTCCTAGGGAAAAAACTAATAGAATAAAGGGGTAAGATTAGATTCTCTGTAAATGGTGTTGTACAAAAGAATTTGACATCAGATAATAAAGGAATACATAACACAGCGGGAATAAATAATCATATTTATTATTTTTTGAGAAAAATATATCCATGAAATATATAATAAATAGAATAAATAATTACATGTATAAAATTAAATGAAATCCTTGTGATGGAAAAAATAATTCAGAAAAACATAATTATACTGTGAATTTCTAGACCAAGACTTTATAACCATTCCATCAAGGCCTTGAAAAAAGACATTATACATAATATGGAAGTAATACATCAAATTCCACATAGTAGTTTTCCCTATGAGACTTACTGATGGATAAAGGGGATATATAATTCTTTTCCCAATCCATCACATAATATGTCAAATATATCTACAATATGGAATAGTTTTTCGAACAATACATGTGATAATATTAAAAAATTTACTAAGTATATGCAATTCTCATGGTAATAAAGACATATTTTTATAGACATAATGGGTGTACAAATTGTTATTGATTGCCAATTTAACATATTTACAACGCCAT
The DNA here is from genome assembly GCA_963277665.1 of Viscum album. NCBI lineage: Eukaryota > Viridiplantae > Streptophyta > Magnoliopsida > Santalales > Viscaceae > Viscum > Viscum album. Next base: position 1,720,966,602 of record OY728164.1, on the reverse strand, counting down.
ATAGGTTATTATCCATCAATTATGCCAATGTTATATGATATTCACATTAAGAAGGAAATTATATTCAATGATGGTGTTGTTTAGTTGGATACATTCATCATATATGGGAATTAATAATAATTAGTTGATGAATACAATTGTTATATACCAAAGAGATGACGGAAAAATGCCGTCTTGAAAAAAATTAATTATGAAATTAAAAAATTATAATTCCTTATGATGGTGGTATAATAACAAGAAATGGTAATTTATTATTTATAACACAATCATATTTTTTTTATAATAAAACATATCATTATAATATAATGAAATGTAAAGGAATTAAAAGTGCTTTTGAAAGGGAAGTGAACAATGGTTAAAAACCCTTTACCATGTTTTGTTCCTTACCAAATATTGGGAATGAAATAAATATATTCATTGAGTATGGGATCTAGAAGAGAAATTTAGATAAGGATTTTAGAATCTTGACATTTCTAATTCTCTTGAGAAAAACACATCATGCAGAATTTTAGTGGGATACATAGAAAGTGTTTGAAAACCATGTATAATAAAGTCTCTTCATCAATTTTTTTGAGTAGAAAATGAGTGGAAAAAATTAATCAATGATTTTATAGTTGACAGAAATAGGAGGATGGGTGGTTATTTAAAGGAAATGAGTAAGATTTGTTTATTAATTTATAAACAAAGGCCTCAAACTTTTGGTTGTGAAAATATATAAAATAAGTGTCGTTCACATCATTTAAATTATTTTTATTTGAAATTTAGGATATTATTCATTATTTTAAAAAATTTACTAACAAAAATATCTTAATTTATGTTATTTTGAACATGAAAATGAAATTTTTTATAAATAAACATTTTTAAGTATTAAAATATTATTTTTTTATTTGAAAACATCTTCAAATATTTTGAATATCTATTTTTTACATTAAAATGCATTAATATAATTAAAAATAAGTTTTTTTAACTTAAAAACCCTTACTAATGTTTATAAATCACCTATATATAATAGTGAAGTCATAATTTATACCATATACACATATTGTATTTCTATTATTCACTGCAATATTTGAAAGTATTAAAAAATATTAAATATTTAAAATTACCTGACATTAACTTACATATTGAATATGTGGAGATTTTTTTTTGAAACTAATTATATATGTATTATAAATTAATCACTTATATATTTTAGAATCATTCATTTTTGAGTGAAAAAATTAATCATACATTTTCAATAAATATTATATTATTTTAAAATGTATATGTTTTTTTTGACATAGTTATTTTCTAGGGAATAATTTTTTTAATTTATTAATTATTAAATTAATCATTTTACCATTCATTTTATATCCTATAACCATATTTTAGGTGCTTCACGGCCAATGGAATGACCATTTTTTGTCTGGGAATAGATTCGAGTTTTGTCTTGACATTTTCTTGTGAATTATGGATGTTCATGGTGTTGTGTTCCCTTGGCACATTTTTTGGGAAAACCATTTAGTTCAACCTAGAAAGCCATGCATCATATTTTTAGGCACTAGATGGTGGTTCATGATTATTTAAAACAATACGGCCTCCACGACAAACCATGTATGCTTGGATAGTGGGGTTATTCACTATTGGCACAAAGTGAGTCTAATAGTGTGGCCAACATGTGCACCTTTATCGAATCCTAGTGATGGCACATAGTTTGGTGAAAAAATAATACTAATTGTACTAAATGTAGGTTCCCTAGATCCGAAATGAGTAGTACGTTTTGATTACCATATCATGAATACAATTATTTATGTTTGATGTTCACAAACCATTTTCTTAATGTTATTTAGGCATACATTATTTAAATGATAATGTACATAGATTTCATATGATATCAAAAGGGAATAGTAGTTCCCAGATGATAATGAGAACCTTGAGATAGTATTTCATTAATAAAAAATATATTACAAACCACTTAGATACAACATGCTGATTGGACATAGTTGATGCCGGACTATCAGGTATTAGGGATTATAAGGAATTAAGAATTCTTCTCATGATGTTCAAAAATGGTGATATCTAGTAGCTGAGTTAATGATAAAAAACCTACCAATATGAATACCACATGATTTAGGATTCAATGGTTATTCATATCTATTAACATGTGTATTAGTCTCCTGATTTGAGATCTTTAAAAATATGTTCCATTTGATCACGTACATTTGTGCATGGTAAAAACCATAACAATGATGTCGTGGTGAGGTAGCTTGTGATGGGTATGTAATTTGTTGAATTACGTGCGTTGAATGATCATGATTGATTTAGTCACTACTAGGTTGAGTAAGTGATATCAAAGTCCTTGTTGATCAGGATGGTAGTACATTCATAAATTTATAATCATGGCATTGGAAGGTAGATCCATCCAATTGGATCAACAAATATTAGTGTAAGGAAAAGATGATGACACAACTATGAAAAAATCTTTATAAGACATTGTATAATAAATAGACTATATTAGATAGTTCATGTTCTCTGATGATTTTCATTTCTATGGATCCTCCTTGTCTTTTTAAGGTCCTTGATGGGTTGGTGGAATTCACTCCCTTTCTAGGAATATTATTCACATGTATTGAGATAAGTATGTAGAGGGTCCAACATAGTACTACATTCAAGATTCTTTGATATTTTGTTATATAGGTATGTAGGATGCGGTATGACTCGCCACCTGGATCCGAGAGTAATATTTGTATTATTGATCACCAAAAAATTAGTAAATTAATTATTACATTAGTATAATATAATAATGTCGAATTTTTTAATTGAAATTATTAAAAAGTGTTTATGTAAATACATCGGACAATATTATATCAAAGATTATTATTTTAATATACAATGTTTTTTTAATACTAACAACAATTATGAGTCTAGTTAATAGATTAGGTTTATCAAAAAATATATTTAATATATGTTACAAGTAAGTTATAAAATATAAATAATTTTTACGAATGAAATAGTTCATTGTAATTATTTATTTATCACCTTTTTAATGGAAATTAAATATACGGGGGATAGGGAACCGTAACCAAGTATTTTCTATATATACTATATAAGCTGAGGAAGTGTGAATTTCTTATGTGTAATGCATTACAATGTACTGAGAGTTCCTTTCTCCTCACATATCCAAGAGACATAAAGGCTCTTTCTGAGTGGGCAATCTGTTAATGTCTTCATGGATTGAAGGTATCAGATTGTGGTGATCATCCAGTCATCTGAGAGATCATATATGATCCCTTTTATCAATTTATATTATTATATAGGCATTTGCACAAATTCTTGAAGCATTATCAGATGATATAGAGGGTTTCAGATTTATATTATTCTAGGAATGATCATAAATGTGGTATTTAATTTGAACATGCAACAAAATCAAACAAGAAAATTTATAATTTTTTAATTTTACTGATTAAATTCTTGCACACCCCTTAGACCCCTACCAGGGCTCAAATTCCTGAGAAGATATTTTTTCCTTTCTATGGCGTGGAAAAATTTAAAAATACCCATCCCACTAGCTTCCACTACACACCACTATACTTTCAGTTAGTGTGAGAGTGATTGTAAAAATTTTATGGGACAAGAAAATTTAATTTTCATTAAATTTTGTATAAGAATTTAAATTTTTCTGAATGGGAAAGAAAATTGTTTGATCCGATTATAAATGACTAAGTTATGGGAATCCAAAAATGTAATTATGGATAAAAAATCATATTTTTGTAGTTAAAAGCTGAGGATAAATTTTTTTATATATTATTTTGTTCTTTAATTTTTTTGATTGACCCAGTTTGGATGAGGTTTCATTCAGAGTATTTATTTTTTCCATGAGAAACTTTCTTCTCAATGAAGAATTAAAAATAATGTAATGTTAATTAATATTTATTTATAATGCTTATTTTTTAGTATTATTTAGAATTAAAAAGGGGGTATTGAGACCCCAATAGTATTTTGGAAGTCCATTATATTTCCTCAAAAGGAATATTTAATTATTAATTTTTATTTAAAAAAATTTCTACATGCATATACTTTTTGATAATTGAGGGGTATCATATCATAATGTTAAATCAATGAACAAAAAATGAATAAAACATGTTACTCATGTGGAATAAACTCTCCTAAGAACCAATCCACATCCATACCAGGTCACCGTAGTCTTTATTTGTGCCTACTCATACCCGTCATGCCCCTAAGCACCTATCATAGTCGCAACCACGTGAATTGATCCATACCAACTTCTCCCCTGGATCACACCTGCTCATTGTCACTTCCTCTATCTGTTTGTATCGATGCAACGTTATCCTATCAATACCATCAAGTGGTTTCTGACCCCATCATTGCACAACAGCCAGCTTCTTCCACCATTGTCTCTTGTATTCCTCTAAGATCTTGCTGCAGTCCTCCACCAGCACACATCATGTTCTCCATCCACCACCTCACCCTGAAGATCTTGGTCCACCTCCACAGACTCCTTCTAGAAACCATGGGATTCCTCGGATGACCCCTAAAATGTCACAGCCTTTGACTGACGCAGCCTCCATACCCATTGAGTGGATAATGCCATTGAAAGCCACCCTTGACCTAACCTCTACTTGACCACATGACCAACCACTACTACACTCATACCCCATTTTTACGAATCTATTCACCTTCACCTTCGATGAAGGAATACCCATAGCATCGTTGACTAGGAGGATAGACCCTTCCCGTGTCAAGTGAAACCACCCTGCCACATCAAACCCATACATCGTCAGTTCTAGTCTGACCCAGAATGGGATGAGGCTATTCTTCTTAACATAGAAAAAACCTATATGGGATCTTACTGACTTGTAAAGGCCCTAAAAAGGGTTTTACCTACTCCAAACAAGCCTGCATCATTTTAGACTAATCTATAATGGGCCTATGATGGAATATTGGACTTAGAAAATGTTTTAATATAACCAAAAATTAATTTAATAACTTATTGGTAGAATAATAATAATCAATTCATAATTTAAAATAATAAATCTAATTTTGATATTAAATTAAATTTATTTATTAATTTAATTTTTGGAATGGAAATTAAATTAAGCAATGGACTGAAGAGGATAAAGTATTTTAGTTTAAAATTTAATTTATTTATTTTTAAGTGCTTGATTTTGAATCTAATGCAATTAAATTTTATCACACATTTATTTTTCTTTACTTATTGTCCTTGATCACTGACCAATCATTTTTATGTCATGTTAATTTTATTTAATTATTTATTTCCTTTATGTACATTTTTTAAGAATTTGTTAATTTATAATGGTTAGTCCATAGTCTTATTTTCATGAAATATTTATAAGATCCTCCATGTCCATTAATTTTCAACTGTATATATATTTCTCTTCATGACACCATGTCGCTTGTGTGTGAGTATACTGGTATTCTGATGCTAATGAAGTAATACATGGACCACACAAAGACAAGACACTACCCTATACTATAAATGAACATAGTGGATGGGTCATAACAACATCATGAGTCAAGCCCCGACTAAGGTATGATTTAACTATATCATGACTGATCCATTAAGATTAAATTGGTCAACAATTATTATATTATTAAGACCAATTGGGTTATTTCTTTCCATTATTCATTGTTTATCATTTTATTCATTTTCATTTTTGCAAGAAAACATAAAATAAATAACAGAAAAAATGGATAAAATATTTATGATTGTATTCCATTAAATGTAACTTTGGTTGTGAGAGAGACAACATAGTTTAAACATATTTAATATAAAATGGTTACATTTGTTAAAAAAACATAATCATGTGATGAAATATTATGTTTTGAATTCCTTACATCACTCAAATTTGAAAATTACTAAGTGCATGAGGCGGTCAATCAGATATATTTTTTGGTGCATCATAAAAATTGGGAGTTCTTATGGGATTGATAAGTTTACATAACTAATTTTGATCACAAATTAGTATCCAATCATAGCTTCTTGTAACTATAGAGTAATTTATTGATTTAATAAAATATATGATATTTGATTTTGGGACTTCTCTCAATATATTAAATAGATGTAAGTTAATGTAGTTGACCAATCAAACATATACCTTAAATTATCTAAATATTTGTATATCCATATATTGTAGACTATATGAAGAGGTTTCATTGGTCATTTTAATAGAATAATCTTGTGATAAAGTGTTCCAATTCTAGTACAGAGGTTTCTAAATCTTAAAAAAAAGAGGTATAAATTTAATGATTTAAATAATTATTAATGTCTAATCGATAATCTAGATAAAAGTACAAATTTGAAAGATTTTATTTTGTATAAAAGATAATTTAATACCAAAATTACACTATGATAAGATTGGAGAATGAAAATTTCCAAACTGGAATGAGTTTCCAAAGAGTAGAGAAAGCACTTTCCCAAAGTACTATGATATCTAAATTCAATTTGTCGGTGTCCCCAATACCAATTGTGCCACCTCAGGAAGAGAGGGTGAGAAAAATTATTACAGAAGACACATATATGATGCTAATGATGGTTTTTTCAGTATGTTATAATCAACATACAATGTGAGTTATGGATAATAACTTTTGACATGGATGATTACACATGTTTTCTCATATCTGAGAAGATTGTGATATAAATGTGGAATAATTTATGAATGATGTGATGATTACACCTAATACAGGTAAATTGAAAGATGATAAAATATCTTTTCAATTCATCCCTTTTTATATCATTTTCACCACATTCTATATTTCTATTTAAGATTAAAAAATTAATAATATGAATAAAATCTTCATTACCTTTTAAGAAATGGTTTCCTAAGAATATAATAACTTAATGAAGGAATAATATAGAGTTCATATGGAAAACAAGATGAAAGACAAGGAAAGAATTACAATGGAATGTTTGAAACTAAATGCACCTTCACAACATTATTAAATAATGTACGTGGGTTATCTTATATGATGTTATTTTCTTCCCACGTAATAAGTATTTTAAGTTAAAATGTAATGAGTAAAAACGAAGAACAAATTAGTTGATTCTATATATATGTTAATCAAGTGTATGAAATATTTCTACTTTACTTCATGGGTATTGAATACAATATACCTATCACATAATTGTATTTAAATACAAAAAAACATGTCAATATAAAAACATTATAATAAGTAGGTTGTGCTCTCTATGAATCTGATAAAAGGTGGTTCCTAATTTAGCGGTGAGAGGCACCTGACTTCAAATTTCAAAGTAAATTGTTCTAGTTTCAATTGTATTGAGTATAACCAAATAAAACTTATCACATGTGAAAATTGGACATAAGGATAAATTTTTGTAATTTTAGAATGAATATTTCTTATTGTGTAAATTACTCAACAAATAGATCATTAATGCATGACTCCTTAGAAATTCACAATGAATATAAAATTTAATACCTATATATCTTGTTGTGGCTAGATAATTGTAAGAATATGATTTTTCATATGAGGTTAGGATATATTTTTTTTAGTTTAAATTCTTAATTACTTCATAATGTGAATACACTTTGAGGTCATGGGTGTATCAGAGGCGTATTGGGCCTGTTCGAATCCCAGAACCCAGCTTTTGGTGAGAAATAGGCATGTCATACGGTTAGTTGGAATAATGTGCGACATGCGAACACTTACTACTAACCATGGGATACCCAGGAAGAGAGCAGGTATAGACCACATGGTTTTTTAAAACCTATGATTTGGGGGCACACAATCATGTAAGAAACTACATACTTTTGACATAAGTGTTTTTTATTTTTTGTTCACAGTTAGTCAAACCGTCGTACTAAACCTGTGAAGTGCCTCTTCCTATAGAAAAGGGAGAACGGTTGGTGCATGGTTTGGCCAACCAAACACACAAACCATGAGTACAATTATTCATACCTAAAAAATGAAAAAACTTCCATTAATCTTAAAACTCATCCAAATTTTTCTTCCTCTCTCGTGTTGGATAACTTGTGGATTTCAAGGGCTCCTTTGGTGCCTAAAATTTGATTTAACCCCTCCCCTTCATCCAATATCAGAATCGAGCACTAATGATATTGTTGGATCTTCTTCTGTGAGTACTCAATTTTTGTTTACCATTATTCATTTCTCTTAGTATTCGTTTTTCTATTAAGATGTATCTAATATTCCCTAATTTTTTATTCTTTGTCTGTCCATATTTGTTTCTCCTAGTCTAAGACGAACAGGGATTTTATATTAGAAGAGAAATGCAATACTAACCTATTATAGGTTTTCTATACTATTCCCTTGAGGTTTGTTTCTTTATATTGATAGCTTCAGTTTTTTAATCCACTAGAATTTATGGAGTTCCCTTTTCCTTTTCCACTAGATAAAGCCCCCAAGGGGTGTGTTTTTCTCTTCCATAGTTTGAGGAGGCAAGGTAATAAATAAATTGAATTTATTAGACAATTTAAGAGATGTGTTTCCTCCTTTTCCTAATTTTGAAATGTAATGCTTCAATTAATTGATGAATTTTGTTTTTCTGAATGATTTGATATACTCATTAGTTTCATTGAAATGTGAATTATATATGAGTGGGTATACTAATGGGACATGGGTGATATTGGTTTGATGGAATGATTGATTTTTAAATTGAAATGTTAATGGATTCCTTTGATACAAAACCTTGGATCATTATTGTTTTTAGATTCCATGGACGATTCAACCATGGATCTTATTTGGTAGTAGAAGATTCAATGGACCTGTATGCTCCTTGGAAATTTATTCCATAGCATGCAAAGGGAATTTCTACTCCTTAGATCTATATTTCAAGACATGCTCTATTGAGATAATCCTTGGACTACACCGGGGATGTTGCATAGTTTCCAAATTCATTCTCATGGGACTCGATGAGCATGCATGGGTTCACTATTACTTGGAACCATCATCAATGGGTAGGTAATTATTTATTATAAAATGTGGATATCATAAATGTATCATTTTCAATTGTCTGGCTCAACCATGTCTATTCTGACACTTTGGGTTATACGATAATGTTGTGGTTGATAGGACAAGTATGGATATACGATGAGGTCATGTCAGTTATTTATGTATTGCTTGTAGACGCATTGGAATAGAAGCTTGAAACCTATTTTTCATGGATCCATTTATAGATGGATTAGATCTGCTATTTTTTTAATTTTTCTGTGGGAACATTACTTTTATAATACTTACCTATATTAACTTTTCAATCTTATTTAGCATGATATATTACACATACTAGATTGTTATAGAGACTTGTGTGGTTACCTTTGAATGATTGTATCTCACACCCTGTTTGGGCCACCGTTGGCTACCCGAATAAACATTAATGATATAGGTAGGGACAGGGAAAGGTGCCCAAAGTTAGATGCTTTATTCTCTTCCATGATTAGGAGAAGGAGACCATGGGACTGAGATGAAGTTTTTGATTCTTTCAGGATATAATTTTTTTGGGTTTTTTGTTACATTTATTTTATTATACTGGTCTTTACCAATATTGGATTCATTTATGAACATGTATCATTTAATTTTATATATTATATTACCTACGGTAATGGTATATATACATGTCTTTTTTATTCATCATTTTGATGGTTGTTATATCTTTTTTCTCTACTAAAACATATTTCTATTACACTGTGTTACACTCTAGTAATGAGGGAATAGACTTCCCATAGAAACACCGTAGACCCACACTACTATTCAGAAGTCTATGACATTTGGGGGATATTTGATGAGGCCATGTGTCCAACTGCGCTCGGGGCACTATTGAGTGAAATCAATGTTAGGGATGTAACAAAGTAGTATCCCAGCGTTGTTTTTCTGGATTATTATTTTGAGGTAATAGATAGGGATATAATGTAATTGGGATATGCTAATGAGAGGTTCCTTGACATAGCTAAACTAAATACAATAAAAATTAAAATTACATTCAATGAAATTGATTTTTTCTTGATTTGGAATATTATATTTGATTTGATTCCACTGTTGGGTCATTCAGTTGAATTATGATGTCATCATTGTTATGATTGAAGGATATATTTTTTGTAGCCCATGAAGATGAGGGTATTCTATCTCAGGAATATTTTTATAGAATTTATAGGAATCACATTCCCGGAATTATTCCATTCCATCTAGCATTATTACTTACTGCATACTGTTTTGATAGGTGCTGTGATAAATCTTCATGTTGTTCTGATTTAATTCTATACAGTGGAATGGAAAACATGGTTAGAAATCAGAGATATTATTATATCCTAAGCAGTATTTTACTAATTGGGCTATAACAAATACCTTGGTTAGCCAATTGTATCATGTTGAGTCATGGACCATAACTCACATGAATATGAACACGTTATGGTGGGGATTGGGTGGATGCCGTATTTCAATTAGTGACGAGTATGGGCCTTTATAGATTAGAATTTTGTGAATAATTTGGTTCAATAATTAAAAAAAAGGAAATGTGAAAGGATGTGAAATAGAAATGGAAAAATAAAAATGGGAACATATAATTATCCTTAACTATGATTTTGAGTGGGAAATAGCCAGTGTCTCTATTGACTTGTTCTAACTATTTCTTTTTTAAAGACTTGGATTTAAGAGCAATATATGTGGTATGAACCAGTTATAGGAAGTTTTTGACTTGTCGTACACTTTTGAGATACAAACTTTGATATCATTATTTTCTAATGTGTATTTTTGTAATTGAAGAGGAATTCTACCATGATGACCTCCTTTCATATGCTAGGATGGTGGTGAGGAAAATGATCGGGAGGTGGTGGGACATGGGATATCAGTGGATCCTAATATGGTTCTTGCTGCAATAGTAGTTTTTGTTCCAGAAATGGGTGTTGTGTCACTATTATTTGTGTGGTTTTATTTCTTATGAAGACTATTCAGGGAGCCCTAAATCTTGCCTTGTATATGGATGTGTTGACAGGTGTGTTCCAATAGAATAATATTCCCATGTTTTTGGGATATAGAGATCCATAGGCTGTTTAGTTGTGGCTCAAAACTGCACTATCAATGTTCAAGAATTTAGAGAGTCCTCCTAAGAGGATATTGAGGCTCATTACTAATATTCTTTAGGGAGAATAAAAATAATGGTGGGATGTTTTGAATTAGTATGATGATATATGTGATATGTTTTGTAGGGATTTATATACTAGATTCTATGACTTATTTTCCATGAGACTCTTTGGGTAGAGAGGTATAGAGAGTTCATGAATTTGGAGTAGTGGGTGATAACATTTATAGAGTAATAGACAAACATTACAAAGATGTATAATTTTTCATATATTTACCTTGATGATGAGTTATCAAGGGTGAGACTGTAAAGAACCAAGATTTCCATGTAATTTTATTAAATCAAGTGGAATTTTACGAGTCTGTGAAATTTAAAGCACATGATTCTGAGGGCTAGAGTTCTAAGAATTAATTTCTAAACTTTTTTTCAGGTACTTTTAGTAAATGTGTGACCGAGTGTTTCTGACTTTTGAACTGGTCCTCAGAATTGAAATCTGAGAGTGCCATTGAACACGCAATGTCGGTATTTTCTTGTAACACCCCGAGATTTTATGAAAAATATTATTTTTAATTTCATTAATGTCTTGTGTTATACGCTACACCAAAAGGAGATTTCACAACACACATCTCTGACCTGGCTTGAATTACACGCAATCGCGACCTTCCATGATAGCGTGTGTTGTACGCAACACCAAGTTTCGCTAAACAACGATATGCTATTAAGATATTATTAAAACTAGCCGTTATGAATAGTAATAACCACTTTTTAAAATTTTGTAAATTTTATTTTTCAAAATGGACTTCATTTATGGATTCGGAGTATCGAATTTTGTCTAAGGTGAAATTTTGGTACTTTTCGGATAACTTTCGTATTCTGATGAATAGTGAAAATTACTAAATTTTAATTAAAAACAAATTTTTTTAATCGAAATAATTAATAGTGATAAATTATTAATTTGAGTGGTTTTAAAGTATATTTAGAATATATTTTTACAATTTAATACAATGTTGGTCATGGGATGAAATTTCACATTTAAACCAGTTATAAACAAGTGTCAATCTTTTGATAGTTATTATCTCTTAAAAACACGCTATTTGTTGTGACAGCGGAAATTAATTATAAAATTAATTAATGCAACTTATATGTTGGGAATTTTGTAAAATATAAATCAATTTTGAATTCGGAATATCAATTATAGCTTAGGGTGAAATTTTGGCATTTTTCTGAAAAACTTCAATTTTTGATGAATAGTGAAACCACTAAGTGGTAGGTTAAAAACTGAATTTTGCATAAAACATAATTTTACTGCTTCTTTGAATGGAATTTCGAAAATCCGACAGACACGGTTGATATCAGTAAGTAAAATGTGGTTCAATGAGATAAAAATAATTTTTTAGTGAATAGTAACTTTTTACTTTTTTACCGCGGTTAATAGTAAATAGGGGTAAATATGATATTACTATTACCCTAACACATGTCCTAATTCTATTGGATAAGTGTAATTCGACTAAAAACAACCTTATGAATAAAATATGACCATTTAGGCCCATTTGGGTTAGATTAGGACATTTATTATTAATTTATTTAAAGAAGGGTTAAAATAGTTAAAATCAATGTTTAATAAGTAAATAATTTTTAATATGGGGTTATACATAAGATAAATTCGACTATAAATATTCCTTATAAATCTAAAAATATTTCCTACATAATGGTATTTTATTTATAATTTTTAGACATTAAATAATTTAATTTATTTATGACACAATTATGATGCAGTAATTATCTTATTTATGAAATATTGACATAATTGATGTTATAAACACCAAAATAAATGTAATTTGAGACTTTTTATGAATTACACTAATTTTCTAGGTTACTATGATATATTAGTGTTGATTTAGTAAACTTGTTTCGAACATATAATTCTGTTATGACTTTCACAAAAATCATATATCAAATAGTGTCAAAATTGACACAAAATAGTTTTTAAATCAAATATTATATTATTAATTGTTATTTTATTCCTAAAAATCTATGGTTCGGCCAAATGACTTAGATAAGGATATATATATTAATAATAAATAATTTGGGGTTCTTTTGGCATATTATAGTAAGTGTATTAACCATATAGTGAAAGAACAAAAAGACACGGTTAAAGTTAAATTATTTAACTTAGAGTTAAATCTAATTGATAAGGTTAAAATAATACATTAAACTTGTCTAAATCCTATTGTTTGATAGGATTTCGACCCATCCCCACTTTAGCTTCGAAATAAGTCCCTTTGGAACCATTATAAACCGATTTTGACTTTAATATAAAATAATATTTTGAGATATTCCTAAGGTGCCCCTCTCCTCCCTTATAAAAGGACACCTCCTCCCCCTCCTCCTCACACCAATTTGAGCACTCAAGCTCGGCCAACCCCTGAAAAAATCCCTTATCCACTTCCCTAGAATAATCCTAGAGGTCCTGGTCTTCTTCAAAGACCAATGTTAGTTCCCTAAGTGGAGGATTCAAAGAGGCGTTTCAAAGAAGAGGTAATATCCATTACCGATCTTTTCAATTTCTTTCTTCTTCAACTTCTTCTTATTTAGTTTTTTAATGACAAGTTAATAACATCAGTATTACTTACATACTGATATGTTATTATAAATATGAAACAACCCTAATTCATCTTCTATCCATCCTACGGGAAAATGAAATCACCGCTCGTGCGTACGTATGGAATACCGTCTCCACGCCGTGGTGTAATCTATTTTCCACCACCACCTTAATAGGATGGGTATAATGGTGTAATGAGTAACTATATATGATTATTATAAAGTTATATTGATACTGAAATAGTCTACATACACTTAAACACAATTCCACGACCATGGGAACGATATCATCGCTCGTGCGTACGTACGGACTACCGTCTCCACGACCCGATGAGATTCATTCTCAATGATTAACCATTCATGAATGATTATAAAGTATATATAATAAGTACTAATGAGATATATGACATAATAATGATACTGGATTTATGTAAATTTATATGTATGTCATCTACTTAATTCTATTCACTTCAATAAGGAAACGAAAACAGCGTTCATGCGTACGTACGGACTACCGTCTCCATGAACGGTGTATTTCATTCCATTTATCGATATTATATATATATATATATATATTCTGATTGTATATTATATATAAATCATGTTTTACATTCTGTATATAAGTAATCATGATCCAAGTAATCATATTAATAATTACAAGTTAAAAACACGAACGACAAATGAGACGATTTTACCCAAAACACTACCTTAACAAGAATTTACAAAAGAACGGGTAAAATAAAGTCATAAGTGGACCATATATGATATAATAACAATTAATATGATTCTGTAATAAGTCAATAACATGATTTAAATCATTATACAGGTGTTTCAGACACTTACAAAGCAAGTCGGACCTAAGGTAAGGGATAATTGTGCAAATCTCATTTTTATCCGAGATTGCTTATTCGTAAGTATTTAATGGGGTTATTGCTATCATCCATGTACATGTTTTATAAAAGTGTATTCATGTATGTTTAATGTCCTTTTTACCCATTTTGACTTTTACCCCATGGTATGTGTCACGACCCGTCCTCGGGGCCCGTGTCGTGACTACCCCAAACCCGCCTACCATAGGCCAGGGGCTGGCGACTAGCACCAAGGCGTAAAATCCCAGTAAACAGGGAAGGCATTGCCTTTATAAGTAACAACCACACAGAGTCAGCAAGCGGAAAGTAAAGTGTAGAAAAGTAAAGGGGGCCAGAAATACAAGCCCAACTGTAAAGTACAACTGAAAAAGTAAAGAACAGCAACTGAAGAAAAGACGGCGGCCTCGTGTCGTCCACTGGCAATCCCACCTGAAGGGTGGGTACAGATAGCCTCCAGGCTCCTCGGGTCCCACGTCCGCTCCGAGCACGTCCCGCCCAGTGGTCCACCTCCAGGTACCGTCCTGCTCCACGCCCCAACCGTGATCAGCGCTGTCCGTCGTCTGCAACCAACACAACAAGGTGCGGGCATAGCCCGTGCAGGGGTGAGTACAAGCTACTCAGTAAGGACCCCGAGACCCCCGAAGGTCTCCCGAAATCCACAAAGGATATAGCACAAAAGAAAGATGCAATCACGAAGTAACATCTGACTCGACTTAGGTATATGCCCATACATATACCTAAGTCCCCAATTCTAGCTCTGCTCACGAGCTCAAGAACAACTCAATCCACAAAGGAAAGCAAGACTCAAATCCACAAGGAGAGTAAACAGTAAATCCACATAGGATAGTTCAACACAATCCACAAAGGAGAGTAACATAAGATTCAGCTCAACCAGGATTTTCATTATCGAAACCGTAAATGTTGAAGAGCCCCATCTCTGAAGTGTACAGTGGTCCTGTCACGACTCCGAGGTACTGCTCACTAACCTAAGACTGCTGAAGTACTCCTCCTGTCGAGTACCGCGGGTCTGCTGCCAACTACTGGGCGCTCCGTCCGCTGAGGGTCTGCTGCCAAATACCGGGCGCTCACCCAGATAGCCTACTGAGGTACTCCTCCTGTCGAGTACCGCGGGTTTGCTGCCAACTACCAGGCGCTCCGTCCGCCGTGGGTCTGCTGCCAACTACTGGGCGCTCCGTCCACTGGGCTAGTCGACTCACTCCAAGTCGAGTCGGTCAAGCAGTCGTCAGGTCTCAGTCATCTACACGGTCTCCGTACTCCGCACGCACGTCTCCACCGTCGCGGGTCTGTCGCTACAACCAAACGCACACACTCCATAGAGTATCGCGGGTCCGCCGCTACAACCAAGCGCTCCACCGCCAAGGGTCTGCTGCTGCATCCAAGCGCACCACCACTGTCAAGTACCACGGGTCCGCCGCTACACCCAAGCGCTCCACCGCTCAAGGTAAAAAGAAGATTCAGCTCACACAGGTTCGGTAGCACTGTTCCACGTAGGATCGCTGAGTGTAGTAGTCGACGCAGTCCACTGAGGATCTCTGCACAGTCGTCGCCGCATTCCACGAAGGATCTCTGCTCTGCCGTCGTCGCAGTCCACGGAGGATCTCTGCTCTGTCGTCGTCACAGTCCGCGGAGGGTCTCTGCTCTGTCGTCGTCGCAGTCCACAGAGGATCTCTGCTCTGTCGTCGAAGCCACAGCCAGCACTAGGGTTCCCGCACATAGCGAGCTCGTTAGGAGGGCCCGCTCCACGAGCCGAGAGGCTGATACATCAACTGACACGTAGTCCGAAGTTGATGTATCCAAAAGTTCCGTATCGACAACAGGATCTCAACGCAACAGACGACGCGTCAATCGGACGCCCGGTCTGAGAGTTATTGGCATTTTCGTCCCAAGGGCCCGGTTGGTTTTTAGGGAAAAACCAACCCGACCGTACTCCGCCTGTGTCCGATCCATGGGCGGAGTATTCCAAAAGTTCCGTCTCACTTAGAGGAAACTACCACAGCTGACGGTACGTCGATCGGACGTCCGTAGCTCAAGTTATGAGCGTTTCCGCTCCGAGGGCCCGGTTGGTTTCGTGTACGAACCAACCCGGCCGAACCCAAAGTCTTCCGAAACCTTGAGTATGATATACCGAAACGACCGTCTCGATCCAAGGATCGCGTAGCCGCTGACGGTTCGTCAATCGGAGGTCTCAGGCCCAAGATATGGGCGAAAGACCGAAGAGGGCCCGAAACGGGGGTTCTGGGCCCGAGGCGACCCGGCCCGAACCCCCCCCTGGGTCGGCCGAACCGGGTCGGCCCGACCCAGCCCGACCCGGCTGGGCCGGGTCCGGTCCGGCCTGGGCGCGGCCCGGCCGACCGGACCGGCCGGCTCGGCTTCGGCCGAGCGGCCGAATGAGCCGCCGCGGGTTTGACCCGCGGCTTTGGAGAAACGCGGCCCGCGCGGGCCGCGTGCTGGGTGGCCGGACCGCGGACGCGGTCCGGCGGTTTGCCGCCGCCGCGGCTCGGCCACGGCGGACTCCTCCGGCGGCGCGCCGGGCGCCGCCGCCCCCTTCCGCGGGCCGCCGGAGATGCTCCGGTGGCCCGTTTTGCCTCCCGTCTGCGCCGTTTCTCCTCCCGGGGGCCGATCTTCACTGCAGGATCAACGGATCGCCCTTGCCGCACGGTTCATCGTCGTCCGCCAAATCCGCACAAAAAAGGGAAGATCGGCGGAGGGTTGCCGGGTCTTGTTTGTTAGATCCGCACCCTCCGCGTTAGTCATAAACATCAGGAGGAATAAAAACTACCAATCAACAATTTTAAAATAATTTAAAATTGTTCTGGGATCGGGTTCTTTATTTCAAAGGAATAAACACGGGAAAGAATCATCAAGAAAAAAAATAAACCCCTACCTTGTCGTCGTCGTCGGACGAGAGGTCGTCGCGGAATCGCTCGTCGCGGAAGAAGGGGATCGACGCGTCGTCGCGGTATCCGGCGTCGCGTCGCCAATCTCCGGATCAAGAACAAACGGATTTAATTAATTAAATCCGTTGCCATGAAATTTAAAAAGGGAGAATTTAAACGATCTGATTCTCACCTTAGTTGCCGAACGAGGATCGGCCGCTGAAGAAGAGGCGTCGCCGAAGAACGTCGTGGGTAAAGCTCGTCGACGTCGCAGATCTCGGTGTGCGTCGTCGAATTCCGGTCGCCGGCGTTCTTCGCGTTCTTCGCGTTCTTCGCGTTCTTCGCGGGGAAGGTGGAGGCCCAGAGAATCTCGCACAACGAGTAATCCTCCAAAAGAAAGAGTTGGTCTTATTTTATTATTTTGCCAACGAATGCAAACGCGTAAGTAACGACCCATTAAATTCATTGAATTAATTCAACGAATGAAACAGCCCATTTAATTCACGAAATAAACCGCCCAATTAAATGGTCTGTTAAGAATTAAAGAAAACGCGTCGGTTGACTTTTCAGTTACTTGACGGGTTTTCGCGGGTGCGTTACTTAGCGAAAGAAACGGTGGGGCTCGTGCGGGCCCCACCTCACAAATATCCTACCAAGGGGGTAGGATATTTCTGGATAGCATCCTATCCGCTTTAACTCAGTTCAAGTGGCTTCCAAATGACTTCCAAGCAGCTTAAGTGAAATAAAATAAAGTTGTCGCACAAATTTTATTTTATTTCTGACTTTAAGCCCCAAAATTTAAAAACCACGTCTGAGCAAACGCAACTCCGGAAGAGGCGTTTCTAAGCAAATACCGGCGCTGCGATTTCATCAGTGCCCTCAGAATTTGATTCCGGGCACCGGTTCAAAAGATAGAAAAACCCGCTCGTCCGTTCACTGAACGTACCCGAGCCAAACTTCGGAAATTGATTCCGGGCACACCGGGCCTCGGAATCAGGTGCCTTCTGAAGCTGCGCTCTTGTAAAATTCCAAAGAAAATTAAGAAAAAAAAATTCCCTTGAAATTTGCGGGTCTTTACAGTATGGAAGAAATCTTTCTTTTATTTACCCTAAAAGGTACTTTTTGACTTTTCTGACAAAAGTACGAGAAGAATGCTTTTTTAACTTATACGGCATGAATGGATTTTTAAAACATTATTTCCAAGAAGAATCCGTTACAAGTTTTCAAGTTTATTATTAATCAACTTCTTTTAGTTTAAAATTGTATGACATGTTAAGAAAGGAAAATTGTTTTTGAAGTAGAAAGAATATTTTTCTCAAGAATGAAGTTCAAGTGTTTTATCAAAATTATTTTCCATATAAGATAATAGAGGGTTCTGTTTCTATCCCTATTATTACATGGATTTGATTATGTTGTGATGGAAATATTTTTTATGAATTCCTTTATCTTATATAAATTGTTTTATGATGTCACGATGTTTAAGATTCCCATTTTTATTACATGGGTTATGAAATGATGTATGTTTTAAGATTTTGTTGCACACATATAAAAGGTATCATTATGAGATGTGTGGGACCTATATCTCCCTCCAATGCATTGGGTAAAGATTTCATATCTCATGAGATAGACATGGCTGGAATGGTAGGTTATACCGGTTCAGTGAAACAGGACTGAAATGAGGGTGACTCGATTCAGAAAGGGACTTTGTCCACTAAGATAGTCTTGGCAATGAGTCATGACTAACAAGAAATGATTCTCTTTGATTATGTGTGTATGCCACAAAGTTTCATGTTTTAAGTTATGCTTATTGGGATTTCATTTCACTACTATGATTTATCCCATGTTATATTTTTTGCAGGTTAAGATTTCCAAAAGTTATGTTCTTATGAATACGATGTGATTGATTTTTCTTTTGTTTACCCTTACTGAGCATTTGAGCTCACCCTTTTATGTTTTCTTTTCCCCAGGATATAAAGAAATGTTTTAGGGT
The DNA here is from genome assembly GCA_963277665.1 of Viscum album. Taxonomy (NCBI): domain Eukaryota; kingdom Viridiplantae; phylum Streptophyta; class Magnoliopsida; order Santalales; family Viscaceae; genus Viscum; species Viscum album. The sequence continues at coordinate 1,720,947,180 of OY728164.1, read as the reverse complement.
AAAAAAAAGGGAAGATCTTTATGGGAGATATTGAAGATCTTTCACCACGATTAGAAGATTACGTTCCGAGTTTCCAAAGACACTAAACTATTACGATCCTTGTGTGTGTGTTTTTGTTATGTACTAAGTATTCCACAAAAGTAATGTAATGTCCATGTACGATAAGCTTTGGGTCTCTACAATTGGTATCAGAGGAAAGGATTAGTCAACCTTTGGAAACTAGGATGCGAAAACGTTAGTAAGATCCCTAGAGATATTTCTAAGGTATGTCAAGGGATGTCCCTAAGGTTAAGTATACGTATAGGTTATAGTACTAGAATTACACTAACGATCATAGAATTAATCCTAAGATGTTAGATATTGAAGGTACTCCCCCTTTATTATGTTGTTTTCCCCTAGCTTGATTTTTGCCTCTCACACTATTTTTTTGGGTTTTAGAAAATGGCTAGAAACAAGATGATTCACGATAATGGAGAATATGATGGACAATGGAATGATATTCTTCAGAATGAAATGGGATTTGTAAGTCCAAACATCATTATTATGCCGAATCAGCAATCTCATAATATGATCAATAAAGTAAAATTTGGTAAGTTTCCTGACTCGGCTAATAAGAGAAAGATGGAGTTTCATGAGGATCATAGAGGAAAGAAAGTTCAATTTCCCCTATGTAAATCATGTGGGAAGAGGCATAAAGGAGAATGTTTCAAAGAAACTGGAAGATGATTTGGGTGTGGAAAAGAAGGACACAAATCAAGTAAGTGCAAAGGAAAAGGTTCAGTTAACACCATGGATGATGATAATGGTATTGCTACGACATCAACAATGGTTAAATGTTTTAAATGTGGAATGTACGGGCATTATGCAAATCAATTCCCTAAGGGAAAGTATAATGAAGAGAATCAGTATGGTCGTATGGGAAGTATTTATGTTGATGATGATGAAGAGACTACAAATGATATGAGAGATGAAAGAATTGTTGAAGCTCGGTCAATGGTTTAAGAATGTAGTGGAATGATTACATGTTTATCATGTGTAATGTTGTATAAGAAATCTCATGGTACTATGGAATAAAGAGACATCTAAGGATTGTTACACTGTTGTCTTTCCTTGAGTTATGAAAGTGTATGATTAATGGTACCACTATCCATGAAAGGTTATTCAGATATTTTTGTAATTTAGATGATATGCGCATAATGAAGGGATAAGGAGAAAATTAAATGTTTAACAGTATTCATGAGCTCATGATTGATATAAGGACTAAGTGATATCATGGTTTGAGTATATAGAATTTTGAGGATTTTGGTATGTGGAAAGAGTTAACTTTTGACAACATTCATGTTTTCACTAAGGTTTAATTGGTATTAATTTTTCAAGAGAATACATGATTAAGGTATTCACATGATTGGAATGTGACCAACAAGACATATCTTCTGATATATGGGGATCAACCATGGTATTAAATCTCTGGTAATTGTTTTCACTATATTATGAGAGTGGACTGCAGTATTATGGATAAGCCTAAAGACTGGAATGTATTATGTTGGACATAAGATAGTATTGTTTAAGGATAGAAGTTTTTCGATATTATTGATGGGATGTTATAGTAATATAGTTTTAGAAAAAGGACAACCTGCAGGACGGGCGACAGCCCATCGCGTCGGACAAGGCCGTGGGAATCGAACCCACAACCGAAGTGCGACTGGCCTTTATCGCCTACCACTGGCCTACATGAAGTCCCTGTTTAGTAGAAACTAGTTTTATTTTATTAAGCGGTATGATATATGAAGTATAAGTCAATTTTAGGAACCATATATGATTAATCTCACTATAGAATGACTTATGTATATTTAATAACTTTTGCTAACCTTTTGTTTGAGACAGATGGAATGACCAGTCATTCTATCACATGATCTGCTAAGACTTCACGAATAACAAATTCAACTTCATTTATATAAGAGATGAAGTGGAAATTGTTCAAGACACAAACAACAGTGAGATTGTACCAAAATAATGTAAGTATTTATTGTAAGTCAAATTCTTCAACTTTAGGGAAATGATCTTGAAAACCAAAAATGTTGTCCTAGTGCTCTTATATCTGATTAATTAGTTGGTACCTTAGATCGTCACAAATTTATGGATTTGTGATTGTTGTCTTTTCCATATCCATGTTCTCTACCACTCTCCATCAGAACATGATGGTTAGATTTTTCTTCCATATCCATATTTTCACCTATGTGGAAACCCAGTGATTAGTTTATTTGGGTAACCGTTACGTTTCATACTTTTGTTTTTAATGATTGGTTTTGGTATTCCTTTTTTCGTTGTGGGTTTCTATTAGAGAAACTTTCGAGTAGTAAACCATTTATAACCCCGACGAATTTCGAGGGAGAAATTCATTTTAAGGGGGGTAGAATGTAACACCCCGAGATTTTATGAAAAATATTATTTTTAATTTCATTAATGTCTTGTGTTATACGCTACACCAAAAGGAGATTTCACAACACACATCTCGGACCTGGCTTGAATTACACGCAATCGCGACCTTCCACGATAGCGTGTGTTGTACGCAACACCAAGTTTCGCTAAACAACGATATGCTATTAAGATATTATTAAAACTAGCCGTTATGAATAGTAATAACCAATTTTTAAAATTTTGTAAATTTTATTTTTCAAAATGGACTTCATTTATGGATTCGGAGTATCGAATTTAGTCTAAGGTGAAATTTTGGTACTTTTCGGATAACTTTCATATTCTGATGAATAGTGAAAATTACTAAATTTTAATTAAAAACAACTTTTTAATCGAAATAATTAATATTGATAAATTATTAATTTGAGTGGTTTTAAAGTATATTTAGAATATATTTTTACAATTTAATACAATGTTGGTCATGCGATTTAATTTCACATTTAAACCAGTTATAAACAAGTGCCAATCTTTTGATAGTTATTATCTCTTAAAAACACGCTATTTGTTGTGACAGCGGAAATTAATTATAAAATTAATTAATTCAACTTATATGTTGGTAATTTTGTAAAATATAAATCAATTTTGAATTCGGAATATCAATTATAGCTTAGGGTGAAATTTTGGCATTTTTCTGAAAAAACTTCAATTTTTGATGAATAGTGAAACCACTAAGTGGTAGGTTAAAAACTGAATTTTGCATAAAACATAATTTTACCACTTCTGTGAATGGAATTTCGAAAATCCGACAGACACAGTTGATATCAGTAAGTAAAATGTGGTTCAATGAGATAAAAATAATTTTTTAGTGAATAGTAACTTTTTACTTTTTTACCGCGGTTAATAGTAAATAGGGGTAAATATGATATTACTATTACCCTAACACATGTCCTAATTCTATTGGATAAGTGTAATTCGACCAAAAACAACCTTATGAATAAAATATGACCATTTAGGACCACATGGGTTAGATTAAGACATTTATTATTAATTTATTTAAAGAAGGGTTAAAATAGTTAAAATCAAAGTTTAATAAGTAAATAATTTTTAATATGGGGGTATACATAAGATAAATTCGACTATAAATATTCATTAGAAAGATAAAAAGATTTCCTACATAATGGTATTTTATTTATAATTTTTAGACATTAAATAATTTAATTTATTTATGACACAATTACGATGCAGTAATTATCTTATTTATGAAATATTGACATAATTGATGTTATAAACACAAAAATAAATGTAATTTTAGACTTTTTATGAATTACACTAATTTTCTAGGTTACTATGATATATTAGTGTTGATTTAATCAACTTTTTTCGAACATATAATTCTTATATGACTTTCACAAAAATCATATCTCAAATAGTGTCAAAATTGACACAAAATAGTTTTTAAATCAAATATTATATTATTAATTGTTATTTTATTCCTAAAAATCTATGCTTCTGACAAATGACTTAGATAAGGATATATATATTAATAATAAATAATTTGGGGTTCGTTTGGAATATTATAGTAAGTGTATTAACCATATAGTGAAAGAAAACAAAAAGACACGGTAAAAGTTAAATTATTTAACTTAGAGTTAAATCTAATTGATAAGGTTAAAATAATACCCTAAACTTGTCTAAATCCTATTGGTTGATAGGATTTCGACCCATCCCCACTTTATCTTCGAAATAAGACCCTTTGGAACCATTATAAACCGATTTTGACTTTAATATAAAATAATATTTTCAGATATTCTTAAGGTGCCCCTCTCCTCCCTTATAAAAGGACACCTCCTCCCCCTCCTCCTCACACCAATTTGAGCACTCAAGCTCGGCCAACCCCTGAAAAAATCCATTATCCACTTCCCTATAATAATACTAGAGGTCCTGGTCTTCTTCAAAGACCAATCATAGTTCCCTAAGTGGAGGATTCAAAGAGGCGTTTCAAAGAAGAGGTAATATCCATTACCGATCTTTTCAATTTCTTTTTTCTTCAACTTCATCTTCTTTAGTTGTTTCATGACAAAGTAATAACATCAGTATTACATAAATACTGATATGATATTATAAATATGAAACAACCCTAATTCACCTTCTATCCATCCTACGGGAAAATGAAATCATCGCGCGTGCGTACGTACGGAATACCGTCTCCGGGCCGTGGTGTAATCTATTTTCCACCACCACCTTAAGAGGATGGGTATAATGGTGTAATGAGTAAATATATATGATTATTATAAAGTGATATTGATACTGAAATAGTCTACATACACTTCAACACAATTCCACGACCATGGGAACGATATCATCGCACGTGCGTACGTACGGACTACCGTCTCCACGACACGATGAGATTCATTCTCAATGATTAACCATTCATGAATGATTATAAAGTATATATAATAAGTACTAATGAGATATATGACATAATAATGATACTGGATTTATGTAAATTTATATGTATGTCATCTACTTAATTCCATTCACTTCAATAAGGAAACGAAAACAGCGTTCATGCGTACGTACGGACTACCGTCTCCATGAACGGTGTATTTCATTTCATTTATCGATATATTATATATATATATATATATTTTCTGAATGTATATTATATATAAATCATGTTTTACATTCTTTATATAAGTAATCAAGATCCAAGTAATCATATTAATAATTACAAGTTAAAAACACGAACGACAAATGAGACGATTTTACCCAAAACACTACTTTAACAAGAATTTACAAAAGAACGGGTAATATAAAGTCATAAGTGGACCATATATGATATAATAACAATTAATATGATTCTGGAATAAGTCAATAACATGATTGAAATCATTATACAGGAGGTTCGGACACTTACAAAGCAAGTCGGACCTAAGGTAAGAGATAATTGTGCAAATCTCATTTTTATCTGAGATTGCTTATTCGTAAGTATTTAATGGGGTTATTTATATCATCCATGTACATGTTTTATAAAAGTGTATTCATGTATGTTTAAAGTCCTTTTTACCCATTTTGACTTTCACCCCATGGTATGGAAGAAATCTTTCTTTTATTTACCCTAAAAGGTACTTTTTGACTTTTCTGACAAAAGTACGAGAAGAATGTTTTTTTAACTTATACAGCATGAATGGATTTTTAAAACATTATTTCCAAGAAGAATCCTTTACAAGTTTTCATGTTTATTATTAATCAACTTCTTTTAGTTTAAAATTGTATGACATGTTAATAAAGGAAACGTGTTTTTGAAGTAGAAAGGATATTTTTCTCAAGAATTAAGTTCAAGTGTTTTATCAAAATTATATTCCATCTAAGATAGTAGAGGGTTCTATTTCTATCCCTATTATTACATGGATTTGATTATGTTGTGATGGAAATATTTTTTATGAATTCCTTTATCTTATATGAATTGTTTTATGATGTCACCATGTTTAAGATTCCCATTTTTATTACATGGGTTATGAAATGATGTATGTTTTAAGATTTTGTGGCACACATAAGAATGGTATCATTATGAGATGGGTGGGACCTATATCTCCCTCCAATGCATTGGGTAAAGATTTCATATCTCATGAGATAGACATGGCTGGAATGGTAGGTTATACCGGTTCAGTGAATCAGGACTGAAACGAGGGTGACTCGATTCAGAAAGGGACTTTGTCCACTAAGATAGTCTTGGAAATGAGTCATGACTAACAAGAAATGATTCTCTTTGATTATTTGTGTATGCCACAAAGTTTCATGTTTTATGTTATGTTTATTGGGATTTCATTTCACTACTATGATTTATCCCATGTTATATTTTTTGCAGGTTAAGATTTCAAAAAGTTATGTTCTTATAAATATGATGTGATTGATTTTTTTTTTGTTTACCCTTACTGAGCATTTGAGCTCACCCTTTTATGTTTTATTTTCCCCAGGATATAAATAAAGGTTTTAGGTTAAAAAAAAGGGACGATCTTTATGGGAGATATTGAAGATCTTTCATCACGATTAGAAGATTACGTTCCGAGTTTCCAAAGACACTAAACTATTACGATCCTTGTGTGCGTGTTTTTGTTATGTACTAAGTATTCTGCAAAAGTAATGTAATGTCCATGTATGATATGTTTCGGGTCTCTACAGTTGGTATCAGAGGAAAGGTTTAGTCAACCTTTGGAAACTAGGATGTGAAAACGTTAGTGAGATCCCTATAGATATTTCTAAGGTATGTCAAGGGATGTCCCTAAGGTAAAGTATACGTATAGGTTATAGTACTATAATTTAACTAACGATCATAGAATTAATCCTAAGATGTTAGATATTGATGGTACTCCCCCTTTATTAGGTTGTTTTCCCCTAGCATGATTTTTGCCTCTCACACTATTCTTGTTGGGTTTTAGAAAATGGCTGGAAACAAGATGATTCACGATAATGGAGAATATGATGGACAATGGAATGATATTATTCAGAATAAAATGGGATTTGGAAGTCCAAACATCATTATTATGCTTAATCAGCAATCTCATAATATGATCAATAAAGTAAAATTTGGTAAGTATCCTGACTCGGCTAATAAGAGAAAGATGGAGTTTCATGAGGATCATAGAGGAAAGAAAGTTCAATTTACCCTATGTAAATCATGTGGGAAGAGGCATAAAGGAGAATGTTTCAAAGGAACTGGAAGATGCTTTGGGTGTGGAAAAGAAGGACACAAAGCAAGTAAGTGAAAAGGAAAAGGTTCAGTTAACACCATGGATGAGGATAATGGTATTGCTACGACATCAACAATGGTTAAATGTTTTAAATGTGGAATGTACGGGCATTATGAAAATCAATTCCCTAAGGGAAAGTATAATGAAGAGAATCAGTATGGTCGTATGGGAAGTATTTATGTTGATGATGATGAAGAGACTACAAATGATATGTGAGATGAAAGAATTGTTGAAGCTCGGTCAATGGTTTAAGAATGTAGTGGAATGATTACATGTTTATCATGTGAATGTTGTATAAGAAATCTCATGGTACTATGGAATAAAGAGACATCTAAGGATTGTTACACTGTTGTCTTTCCTTGAGTAATGAAAGTGTATGATTAATGGTACCACTATCCATGAAAAGTTATTCAGATATTTTTGTAATTTAGATGATATGCGCATAATGAAGGGATAAGGAGAAAATTAAATGTTTAACACTCTTCATGAGCTCATGATTGATATAAGGACTAAGTGATATCATGGTTTGAGTATATAGAATTTTGAGGATTTTGGTATGTGGAAAGAGTTAACTTTTGACAACATTCATGTTTTCACTAAGGTTTAATTGGTATTCATTTTTCAAGAGAATACATGATTAAGGTATTCACATGATTGGAATGTGACCAACAAGACATATCTTATGATATATGGGGATCAACGATGGTATTAAATCTCTGATAATTGTTTTCACTATATTATGAGAGTGGACTGCAGTATTATGGATAAGCCTAAAGATTGGAATGGATTATGTTGGACATAAGATAGTATTGTTTAAGGATTGAAGTTTATCGATATTATTGATGGGATGTTATAGTAATATAGTTTTAGAAAATGGACAACCTGCAGGACGGGAGACAGCCCATCGCGTCGGACAAGGCTGTGGGAATCGAACCCACAACCGAAGTGCGACTGGCCTTTATCGCCTACCACAGGCCTATAGGAAGTCCCTGTTTAGTAGAAACTAGTTTTATTTTATTAAGCGGTATGATATATGAAGTATAAGTCCATTTTAGGAACCATATATGATTAATCTCACTATAGAATGACTTATGTATATTTAATAAATTTTGCTAACCTTTTGTTTGAGACAGATGGAATGACCCGTCATTCTATCACATGATCTGCTAACACTTCACGAATAACAAATTCAACTTCATTTATTTAAGAGATGAAGTGCAAATTGTTCAAGACACAAACAACAGTGAGATTGTACCAAAATAAAGTAAGTATTTATTGTAAGTCAAATTCTTCAACTTTAGTGAAACGATCTTGAAAACCAAAAATGTTGTCCTAGTGCTCTTATATCGGATTAATCCGATGGAACCTTAGATCGTCACAAATTTTTGGATTTGTGATTGTTGTCTTTTCCATATCCATGTTCTCTACCACTCTCCATCAGAACATGATGGTTAGATTTTTCTTCCATATCCATATTTTCACCTATGTGGAAACCCAGTGATTAGTTAATTTCGGTAACCGTTACGTTTCATACTTTTGTTTTTAAGGATTGGTTTTGGTATTCCTTTTTTCGATGTGGGTTTCTATTAAAGAAACTTTCGAGTAGTAAACCATTTATAACCCCGATGAATTTCGAGGGCGAAATTCATTTTAAGGGGGGTAGAATGTAACACCCCGAGATTTTATGAAAAATATTATTTTTAATTTCATTAATGTCTTGTGTTATACGCTACACCAAAAGGAGATTTCACAACACACATCTCTGAACTGGCTTGAATTACACGTAATCGCGACCTTCCACAATAGCGTGTGTTGTACGCAACACCAAGTCTCGCTAAACAACGATATGCTATTAATATATTATTAAAACTAGCCGTTATGAATAGTAATAACCACTTTTTGAAATTTTGTAAATTTTATTTTTCAAAATGGACTTCATTTACGGATTCGGAGTATTGAATTTAGTCTAAGGTGAAATTTTGGTACTTTTCGGATAACTTTCATATTCTGATGAATAGTGAAAATTACTAAATTTTAATTAAAAACATATTTTTTAATCGAAATAACTAATAGTGATAAATTACTAATTTGAGTGGTTTTAAAGTATATTTCGAATATATTTTTACAATTTAATACAGTGTTGGTCATGGGATGTAATTTCACATTTAAACCAGTTATAAACAAATGTCAATCTTTTGATAGTTATTATCTCTTAAAAACACGCTATTTGTTGTGACAGCAGAAATTAATTATAAAATTAATTAATGCAACTTATATGTTGGGAATTTTGTAAAATATAAATCAATTTTGAATTCGGAATATCAATTATAGCTTAGGGTGAAATTTTGGCATTTTTCTGAAAAAACTTCAATTTTTGATGAATAGTGAAACCACTAAGTGGTAGGTTAAAAACTGAATTTTGCATAAAACTTAATTTTACTTCTTCTGTGAATGGAATTTCGAAAATCCGACAGACACGGTTGATATCAGTAAGTAAAATTTGGTTCAATGAGATAAAAATAATTTTTTGGTGAATAGTAACTTTTTACTTTTTTACCGCGGTTAATAGTAAATAGGGGTTAATATGATATTACTATTACCCTAACACATGTCCTAATTCTATTGGATAAGTGTAATTCGACCAAAAACAACCTTATGAATAAAATATGACCATTTAGGCCCACTTGGGTTAGATTAGGACATTTATTATTAATTTATTTAAAGAAGGGTTAAAATAGTTAAAATCAAGGATTAATAAGTAAATCATTTTTAATATGGGGTTATATATAAGATAAATTCGACTATAAATATTCATAAGAAATATAAAAAGATTTCCTACATAATGGTATTTTATTTATAATTTTTATACATTATATAATTTAATTTATTTATGACACAATTATGATGCAGTAATTATCTTATTTATGAAATATTGACATAATTGATGTTATAAACACCAAAATAAATGTAATTTGAGACTTTTTATGAATTACACTAATTTTCTAGGTTACTATGATATATTAGTGTTGATTTAATCAACTTAATTCGAACATATAATTCTGTTATGACTTTCAAAAAAATCATATATCAAATAGTGTCAAAATTGACACAAAATAGTTTTTAAATCACATATTATATTATTAATTGTTATTTTATTCCTAAAAATCTAAGGTTCGGCCAAATGACTTATATAAAGATTTATATATTAATAATAAATAATTTGTGGTTCATTTGGCATATTATAGTAAGTGTATTAACCATATAGTGAAAGAAAACAAAAAGACACGGTAAAAGTTAAATTATTTAACTTAGAGTTAAATCTAATTGATAAGGTTAAAATAATACCCTAAAATTGTCTAAATCCTATTGTTTGATAGGATTTCGACCCATACCCACTTTATCTTCTAAATAAGACCCTTTGGAACCATTATATACCGATTTTGACTTTAATATAAAATAATATTTTGAGATATTCCTAAGGTGCCCCTCTCCTCCCTTATAAAAGGACACCTCCTCCCCCTCCTACTCAAACCAATTTGAGCACTCAAGCTCGGCAAACCCCTGAAAAAATCCCTTATACACTTCCCTAGAATAATCCTAGAGGTCCTGGTCTTCTTCAAAGACCAATTTAGTTCCCTAAGTGGAGGATTCAAAGAGGCGTTTCAAAGAAGAGGTAATATCCATTACCGATCATTTCAATTTATTTCTTCTTCAACTTCTTCTTCTTTAGTTGTTTCATGACAAAGTAATAACATCAGTATTACTTACATACTGATATGTTATTATAAAAATGAAACAACCCTAATTCACCTTCTATCCATCCTATGGAAAAATGAAATCACTGCGCGTGCGTACATACGGAATACCGTCTCCACGCCGTGGTGTAATCTATTTTCCACCACCACCTTAATAGGATGGGTATAATGGTGTAATGAGTAACTATATATGATTATTATAAAGTTATATTGATACTGAAATAGTATACATACACTTCAACACAATTCCATGACAATGGGAACGATATCATCGCTCGTGCGTACGTACGGACTACCATCTCCACGATGCGATGAGATTCATTCTCAATGATTAACCATTAATGAATGATTATAATGTATATATAATAAGTAATAATGAGATATATGACATAATAATGATACTGGATTTATGTAAATTTATATGTATGTCATCTACTTAATTCCATTCACTTCAATAAGGAAACGAAAACAGCGTTCATGCGTACGTACGGACTACCGTCTCCATTAACGGTGTATTTCTTTCCATTTATTGATATTATATATATATATATATATTCTGAATATATATTATATATAAATCATGTTTTCCATTCTGTATATAAGTAATCATGATCCAGGTAATCATATTAATAATTACAAGTTAAAAACACGAACGGCAAATGAGACTATTTTACCCAAAACACTACTTTAACAAGAATTTACAAAAGAACAGGTAATATAAAGTCATAAGTGGACCATATATGATATAATAACAATGAATATGATTCAGGAATAAGTGAATAACATGATTTAAATCATTATACAGGAGGTTCGGACACTTACAAAGCAAGTCGGACCTAAGGTAATGGATAATTGTGCAAATCTCATTTTTATACGAGATTGCTTATTCGTAAGTATTTAATGGGGTTATTGCTATCATCCATGTACATGTTTTATAAAAGTGTATTCATGTATGTTTAAAGTCCTTCTTACCCATTTTGACTTTTACCCCATGGTATGGAAGGAATCTTTCTTTTATTTACCCTAAAAGGTACTTTTTTACTTTTCCGACAAAAGTACGAGAAGAATGTTTTTTTTAACTTATACGGCATGAATGGATTTTTAAAAAATTATTTCCAAGAAGAATACTTTTCAAGTTTTCATGTTTATTATTAATCAACTTCTTTTAGTTTAAATTTGTATGACATGTTTAGAAAGGAAAAGTGTTTTTGAAGTAGAAAGGATATTTTCCTCAAGAATGAAGTTCAAGTGTTTTATCAAAATTATTTTCCATCTAAGATAATAGCGGGTTCTGTTTCTATCCCTATTATTACATGGATTTTATTATGTTGTGATGGAAATATTTTTTATGAATTCCTTTATCTTATATGAATTCTTTTATGATGTCACGATGTTAAAGATTCCCATTTTTATTACATGGGTTATGAAATGATGTATGTTTTAAGATTTTGTGGCACACATAAGAATGGTATCATTATGAGATGGGTGGGAACTATATCTCCCTCCAATTCATTGGGTAAAGATTTCATATCTCATGAGATAGACATGGCTTGAATGGTAGGTTATACCGGTTCAGTGAAACAGGACTGAAACGAGGGTGACTTGATTCAGAAAGGGACTTTGTCCACTAAGATAGTCTTGGAAATGAGTCATGACTAACAAGAAATGATTCTCTATGATTATGTGTGTATGCCACAAAGTTTCATGTTTTAAGTTATGCTTATTGGGATTTCATTTCACTACTATGATTTATCCCATGTTATATTTTTTGCAGGTTAAGATTTCCAAAAGTTATGTTCTTATGAATATGATGTGATTGATTTTTCTTTTGTTTACCCTTACTGAGCATTTGAGCTCACCCTTTTATGTTTTCTTTTCCCCAGGATATAAAGAAAGGTTTTAGGTAAAAAAAGGGAAGATCATTATGGGAGATATTGAAGATCTTTCACCATGATTAGAAGATTACGTTCCGAGTTTCCAAAGAAACTAAACTATTACGATCCTTGTGTGTGTGTTTTTGTTATGTACTAAGTATTCCACAAAAGTAATGTAATGTCCATGTAAGATAAGCTTCGGGTCTCTACATTTCTTAAATAGACATTCACATTGATGACAGTTGGTCGAGCGTGGAAGTTATTTTTTGTGTTTTTTGTGAATGAATAAAATAAAAATTAATCTGTGTAGATTTTTTTTATTTTACTTATTAAAAGTTCCAAGAGGAAGTTGAGAAGTGTGGACCACCAGACCTTAACCTCCAATGAGAGGTTATGGTGGTGGGGACCACCCAAGCCTAACCTCCCATTAGAGGTTTTGGTGGTGGGGACCACCTGAGGCATAAACCTCTCAACTCCCTCATTAAATGTGGGAGAGCCTCTTCAACTACTTCAATATTAATTGTGCCAACCCTCCTATATAATAATTAATCCAACACACCACTTTAATTGTGCTGAACTATGATATTAATTAACCCAATTTGAATTATATTCCAACAAACATATAAGATCACATAATATATTATTTTGGGGCTACCATTTCATTTTGGTGGAATTGAGAGAGGAAGAGCTTTAGGAAAAATGCTCTCCAATGAAGAACACCAATGAAGAACGCCTCTCCTATGAAGATTTCTTCTCCAAACTCCATGGAAGGATCTATAACAACCCAGGAACTGAAAATTGAGGAAAACACAGATGACACCAACATATATATTTTTCTAACAATTCATCTTCTTCCTTGCGACCTCATAGATGTCATCATGTGAATGAGGTAGGTGTTTACTACAATATTATTATCACATTCCATGTTCTCCCCTTCTAATTATTTTGCGGGATTGGGAATAGTGATTGATGAGGATTGTAGGGAGGGTGTTTGGTTATTTTTCTTTACTCATTCTTAATACTCTTGTTCTTGTTGCACAATATGCTACAACCCTAACATAGAGAGTTTGGGCAAAATAGACATGGCCCAACTACTTTGCAAATCTTGTTTTGATTTTTGGTGTTAAATGCAATGAAGGCACCAGCGCAACGACAATGCCATGTGGCCACAACCGCCTCAAGACCACCGTGCCCTCGCGACTCCCCCATGATCGAGATGCCGCCACCATCCACCGAGCTGCGCCACCCCCGGCCATCGCCAACTGTCGCCGTCATCTTCCATGCCGCCGCCGCTGACCGTCCCACTGTCTACATCGTCTGCTGCGCCATCGCTGCCGTCTGTTGGGTTGCCGCCGCCGTCCGCCAAGCCGCACCACCCCCGGCCGCCGTCACCTGCTGTGTAACCGGCGCCATCCGCCATGCCGTCTTCATCGTCCATCGATCCACATACTTCATCTACCGAGCTTCTGAGCCGCCGGCCACACTGCCTTTTCCGCTCCCCCCGTGGCCGTCCACGCCACCCTGGGCCACGTTTCCTGCGGCCCTCTGATCCGCCCCGGCCGCCCTGATCGTGTCCTTCCGAGCCACCCTAGCCGCGATGCCCTCCTGCCTGAGCCACCCTGGCCAAGACACCATGTATCCTCGCCCCGTCTGTGTCCGAACCCCCGTGGCCCCTTGAAGCCTATCGGAACTCCCACGGGTTGAGCCACCCATTACCGGTCAGGTCGGACCCATGCCCACTACAACCCATTTTCCTTCTAATGGCCATAACATTGGCACCGAACGTCCGTTTGATGAACATTTAGAGGTATTGGAAACCTTGGAGTGAGAAAATCCTTTTGAGTGATACCCCATTGAGATTTATATTGAGATGGGGTATGGTAAGGTTGGATAGAGCACAAATCCAACCGGCCCCCCTAGACATAAAGGCTAATAACTGACAGACTGAACATCTGATTGATGCGTCGTCTGTTACGTTCAGACCCCTATGATAGGGAGGACCATTGGGATACATATTTGTTGGACATCGTGGATGTTTGAGTATCAAACAGTAGATTTTGGAGCAGATCCTACTGGAGACGAGAAAGCATATTGTGGGAACCCATTGGCAGGCTGAGACGTGACGATCGCTGATCATTTCGACTTGGAGTGACTTGACAGGCCTAGTTTAGAGCGCCTTGGTGATGCTAAAGACCCACTGTGGGGAGCGCCTTGGTGACGCGGCAGACCCATGGTACTCTACAAGAGGATTACCTCAGCAGGCCACAAGGGGGAGCACCATGATGATGTGGCATACCCATGATGGGGAGTGCCTTAGTTACATTGCAGACCCACGGTAATCGATAGGAGGAGTACCTCAACAGTCCAAGGTTAGTGGGAAGTGCCTCTATGTGATGTGGTAAGCCCACTATACTTGATATAGGAGGATTTATCCAGCATCCGAGGTGATCGATGTTGTGACTGAGAATGTTACTTGATACTAACCCTAGAATAATTCATGGTGTGAGCTGAGTCAGTACCTCACTATTTTCATCATGATTGAGAAGTATTACTTGATAACTTAGGTATATGTATGGGAATATACCTAAATATGATTATCTGTTGACTTCATTCTTTTTGGTTTTTTATTGACAATTTTGAATAATCTTGAGGGTCTCGGAGTCTTTACTGAGTATCGTTATTCTCACCCATGCAAAGGCTATGCCTGCACCTTGTTGTGTCAGATGCAGATGACAGACAACACTGATTGAGGCTGAGAGTACCATGACTGGACGGTCCCCAGAGGTGAAACTTATGGAGTGTCGGTGCGTACAGGAGACGGGTATACGTGGAATACTGAGGAGGTGATCTGTACCTACCCTTCAGGTAGGAACCTCAGAGGAAGACCCAATAGTTGTTTTCCTTTTTCATTAGTTTTTTTGTATCTCAGTTGTACTTGTACCTTTACTGTTGGGCTTGTATTCTAGCCCCTTTTAACTTTCAGCACTCTTTTTGATATATAGTAGGATTGTGTTTGTATCTTGATGTGTACTTGGTTGTGTGTGTTTATAGTTTATTAAGGAAATGCCTTCCCAATTTTAGTGAATACGCCTTGGGTTCTAGTCACCATCCCTTGGCCTATGGAAGGTGGGCATGGGGTTAGTCACGACATAGGACTCATGGTACAGGTTATGAAAAATTGGTATCAAAGGGTTCGGTTCCATCAAAAAACTTGGACTCTTATATTTTCTATGAAGAAATAGTGTTAAGGGTAATGAGTGCGTTTTTCAGTTTAGGGAGTCTAGTGTTGGGGTGGTGGATGATGTATCCATACACCAGGACCCTGACTTCTGATTTCCATCCCAGTTCATGAAAACACTTATTTCATGTGTGTTTTCAAAATATTTCTTTGTGAACTTTTGAGTCAGCTCACGATGTATAACTTCTTGACTTTGGTGCACCTGTTTCTTTTCAGGATTCCTCCACGAAGACAGCCAGCTATAGTTCTAAGATTTGTATGCACTGATAGTCCACCGAGCGATGAGGCATTGTTGCAAGTACCTCTTTCAGTAGTGGCACCAGTAGAGCCACCAGCAGTACCATTCCTCATTGGTCCATCGATTCCACCAGAACTAGCAGCAGATGGCGCATGCCGCTTGAGAATCTTTCAAGAGTTCTAGCGCCATAGGCCACCTAGGTTCAGGGGAGAGACAGAACCACATGCGGTTGAGGATTGGTAGGAGGTTGTGGTGAGAGTCTTATGACTTGTAGGGACACAAACCGATCTCATGGTGATTTGTTTCACTAGCGTTCTAAAGGAATCATCAGGCAGATGGTGGAGCTTGATGCTCTAGGTTTACGATGAGGTGACACTTCTCTAGGAATAATTTGAGAGCCTGTTTCTGGCAGATTTTGTTCTAGTGACTCGTCGTTCAGCACGCACTCAAGAGCTACATCATCTTGCAGTAGGGCATCATGACTATGGCTCAATACATAGTGAGGTTCACTGACTTCTCACACTACTCCACAGATATGGTGAAAGACCCATTCTTCAGGGCCCGGACCATCGAGTAGTGACTCAGGCGAGAGATAACGTCTTTGATGATCTCACTCACCATCCCGATGCAGGCAGGGGTGTTAGAGAGAGCCCTCTTGGTGGAGAGTTTCCTTGCTGAGCAGTCACCAGCAGCGAGACCCACTACCAGTCATCACATAGCGGAGTATTCAGTAGTTGGAAACAGACATATACATCATATGTCTAAGAGGACCAGACATATAGGTGGATAACTTCATGAATTAGGATCGGTTGTGCGGGGCACCTGAGGCGGAGCCAGTCATGCCAGGAGCGGGCAATGATTTTACATGCGGTGGGCAGGGCCACATGGCTTGTGACTATCCGACCTGCCATATGAATGATCAGCATACAGTCGATGGACCACCTATGTAGAGACTGAGATTCGACAGAGGAGGTCTGTAGAAAGTAGGCAGATGTGGTAGAGGAGCTGGTAGAGAAGCTAGAGGTGTGCGACAATTCGATATGTTACAACCACCAACACCAAAAGGTCCACCCTGACCATAGGGAGAAGGTGGATAGGGGAGATCATAGCTTCAAGACACTGAGGCATATGATCATGGTGCTCCGGAGATGATTAGAGGTACAATCTGTGTCTACTTCACTATAGCTACAGTTCTTAAAGACACAGGTGTCAGTCATTCATTCATTGTCACTGCCCTCATTCGGAGCTCAGAGATTCTAACAGATCCATTGGCTTGATACTTATGGTTAGAGACTCCTACGAGTGCAGGTTCGACAATTACGCACGGGTTCCGGTAGTGCGAGCTTACTCTTGAAGGTGAGATCTTCGGCGGGGATCTCCTAGTAGCAGCGTTGAGGCCTTACGATGTCATTATGGGAATGGACCGGTAATCTACGGTCCACGCTCAGATAGACTCTATTGTGTTCATGGTGTGGTGTGTCCGCATAGATGGGACCAGGTTTACCTTCACCGGTGAGAAGGGAGCCTTTGTAGTGCAGGATGGACTTAACCAGAGGAGAGTGCAGTAGATCACTCATAAGTTGGCATGCATTACCCTTGGAGTTGTTGATGTGGAGAGTCTGAGCTATCATATAGTGGTGAACCAGTACGCGGATTGTTACCCTAATGATGTCCCAGGTTGACCTCATCACAGACAGGTGGACATTTATGTTGACTTGTACCCCGGTAAGACATCGATATCTACACCAGCATATATCAGATGGCTCCCATAGAGCATCGTGAGATTCGGGTACAACTAGAGAACTTCCAGGGGAAGAGATTCATTTGGCCTAGTGTATCTCCCTGGGCACCCCGGATTATGTTCACCAAGAAGGCATATGGGAGCTTGAGGCCTTGTGCTGACTATCGTTTCCTAAACCAGGTGACCGTGAAGAAAAAGTACCCACTTCTGGGGATTGATGAGAGATTTCATCAGTTGAAGGTAGAATGGTGGTTATCGAAGATAGACCTCTAATCAGTCCATCTCCAACTCAGAGTATGAGACGAGTATGTGCATAAGATGGCCTCTATGTGTCGGTAGGACCATTAAGAGTTCTTGGTTATGTCATTCGGCATTACCAATTCTCTAGTAGTGTTAATGGGACTCATGAACAAGATTTCTTAGCCATACCTTGATCACTTTGTATTGGCCACCATTGACGACATTCTGATCAACTTGACTATTGAGGAGGAGTATGCCTATCATTTGCAGGTAGTTCTGGACACACTCTGAGAGCACCAGCTTTATTGTATGCTCTCGAAGTTCCAGTTCTGGATCTGATAGGTTCACGTTTTGGGACATGTCGTGTCGAAGGATGGAGTTGCCTATTATTTGCAGAAGCGAATGAAGAGTGCACAGAGTAGGAAGAAGTCGTATGCTGATAGGAGATGGACACTTATGGAGTTTGAGAATAGTGACCACGTATTTTATGGGTCTCACCTCAACGAGGTTTGTGGAGATTTCGCTGAGACAGAATGTTATCTCTGAGGTTCATCGGACCTTTTCAAGTCCTTAGCAGAGTTGGCGAGGTGGCTTACTGATTAGGTCTTCCAGCTCAGTTGCACTAGGTGAATGATGTCTTCCATGTATCACTGCTGAGGAGATACGTGCACGAACCTTCTCACATCCTCAACCATGGCGAGCATGACGTCGATGATGGGGTTAATTTTAAGGAGGTTCCAGTAGAGATTGAAGATCAAAAGGAGCAGATCCTTCATGGATGGTTGATACCTCTTGTGTGTGTTCGCTGGCAGCATGAGAGCCTCTAGGAGATAAAATGGGAGTGGGAGGCTCATATGCATTCTCAGTACCCCCACTTGTTTACCTATTTTGAGTTTTGGCTTAAAGAGAGGTAGATCCTTGAGGTGGGGAGAATTTAAAGACCTGGAATTTCCATGTAATGTTTTCAAGTAAATGTGAATTTTACGAGTCTGCAAAAATTGACGGCACGTGATTCTGAGGCCCGGAGTGCCCACAATGAATTTCGGAACATTTGTTTGGGTACGTTCATTAAATGTGTGAGTGGGTTTTTCTAACTTTTGAATCGATGCTATGAATTGAAATTTGAGAGCACTGTTGAACTTGCAGTGTCAGAATTTTCTTAGAGAGACATTCACCTCGACAGCAGTTGGTCGAGTGTGGTAGTTAGTTTTTGGGTTTTCATGAATGAATAAAATAAAAATAATGTAGTGTTGATTTTTTTATTTTATTTTTTAAAACATCAATGTGGATGTTGAGAAGTGATCACAACTATACCATAACCTCCCATGAGGGTTTATGGTGGTGGGAACCCCCCGATCCTATCCTCCCATCAGAGGTTATGGTGGCGGGGACTATCCAAGGCCTAAACTTCTCAACTCCATCATTAAATGTGGGAGAGACTCTTCAACTCTTCCAATGTTAATTGTGCCAACACTCCTCCAAAATAATTAATCCAATGCACCACATTAATTGTGCCAACCTCTGAGATTAATTAACCCAATTTGAATTATATACCAACAATCATAATAGATCACATAATCTATTATTTTGGGGCTACCATTTCATTTTGGTGCAATTCAGAGAGGGTGATCTTTGGGATAAAAGAAATCCAACAAAAAACACTAATGAATAATACCTATCCTACGATGATTTCATCTCCAAACTCCGTCGAAGGATCTCCAATGATGCACGAACTCACAATCAGGGAAAACGCCGCCGACACCAACGTCCATCTTTTCCCAACGATTAGTCTTATTCTTTACGACCTCGTCAATGTCATCAAGCGAATGAGGTAGGGTTTTACTACAATATGATTATCACTTACCATGTTCTACCCTTATAATCATTTTGTGGGATTGGTAATAGTTATTGACAAGGATTGTAGGGAGGGTTTTTTATTATTTTTCTGTACCAGTTCTTAACACTCTTGTTCTTATTGAACCATATGCGACCAACCTAATGCAGAGGGTATGGGCCAAACAAACATGGCCCAACCCCTCCAAAAATTTTATGTTGATTTGTGGTGTTGAATGTGATGAAGGAAACAACGCAAAGATATCTCCCCATGGCCACCACCACCTTGTGAACTCTGCACCCTCACGGCACCCTCACGGTCGAGCCGCCACCGCCGTCTGCTGAGCTTCCAGTGTCATCTGTTGAGCCGTGCCGCCCACGGCAGTCGCCGCACGTCGCACCACCACTATCATCTACCAAGCCTTCACTGCCACGTTGCCGCATTCCACCAAGCTGTCGCTGTCGTCCATCGTGTCGTGCCACCCCCGACCGCCACTGACGGTTGTGCCGCCGCTGCCGACCACCGCGCCGTCGTCACCTTCCGCTGAGCCGCCGGTCGTGTCGCTGATGTTGTGCCTCCCAAGGCCATCTGAGCCACCCCCAGCTGACTCGACCACGACACTCTAAGCCACTCCATCCCTTCTACCCATGGCATTCCGAGCCGCGCTGGCAACATCATCCTCATGGACGAGCCACCCATGTAGAGTCGCCCTGCGGCCTTACGCCGTCTGCAGCCGAACCCTCGTGGCCCCTCACAGCCTACAGGACTGCCCGCGGGCTGGGACACCCAGTACGGGCTGAGCCGGACCTAGTGGGTAGGGCCAAACCCAATGGGCCATGCAGTACTGTGGGCCGAGTCAGACCGGACCCGGGCCCGATACGACCCATTTACCATCTTTTGGCCATACCTTTGGCACCGAATGTCTGTTTGACGAACCATCAGTGGAGTTGGGAACCTTGGAGCGAGATGGTCCCTTTGAGTGCTAGCCCGTTGAGATTTAGATTGAGATGGCGTACGATCAGGCTAGATCGGGAACAAATCCATTGGGCCCCAGGGATAAAATTCTAATAACTCAAAGACCGGGCGTCTGATTGACGCGCCACCTGTTACGTAAGACCCTATGACCTGGTAGAACATTGAGATACATATTCGTGGGACTTCATGATAGTTGGAGTGTTGACCAGTACCTTGTGGAGTGGATCCTCCCAGAGAAGATCGAGCATAGTGTGGGAACCCTATAGTTTGCTGAGACTAGTTGACTGCTAATTGATTCGGCTCGGATGGACTTGAGTTGCCCAATGGGGAGCGCCTTGGTGACACGGCAAACCAACAGTGCGGAGGGCCTTGGTAATGTGGCAGACCCATGGTACTCGATTGGAGGAGTACCTTAGAAATCCACGAGGGTTAGTGCCTTGGTGAAACGGCAGACCCATAGTGGGGAGTGCCTTGGTGATGCGGTAGTCCCACAGTACTCGAACGGAGAAGTACCCTAGCAATCCAAAGTTAGTGGGAAGCACCTCTGTGTGATGTGGCAGGACCACTGTACTCGATATAGGCAGAGTTCTCCATCACCCAAGGTGTTCGATGTTGTGACTAGGAATGTTAATTGATACTACACCCTAGAATAAATCATGGTGTGAGCTAAGTCAGTACCTCTGTGTTTTCAACATGATTGAGATGGATTAATTGATAACTTAGGTATATGTATAGGCATATACATAAGTAGGGTTATCTATTGATTTCATTCTTTTTGTTTTATCCTTGGTGGATTTTGTGAGACCTTGAGGGTCTCGAGGTCCCTATTGAGTATCGTTATACTCACCTTTGCACGGGCTATTCCCTCACCTTGTTGTGTTGGATGCATACGACGAATAGTGATGATTGAGGCTTAGAGTACCAGGACTAGACGATACTCAGAGGTGCACCATAAGACATGTCAATATGCAGAAGAGATGGGTAGACATGGAGTGCTGAGGAGGAAATCTATACCTACCCTTCTGGTAGGAACCTTAGAGGATGACTCAGTAGCTGTTTTCCTTTTTCTTCAGTTTTTTTTCATCTCAGTTGTTCTTGTACATTTATTATAGGGATTGTATTTCGGCCCTTTTTACTTTTAGCGCTATTTTTTCTATATAATTGACTAGCATTCGTATCATGTTGTGTTCTTGGTTGCATTTGTTTAAATTTTATAATGGAAATTCTTTCCTAGTTTTAGGGAATATGCCTTTGCTGCTAGTCGCTAACCCCTAGCCCAAGGAAGGCGGGCTTGGGGTTAGTCACGGCATGGGCCCCAGGGGATGGTTCGTGATAGAGTTTCTTTGAGAATGTAATATGAAAAATCATTTTATATTAGGTCAACATGTATTGATTGAACACCATGACTCTGATGGAAATAATTTCCCAATTACAGAGAAGAACCTGAGGGAAGATGGGTGTATAGAGAAGAGCAGGGTAGTAAATTGACCTAGTAGTTAAGTCCTTATAGGAAAAAGTACCATTTTTAGGCTTCCCATGTGACGATTACTAGTTAGGTTTTGAGTACTGGTAGCTTAGTTTCATATCATTAGTGTGGAATACAAGTCAACCTGAGGAATTAGTGTGATCATGACCCTTTTGAGTGATGATCTTGCAGTAGGATCGAATACATAAAACATTTCGACATTTCCTTCCCTAAAAGAGTGAGGGGTAGGGGGTTAGATCCGAGGATAGATTCAAGAGTAGGTTTCAGGGATCTGCATTAGGTAGAGATCAAGATAAGTGCTCGTTGATCAGGATGAGGTGGTGGTGGTCATGGTTTGGGAAGCCGGACACCAGTTACACCAAGACTTCACAGTGACCCTACTTCATTTAGTGTGGTTGTGTCACTGGGTCACGGTTCATGCTAGATTTATACTTTACAACCAATACCCAAGGATCCGGGTAATAGACCATATTCTGTGAGAGGTAGGATTGTTGTAGCCTCTACTTTAGTATCTACTCTCTTTGACACAAGTGCATCACATAGTTTCATTTTTGTACATAGGGTATAAATAATTGTTCTTGTAATTCAATTTTATGAGGGTGTTATGATGCTATAAGTTCTATTAGGGATCATAATTGAGGATTTATGTTAGTGAACATAGTACCCCTTAGATGTTAGTGGGTGTCCCATTATCAAGAATCATTTCGACATCGAGATGACCAGGTTTCATGTCATAATTGGGATGGACTGGCTAGTGCCTTATTGAGCCTATGTTTACTTCTATCAAAGGAGGGAAACATTCACATCAACATAGTTTATAGTTTATACACAAAAGGTTGAATGGGATTTCTAGGTGATTCTAGTTGCACAACAACATTGTGGGCTTAGTGGGATGATAGACTAGATCTCATGTTTTTATCCAGATGATCAAGGAGCGTGTCAGGTAGAAATTATTTTATTGGTTTATCATTTCATCAACATCTTATCAGATGACTTTTCTAGTTTACCACCTGAGATATAGGTAGATTTTTGACAATTATAATTATTATAAATAAAAATTATTCTTTTTAATTTTTTTAAATTTATCATCATGAAATATGGTTATAGAAAACACATGAACTTATTTTGTTTTATTATATCCAATTGGACATAAAAGACCTTTATGAATCAATACCATTGATAATATATTTTTTGAACAGTTATTGTGTGGTTAGTATAAATGTAGGTTTTTAAAAAATCCAATTGTCACAGAAAAAAGAAGTTATGTCCTCAACCAGTAGGATCACACACTATAAAGTCCATTTATCAGAGCTTATGATGGACATAACATTTATATGATTTTACATTGATGAATCCCAATATTATATCCAAAGGCTTAACCATGAGAGATAACTATTATAGGACATGTTCATGCTCATCAAGATCCTAACCCAAACCCTATTTTCCAAACTACCCCATGAAAGTCCCTTCATCACAAACCTTACCTATATGGTCTCTAGTGGTGTATTGAAGGGATATGTATCAATACCTTATAAATATTTCTGTCGATATTAATTTTTATATGATAAACAATATATTTCCACTATATTTTTATTACTTTATCAATGTTTTTTATAAAACATTATTAATATTTTTAATTAATATTATAATTCCATTATAGAATATATTATGATGAATTAATGATTTTTTGATGTAAATAGTATTTTCATAAAATATTAATATTAAATAATTTTTTTTAAAATAAAAATTTGTATATAATTTTTATAAAGTCAAATGTGCTTTTAATATGGTTTTGAAGACTGTTATTATAAAAAAAGGTCATTCTCAATACATTCCAGCTATTAGTTTAAAAGTAAAAACTTAAATATTTGGAAAATTATTTTAATAAAATTATTATTATTTTTTGAATTAGAACTTGTAAATTATCCTATGGTAAACTTTTAATAATTTAATGAGATAATCAAATTTTCGGGTAAAAATATTGTATCAATATAATTTTTGTTTTATGACATCATAATGACCCAAAAGTAATTTTATAATAAATTTAAATGGGATCGATGACCAAATAAATTTTACCCCTATAAAATATTTTTATTTTATGTTTATTATGTTTATTTTTTAAATCCATTATAAATCCTCCAAAGCCTATAATATATTTTATTGTATTGAAATTATTTATTTTGGAGTGTGACTCACCGCAATATATGCTAGATAATTATTTTCATAATTTAGGAACTTGGACATATAAAACAATAAAATACACTCCAATTTGGAATAAACCAAAGGCAAAAATTATGGGAAGGATTATGGTTTTGAATATTTTATTATGTAGAGTCTAGAACATAAATAATAAATTGATTCCCATTTATCCTACATAAAACAAACCAATCACTCATTTATCTCCAAAAAAATATTTTAAGAAAGTCCATACCCTATAATCCACTCTTTAGAGTCCTCCCAAGGTTCTCTGAAGCTCTCTACAAGACTCTCCCAAGAATTTGGAGTCACACAGTCAAGTAAGGGATCCTCACATTCCACTTCTTCTTTCATTTCAAGAACCATATTTGAAAGGACCCTTCCTAATTTTAATTGTTTATATCATAATTAATTTATTATCATTACATTAAATCCTAATTGATGTTATTTTAATGGGATTCCATTTATCCACTCTCATTTTGAACCTTACCTAAGTCGTTACCATGCCAAAACAATTTAAGGGATTTTTTCTGGTCATTTTCATTTAATAGATTATACTATGGTATACCCCATAAATTACATTTTATTATGTTGGAATATGTTCTACCATACTTTCCTTAAATTAATTTAATTTATAAATTAAAACGTCCCATTTTCCTATCATTAATCCTCCCATGGCTCATTATCTACACATGGTACCATAGTGAAATTTCTTAAGTATTATATTCTATATTCATGTTTTATCATTACCAAATACCTTCAATTTACAAATTTATAATTTTGGTATATGATATTAAATTTCTATATTTCATAAAATTTTATTTATATATGATGATATACCCCTTTCTAACTCATCCACCCATTTTTACCAATCATTATGGGAAACTGTTATGCTACCTAAATTTCACCATGATTTCCATGCCAAAAGATTTGTTTGGTGAAGACCATACCCATTTATTATAAAGGGTTTTCAAATTCATGACCATATAAATTTTTATTTGGGACTTACACATATTTATTCCACACTCATTCATTTTATAACAAATTATGATGATGAATGAATAAATGTTTTCTGATCTATGTGGCACACTTACGTATGAGAATGAAATTAATATGATGGATGAAACCCCAATATCACTCCAATGCATTTGGTGATGTTTTGTATCATGGTATTTCATGTTTGGATAGGGATTTACACTAATTCATTTATGGTAATTTTCCACCTTGATTACTCGGTGTCATTATCATTGACCTATGTTTATGATTCACTATTTTAAGTTGTCACATTTTCCATTTTTTCTTTATGGTAAAATTTAATATCATTTATCATTATTCATGTACATGATTACTACATTTTTATTCCCTTTTTAATGTCTATTTCATAACATATTTTATCTTCTTCATGTAATACCATGTTTATTCCCTTAATTGGGGTTTGTAGCTAACCCCTTTCTTATGTATGTCCCCAGGTTATCCCATGAAGTTTTATGTTTGATGGAGGATTATAAGCATGCTAAAGAAGTTTTCAACAATAATGTTGTATTCCCTATTTTATGTAGTTATTTAATGTACCTAATTCCTAAAGATTCTAGACATATCGATCATTTGGGTTGTGATAACAATAGTCTTATGTAATAAATAATTAATTAGTGTGAAATAAATAGCATGGTTGTTGTAGTTGGTATCAGAGGAAAAGTATTAGATATTTTTTGGAGTGGGATTAAAAAAAATAATGAAAGCCTTTGGGATAAGACAAAGTATAAGAAAAATTATTAAATTTTGGTTATTATTGAGTAATTGTCTTGTAAGTCAAATACACCAATGTATGGATACTACATGTGGACGTGGTTTTGTAGGAGATGTATATTAGAGTAAAAACTCTAACAAGGTGTTTTGGGCCTGACTCAGGGTAACTTAGTACATGATAATGAGCCTTACTACACTTATGGGTTGACACTCTTGGGGGATATTCTTGGGTAATGTCATTTGATCACTACGAACAATTCATAAGGGAATAAAAAAATTCAACAAGAAAATATGTTTTGAAATAGATCATAGAAAACATAGATTGAATCCTAGAAATTCATATGATAAGGATCTAAATTTAGTTTATAAGTTATAACTTTATTTCCAAGGATTCCACTTTCTATTAATAATAGTTTAAAAATAATCACCCCTAATTTCCCTTTATTATATTCAATGTACGAAAATAGGATGAATCAGTTAAACAATTTTTGTGACTTGGAATGTGATGACTGATCCAATAAGATGACCAACCCGATGGGAGAAGGAATCACGAACATTGTGATAATACTCTCTTAGCTGACATTGGTTCTCAATGGAAACAAATATCAAGAAGATTTCCCAAACCCCCCAAAAAGAGAATATGCCAAATTTGAGATCTTCATGCGACAAATATAGTGACCTAGGCTTAATATAATTGGATATTACACCATTTTAAAAATATATTCAGTACATTACTATAATACATGCATGTTGACCGTAATAGTTTTTTGTCTATGGAAACATGGAAATAAAATAAAATCATAAAAATATTTCATAATGAACTCCACATTTTGTGTTTCTACCTAAAAGCATTCCTCCAAATCTGTGGTACAGAAACATAATAATAGGTGAGCTTAGATGCTCATCAAGGGTAAATAAAGGAAACGAGTAAGAATAAAATACAAAAGGTATGGAACATGAGCACAACATTTAAATATCATACCTCACATATTAGAGGTCATAATAAATATTAAAAATACAAAATACATGGATTATAATAGAGTTGAAAATATAAGTCATGAAATCACTAAATAGGAATGAAAAATGGAATTTGGGCATACACATATGCATATAATATGATTTACATAGTTTCCAAGGACTCACAACCAAGAAAATGTTGGTAGTATGGGTTCACTCCCCATACGATTATGGAAGTCCTAATTCCCTCCCATGGACATCTTAGTATCATGAGTTCACTCCTCATACCATAGAGGTAGTCATGGTTTACTCACATGTCCATATTAGGAACATGAGTTCAATCCACGTACCATCATGGAAGACATGTTACACTCCCATGGACATCATATTAGTCAAGTTTCATTCCGAATACTATCCTAGACTATGTGGACATTACTCAATTTAATGTGGTTTTGTCATCTTTATGGTGTATTTAATGATATTCCTAAACTATTATTAAGGAAATAATTATTGAATTAATTATGATACTTAATAATAATATATTTAAAATTAATTTAATATATATTTTTGGGAGTTAGAGCATGGTTGGGTGGTTGATGGTTGAGAGGATCGTGGAATAGGTTAGGCATTGGAGGTTGATAATATAATGAGGGGATAATTTTTTTTAAATAATTGGGGAATAATATTATTATTTTACACAAATTATATTATATTGGGAGGATATTATGTCTAGGTAAGCAATTTAAAATGACCTGAGTGGGATCCATGAGTGGGTTACCTTATGATAGGATATTCTAGGTAATTTATTAGGCTCCTAATGAGACATATATTATTATAAAGTTCTGATTTTGTTATAGGGGTCAATTTAAACTATTTAAAAGGCTATGTTACAAATGGGTTCAACTATACATGATGATCATTAATTTATATATGGATTCTATAACCTAGGAACATAATATAATGACACATTATGATCACATAGAGAAATGGATAAGGGTTATTTTATTTGATTAATATAGAATTATCTCTATAAGATTAAAGCGTGAGCTAGTTTGTGAGAATGACCTAGGATAAAACCAAATATGATTCCCTTTTTTATTTAGTAGTGAGTTACGTGACCTGTATTAGGGTAGGTCCCTCAAGCCTTGGGATTTCAATAAGTGTCCACTAAAGAACCCAATTCCTTAAAGTGGTAGGATAATTATAAAATCAAACTATGAGGGGTTTCCAATTCCATACACTATTTTGCTAGTATGAAATTCCATGCTTGAGTGTTCATTGGTAATAATAACTAATAAACTAATTAAGTTTAAATTATGATGTCCTTCATGATAATATTTTCATTTTATGGACACTATTACAATATTAAACCTATGAGATGGGTAGATTTTTGTGTGTCCTAGGTCATTCCATTGGAGTCATAGATCGATTTGTGAGTAATATGTGTGTAATGTTACTGGCCTAAGTATCCCAGGGATATTTTGGGTTGGTGGAATCAAATTAAAGGATGATGAATCATTCTACTCATCTATAATAAATTTTTATATATCACATCATTGTAATTTGTCTCTCACTAAAATTATGTTCATGTAGTGATGAATCTTTCACCTAGTTTATCCTATCATTGGTAGATTATCCACCTTGATACTTCGAAATTAGAGATTTATTGTTATCTTTAGATATTATCAATGATATTTCATTCAACCTATAAATTCTTTATGGGTGATTCCTTATTCAATCAATGATACTTATTTCACTTTTTCTTGAGTTGTGATGCCTCATTCAATAATGATTGAATTTTCATCATGGTTTCCACATGGTTCTAGATTGTCCTCCTCAGGTTATCCTACATTATTTATCATTCAAATTAATGATTTTTTGGAGGTACATCATTCTACTAGAAGTGGATTTTAAAGTGATATATCATTCACCTGGTGATAAATCATTTAACCTAATGTTTTTGGTGATATATCATTTACATGGGGATGAATCATTCACCTTGACGTTGTTTTTGATATATAATTCAAATTGAGATGAATCATTCTACCACTATTGATGGTTATTCTAGTGATATATCATAAATGTGGTGATAGATCATTTTCCATGTCATTTTGTTGTGATACATCATTCACCTAGTGATACATCATCCACCCCATGATTTTATGGTATTAGATCATTTAGTAGGTGATACATCATTCACCTTTTTTGTTTTTATAGGGTATTATATTCCCTTGATGATGGATGTGTTGGGTCGTAGAGGATGGAAAGAGGGGGGTGAATTTCCTTTTCAAAAATAATTAAAAATTTAAAACAATTATCAATTCAGCGGAAATAAAAAAGGCAAGACACAATTTGATAACGAAGTTCGGCTTAATTCCTAAGCCTACGTCTCCGCTCCCAACAAGAACCGTTGAGAGATTAATTACGTCAGCTTTCTTTTTAATGGTTGTAGCAAGAAACCCACTAGACGTTTTAAGGTAGGCTAGAACACCTTCGTACAGCTTGCTTTTTTATTATGGTTGTAGCAAGAAACCCACTAGCCGTTTTAAGGTAGGCCAGAACACCTTCGTACATCTTGATTTTTTATTATGGTTGTAGCAAGAAACCCAATTTAAAGAAAGAATGTAAATGACTAGTTTGTTTTTATCAAAACCCAATGAAGAACTAAACAAATAAAATAATATAAACACACGGAAGCCTTGAGCGCCAAAAGTGTGAGAGCAGCTGATGGAGAGGGAGCTCAAGCTTCAAGGATGGCAATGGATCACAAGAGGCCTTGGAGATTTTTCTTTAGAGTGCCAAGACATCAAAATATACTTCGGATTTGTTCCCGGCATCAATGGTTTCTTATTTATAGGAGAAATACCCATAAACACTTCAATATGGCCGTTGGAGGGCTTCCGGAGCCGTTGGGGGTCAAAAGTACAAGTCTGGTCAAAGCCCAACGACTAGTTTGACTGGGCACACCGGCTAGCCGGTGGTGTCTCACCAGCTGGCCGGTGGTCCACCAGCTGGCCGGTGCTGAGCTCCCGGCTGGCCGGTGGTCCAGACAGAGCAGGCTTTCTGTCTGGGTTCCATCGGCTGGCCGGTGGTCATCCACCGGTTGGCCGGTGTCACTAGGCAGTGGGCAAGCCTACAGCCTGGGTCCTCCGGCTGGCCGGTGGGCAAGAACCGGTTGGCCGGTGCCCATACCGGCTGGCCGGTGCGCTAACACCGGCGGACCGGTGGCTCTGGCAGAAAGCAATGCTTCTGCCAGAGACCACCGGCGGGCCGGTGGACTCAGAGAGTCCACTATCAGCCTTTTTGGGCCAACTCCTGGGAAACCTTTTTCCTAGCATCAAAACACTTGAAAACAAGTTAGAACACGATGAGAGTGATTGTGATCATTAAAATCCAAGAGAGAGGGGTACAACAATCTCCCCCTATTTTGATGATCACAATCACAAAAGAGAAATCTTTAAAAAGGATAAGCCAACTGAAAACTGAAATAAACAATTCTGGACATGAAAATTTATTAGAGATCATTTAAAAAAAAAAAAATTGAAGAGATGTACCATGTATTGAAAATGATCTTAATCTAAAGAGAATGAGTCATTTTGAAATTGTAACCATAGGCCATTTTTTTTAAAAGGATCAAAATCAAAAACTTCCCGGTTTTTTTAAAAAAAAAAATTTTACTATTAAAAAGAGCACTTTAATCAATTGAAATATGAAACTAGTAAATAGAGAAATTTCTCCCCCTTTGGGATTATCAAAATAGGATGGAAAAAGAAAAAAATGAGAAGAAATTAGATAAACAAAAAAATAGAATTAAAATAAAAAGGAGTTAAATATTTAATAGTGCTCATTGACGAATCATTCCTAACTTCCCCTTAATAAAATCAAAACGTTCAACCGGGAACGGTTTGGTAAAAATATCAGCTAATTGGAAATCAGTAGAAATGAAGTCCAAAGTGATATCACCTTTTGGAAAATGGTCACGAAGGAAATTATGCCTTAAGTCTATATGCTTTGTTCTAGAGTGTTGTATTGGATTCATAGAAATACTAATGGCACTAGTGTTGTCACACCGAATAGGGACATGATCGTAGGAAAGGCCATAATCCAAGAGAGTGTGCTGCATCCAAATAATTTGGGCACAACAATTCCCAGCGGCTACGTACTCGGCCTCGGCAGTAGAAAGAGCAACACAGTTTTGCTTCTTGCTACTCCACGGTACAAGGGACTTGCCTAGTAGATGACAGGTTCCACTAGTACTCTTTCGATCTAATTGACATCTGCCAAAATCAGCATCCGAATATGAAGAAACATCGAAAGAAGTATTAGAAGAATAATATAAACCATTGTTTTTGGATCCTCTTAAATACCTAAACATCCTTTTGAACGATTTAAAATGAGATTCTTTTGGATTGGCTTGAAAACGAGCACAAAGGCAAACACTGAACATGATGTCAGGACGGGTCGCAATTAGGTAAAGTAGACTCCCGATCATACTCCTATAAAGCTTGTTATCAACCGGTTTCCCGACTTCATCAAACGTAAGATTACAAGTAGTACTCATGGGGGTACTAATTTCCTTTACTTGATCCATACCAAAATGACTGAAGAGCTCGTTTTTGTATTTTCCTTGGCTTAGAAAAATAACTTTTGAATTTTGAAAGATTTGAAAACCGAGAAAAAATTTCAATTCCCCCATAAAGCTCATTTTAAAATCTTTTCTCATTAAATCTGAAAAATCAGTACAAAGTGATTCTTTGGTAGAACCAAAGATAACGTCATCGACGTAGATTTGGACGATTAAAAGATCTTTTGTAGTGTGTTTTAAAAAGGGGGTACAATCAGCTTGACCCATTTTAAAATCATTTTCTAAAAGGAATTTTGTTAACCGCTCATACCAAGCCCGAGGGGCTTCCTTTAAGCCATATAGAGCCTTGGTTAATTTAAAAACATGATTTGGAAATTTTGGATCTTCAAAACCGGGAGGTTGTTCAACAAAAATTTTTTCTGAAATAAAACCATTTAAAAAGGCACTTTTAACAACCATTTGAAAAAGTTTGAAATTTAAGTGGGCGGCGAAAGCCAACAAGATCCTAATGGATTCCAATCTAGCAACGGGCGCAAAGTTTTCACCATAATCAATTCCTTCTTCTTGATTGTAGCGCTTAGCTACTAGGCTAGCCTTGTTCTGGGTTATATTTCTTTGATCATCAAGTTTGTTCCTAAAAACCCATTTAGTGCCAATAATTGGATGATCATTGGGTCTTTCAACAAGAGTCCAAACATCATTTCTAGAGAATTGATTTAGTTCATCTTGCATTGCAAGAACCCAATTCTCATCATTAATGGAATCATTAATGGTTTGAGGCTCTAGGTGAGAAATGAAGGCTTGATGTTCAACCTCGTTGAGGATTGATCTTCTAGTTTGAGTACCGGCTTGAAGATCACCTATAACATTTTCTAATGGATGGTCTCTAGAAGGTTTCCAAACCTTAGGCAAGGTGGAAGGAAAAGAAGGTAAATAAGGTTCATGATCATCATCCTCCTTTAGAGGAGAAGAGGAATAATTTAATTCAAGTTTATCAAGCTTATCTTAAACATCTTCAATGACCGGATGGGGTTTTGGAAGATTTTCATCAAACTTGACATTAGATGATTCTTCGATGGTTTTTGAACGTTTGTTGAAGACATGATAGGCTTTTCTTGATTTGGAGTACCCAAGAAAAATACCTTCATCGGATTTGGCATCAAATTTCCCTAGGTTATCTTTTGTGTTAAGGATAAAGCATTTACAACCAAACACTTTAAAATAACCAACTTTGGGCAATTTGCCTTTCCAAAGTTCATAGGGGGTTTTCTTAAGAAGGGGTCTTACAAGGACTCTATTGATAGTATAACAAGCAGTGTTAACTGCCTAGGCCTAGAAAAGTTGAGGGAGGTTGAATTCACTAAGGAGGGTTCGAACGATTTCTTGGAGAGTTCGGTTTCTCCTTTCAACCACTCCATTTTGTTGTGGAGTCCTAGGGGCAGAGAAGGTGTGATTGTGTCCTTGAGAGGAACACAATTCATCGAATTATTTGTTCTCGAATTCACCTCCATGGTCACTACGGAGCAATATATTTTTATATCCTTTTTCGTTTTCTACTTTCCTAGAGAATTTCAAAAAGGTTCTACAAGCATCATTTTTATTAGCTAAAAAGAAAACCCAAGTGAAACGAGAAAAGTCGTCTACTAGGACAAAGGTATAGGATTTTCCACCTAGACTTGCTACAGGGGTAGGACCAAAAAGGTCATGATGTAGGAGCTCAAGAGATTTTGAAGTGGACACTTCCTTCTTAGATTTGAAAGAAGATTTGTGTTGCTTTCCAAGTTGGCATGACTCACAAATCAAATCTTTCTTAAACTTAAGTTTAGGAAGGTCACGGATGAGCTTGTTCTTATTAAGCTTTAGAAGTGAATGAGAGCTATAATGCCCCAACCTTCTATGCCAAATCCAAGACTCATTATCAAGAGCACTTAAACATTTAACATTTTGGCTAGCTAAAGACTTTAAATCAATAATGTAAACATTTTGAAAACGGGAAGCAGAAAATATCAATTTGTTTTGAAAATCAAACACATTGCATAAATCATTTTGAAAATTCAACGAAAAACCACTATCACAAAGTTGACTAATGCTAATTAGATTATTTTTTAAACCTTTAACAAATAAAACATCTTTAATTAAATAGGTTCTACCAAATCCAATGGTACCTATTCTGACGATCTTGCTTTTTGAATTGTCACCGAAGGTGACGTATCCTCCATCGAATTCTTCAAGGGAGTTGAACTCGGAGGCATCGCCACACATGTGCCTCGAGCATTCGCTGTCGAGATACCACGAGCCTTTCAAAGTCCAACTTCTTTAGCGTTTATCCTACAATATCAAGAGAGAATATATTTTGGTACCCATATAAGTTTGGGTCCGGAAAGATTATCTAAAAGAGACTTTTGAACCCATATTTTTCTAGAGGGTTTCCATCTAAAATACTCATCCGAGTAGGTAATGGTTTTGGGGCTTCCATACCTTGCATTTTTACAATCACACTCATAAATCATGTGCCCGGTCTTTTTACAATAATTAAAAAATTTATATTGAGAGCTCCCCCTTACAAAAGTAGTGGGTGCTCTAGAAGAAGTGACTTGTTTGTTAAAGCCAAGTCCATGTGTTGTTCTTGCCGAACGCTGAGAACCTAGTAATTTGGTCAAATTTTGTTCACCTTGGGTGAACTTGGCAAGAGACTCCCTTAGATCTTTAATGGTTGAATTCAAAGAATCAACATTTGGAATATCTTGGATTTTAAGGGTAAGTTCCTCATTCTTTTTGAGAAGTTGTTCTTTTTCAGAAATGAGAATTTTCTTTTTCTTTTTCATAGCCATAAATTTAGAGGTAAGTTCGTGAAAACCTTCCTCTAATTGATCTCTCGCATTTTGGAGATCTTCATAGGACATTTCATTATTGAAAAAGGAAGATGAGGAAGTGGATTCGGAAGAAGATACCTCATCAAATGCCATTAGGCATTGTTCACCTTCATCACTTGAGTCTCTTGAAGACATGGAGTCATCACTTGCACTCCATGTGGATGCTTTTAAAGCCTTCTTGTTTTTCTTTTCTTTTACCCTTTTCATGAAAATGGAGCACTCCGGTTTGATGTGGCCTTTCTTTCCACATTCAAAGCATGTAACTTCATTCTCCGCTTTGGGCTCTTCCTTTCGTGCCCTTCGAAAGTTCTTCTTTTTCTTCATGAATTTGCTCATTTTTCTTGCTAGTTGAGCAATCTCGGATTCGCTATCAGTGGAGGAGATTTCTTCCTTTGCTTTTAAAGCATTGTTCTTTTTCTCCTTGAAGTTTTTACCTTCTTTATCGGCTTGCCTCTTCATGGTGATCTCGTAGGTCATGAGTGATCCAATGAGCTCTTCAACCGGCATTTTCTTGACATCTTTTTCTTCATGAATTGCGGTCACCTTTGGTGCCCATGAGCTTGGTAGGACCCAATGAAACTTCTTGACCATCATTTCTGCAGAAACATCCTCACCAAGAGATTTTCTTCCATTGCAAACGTCAGTAAAACGAGTAAACATTTCAGTAATTGATTCGTGTGGGTGCATGGTGAAACTTTCAAAATATTGGCGATACTTGTCTAATCTAGTGTCTTTGACTTTGTTAGTGCCCTCATGGGTTACTTCTAAAAGTTTCCAAATTTCATAAGAATAGGAGCAAGTAGAAACACGGTTGAATTCATTATGGTCTAGCCCACAATGAAGAGCATTCATGGCTTTTCCATCAAGCTCAAAATTGGCAATGTCTTCGGGGGTCCATTTGGACTCATCCTTGTTAGATAAAGTATAGCTT
The DNA here is from genome assembly GCA_963277665.1 of Viscum album. NCBI lineage: Eukaryota > Viridiplantae > Streptophyta > Magnoliopsida > Santalales > Viscaceae > Viscum > Viscum album. Next base: position 1,720,911,345 of record OY728164.1, on the reverse strand, counting down.
TGCATTACAATCCTATAGATAGGATAACCAATGCTTCTAAGAAAATTAATCATGCGAGTTTTCCAATAAGTGTAATCGGTTACATCAAAGAATGGAGCCCGAGTCATAGAATACCCTTCGGGAGCATGCGAGGAATTAGCCATCACTAAGGATCTTAAGTTTGTAACCGGTTAAGGTATTACACAAACGCTCCCTCTGATACCAAATGTTGGGTCGTAGAGGATGGCAAGAGGGGGGTGAATTTCCTTTTCAAAAATAATTAACAATTTAAAACAATTATCAATGCAGCAGAAATAAAAAAGGCAAGACACAATTTGATAACGAAGTTCGGCTTAATTCCCAAGCCAACGTCTCCGCTCCCAACAAGAACCGTTGAGAGATTAATTACGTCAACTTGATTTTTAATGGTTGTATCAAGAAACCCACTAGTCGTTTTAAGGTAGGATAGAACACCTTCGTACAACTTGCTTTTTTATTATGGTTGTAGCATGAAACCCACTAGCCGTTTTAAGGTAGGCTAGAACACCTTCGTACAGCTTGCTTTTTTATTATGGTTGTAGCAAGAAACCCAATTGAAAGAAAGAATGGAAATGAGATGTTTGTTTTAATCCAAACCCAATGAAGAACTAAAAAAATAAAATAATACAAACACACGGAAGCCTTGAGCGCCAAAAGTGTGAGAGCAGCTGATGGAGAGGCAGCTCAAGCTTCAAGGATGGCAATGGATCACAAGAGGCCTTGGAGATTTGTCGTTAGAGCGTCAAGACATCAAAATATATTTCTGATTTGTTCCCGGCATCCATGGTTTCTTATTTATAGGAGAAATACCCATAAACACTTCAATATGGACGTTGGAGGGCTTCCGGAGCCGTTGGGGGTCAAAAGTACAAGTCTGGTCAAAGCCCAACGGCTAGTTTGACTGGGCACACCGGCTGGCCGGTGCTGAGCACCTGGCTGGCCGGTGGTCCAGACAGAGCAGGCTTTCTATCTAGGTTCCATCGGCTGGCCGGTGGTCATCCACCGGTTGGCCGGTGTCACCAGGCAGTGGGCAATCCTACTGCCTGGGTCCTCTGGCTGGACTGTGGGAAAGAACCGGTTGGCCGGTGCCCATACCGGCTGGCCGGTGCGCTAACACCAGCTGACCGGTTGCTCTGGCGGAAAGCAATGCTTCTGCCAGAGATCACCGGCTAGCCGGTGGGAATCCACCAGTTGGCCGGTGGACTCAGAGAGTCCACTATCAGCCTTCTTGGGCCAACTCCTGGGCAACCTTTTTCCTAGCATCAAAACACTTGAAAACAAGTTAGAACACGATGAGAGTGATTGTGATCATTAAAATCAAAGAGAGAGGGGTACAACAGGATGGTGGTATATCATTCACCTTAAACTTGTGTTGGTGATATATCATTTACCTATAATATCAATGGGTTATGCATAATTCACCTCAGTGTTATGATATGTAGATTTCTTGTTCTCCCCAATTAATGATATGAGTGTTGATTGATAACTCATAATCATGATGTGTTCTTACTATGGGTGCATTTTCCCATTTTAACACTTGTCCATGTAGGTATGTTTCAACCATTAGGGTCACTCCTAAAATACCCAATATGGAAAATAGTGTATAAATGACATTCTATAGATTAATCCCATTTAGTATAGGTTAATAAATTGTGAGTGATTTATGTTATTGGGGAGACATGTTCAAGGTTAGGTTAATGATAGTGTGGGATTCTAGTTATTTTATTTGTTGTTTTAATTTTTTTATACATAATATATTATGTTAGGAGATATTCAATCTATTGTCTGAGTGTATGACATTCTTCTGTTAGATTTTGATATTTTATGAGTATGTTATTTTTGTGATCATATATACAAAATAACTACTTATGATTTAATTTTTTTATATTTTTTATATATATTCTATTTTTTATTAATTTATTATTTAATTATACTAAAGGGTATATTCTCCACTCGTGTATTATAAGACACTCACTAATTTTATCATATGTTCAGATCTTTTTAATGTCACATGCCTCAACTTGACTCGTATTGGCTGGATAGTATGAATTATAAAGTAAATTTTTTTATCACAACATTGTTTTATTCATATTTCGATATGAAATTTGGTTTATGATGTTAGGACTTGTCAGTATCGGGATAGATTTTTTGTTTATTCCTAAACAACACTTATATAATATAATGTTTTATTTTTTAATGGGTTGGGATAGTTTTTCATGGTTTGTTCTACCATAGTTGATATACTTTTTATTTTAATCATTTTTTAGTTGTTTAATTTGGTTTTTTATCTTTTTATAGGGTGGTAAGGGGAACGTGTTAATATATAATATTCATATCATAGCCATCACATGGAATTAATGTACTTGTTTGTGATTGATGTTCTGATTTTGGGGATAGATTTATTTTATAAATGACAAAAAACATATATCATATATTCCCATAGAACATTATCATTTAAATGTAGTTTAATATACAATAGATTATGGATCTTCTTTCATATATGATGATTGATTGTGTGGATATATGTGCATTTGATACTAGTAATTGTGAGTGTGAAGGTGTTCCAATAGTAACATCTTAATGGTATGTGACAGCTATGTGATAGGTTTTGTACGAAGTAGTGAGGTTTTTGTATACTAATACCATTACGTTATTATTTAAGGATTTAAATTTTGTGATGACTCTAGAAAAGGTAGTTTGGTCCGGGTTTTTGGATATACAATATTAATGAGGTATATGAGATAAGGTTTGATAAAAAATATCCATCAGATGATAAAGAACAATGTAGGGAATTTGGTTTATTGAGTATTAAATTTTAGATATATGATCCAAATGATATGTGTAGGATCCAAATGATAATATATATATCAATATAATGGTTCATTGATTATTATCCATGTGGGAGGTAAATTTTTCTATTTATACATAGGATGGGTTCTGAAGGGTTGTCTACAGGATAGGGATTTTTCTATGCATGTGGATTACTTAGAGATGCAAATATGAGTATATGTTTCATGTGATCATGTTTATTCATGGAAGGTGTGACCATTTATATGGTGTAAGAGTGTGTGTAATACCTTAGATATGTATTGGAAATAAAATAATGAATTATGGTACACATGGGGAATCTGTTTGGGATTCCTTTGAGTTATAGTAAGTTGTTTCACTATGTGTATGACCCTTAGACTGATATGATACAAATCCTATTAACATGAGTTTAGTGGTATTTCTTGGTATAACTATGCCCTATTCCTTCCTATATATTCCTTAACTAATAACATGGAAATTATACACCATTGTTAGTGTATTTAGAATAATCTATTTCAATGAAAACAAGGGAGTGAAATTTTTATAGACATAAAACTTGAGGGTTAATGTATCCTAAGAACATTTAGGTATAGATGGGATTGTATGTGGTTAGGAATGATTATCAGGGATGCATTGTGCGATATTCTAATTGGTGGATTATTGGAAATTATATAATATTGAGAGATTGAGGGGTCCTAGTTTTATAAGTCATGAGGTTTAAGTCACGGTGAAAGTTTCAATGGATCATGATTTCATGTGATGTCTTCTAAGTGTGTGGCTTGGGATAGGTGGGGTTTGAATGGTCACCCAATATTGTCTCATAATATGACCTTGACATATTCCTATGTGTCATAACAGGCTTCATGACTTATATGTTTTCCTAGGTTCCGTGTAGATAGGTTGTGGGCCGTTGATGAATTTTTATAAATAATTACACATTTACTATAATCAAGTAAATGAAATATTATAGAGGTGAAAGACACCTTGTCTTGGAAAAATATTAGGTAATGGTGTGGAAACCTCACATTGTATCATGATTTTTTCAAAGAATGGGATTCTGTAATGATAAAAAGGTTTCATTAACTGGTGGAATCTAGTGTATTGTGACATTACCAGTGCATGGGATTAGGTCTCTATGAATTGATAGTGAAATGAATAAGGGATCATGATAATTATGATCATTCTTGAATGGTCAACCAATATGAGTGGAGAGTTATGAAATTTTATAGAATGTAATAGGCAATTTAGGTACCATTAGATCATGGGAGAATTTAAGGGACTTGGTGGTTCGGTGAATTTAATGAGGAATTATGGAATTTCCTCAACTATAATGAGTTAGGAACTACAGAAATAATGATTCACTAGTTGAGAGACATTTTGTTCAATGACTTGTTATAATGTGAGTTTTATATGATGGTGATTAGATCCAGATAATATGGTTTATTTTTTCAATTAAATTAAGAAATTATAGAATCAGGATATGGGATTTCATGTAACCTAGATAGGGAATTGTTGGATGGGTCCATAAACATGTATTGAATAGGAATCCTGAGCATTGGCATTCAATTGGAGGTGACTTTAATGTTGATTCTTATAGTGGATCTAGAATAGAGGAAATATTGTGGTGTGGAGAAAACCATAGATGATTTGAGTGTGTCAAAAATCCGTTTTAATGATCATTAGTAACAAATATGAGTTTTATATTGGTAGAACTAACTTGACTATGGTTTTGGTTTTTCATTGAAATATTGAGGCAACCGACTGAGTTATGTTCAACGAATATAATATTACTAGATATTGGTATTGATCAATGATTGTTACTTAAAACTAGATATTTTAGTCACAAAATTGTACGGTTTTTTTATTACTATTTATTGAAATGACTGATTATGAAATTTGTAAATGGATTGGTTGAGTGACTAGTATTTTGACAAGCCAGTTCTTATAGATAATTATAGTGTCTTATACAATGGAGAATGGTTGTCTATAATAAATATAGTATTGGGGTTAAGACTTTGGTTTTTTAGGATAATTCTTTAGTGTTGATTGGGTATGATATTGAGAGGGTGATAGTCTAGTCTAAATTAGTGTTGTCAACCCTTAGATTATAGAATCAGAAAATTGAGAATTCATAAATGCTATTGATATTGGGCCAATAAAAAATCGTTGGTGGATGTAGTTGGCAACACGATGTGTGGAATATTAGGATTTCATAGACAGTCGATATAGGGGTATTTGATACGATGTGTCACATGAAATTAAGTATAATTACATATGTAATGATCAACAAACATTGTTTAGGTGATGACTATTTTTTTATCAATGCAACCTTAAACAGTAGGATATTGGGAGTTAGTACATGAATTTGGTGTCTATAAATGATAAATTTAATGGAAAATTCATTTGAATAATACTCAAAGAAGAGATGTGTTTTGGTGAGGAAGTTAAAATGATCCTCACTATTTCATGCTATAGTGTTAGTTAAAATCAAGATTTTAGTGTATGTGGGAGTTGTGTTGATTTTATTTTTTGGTTTTTGATCAATAATTGGAATTTAAGATGTATTTGAAAGAACTAAGGGGATGTTTATTGAGTGGTATAATGGTTTAATTATGATATTAGTGAGTTTTAAGGGTAGAATATGGTGACAAATGTATGGTTGTGATTATAGTGGGCCACAAATTAGTCACTCAACTAGTATTACCTACTCATTAAAGGTATTAGTAGATCTTTTCACTAGATGGTGTTCCCGAAGGACATTATCATGAATTGAGTTCTTAGTGAGGCCATAGGTATTTGGTGTAGGTTCACTATTTTCCAAGGATAATCTTGGGGTCCTTTATGGATGGTGAAATGTGTAGTTTCATTTTTTAACCCCTTTAGGGATTTAGGGAATGAAGACCACGTTGAATAGGGATTTGGACCCTCTCTAATCTCTATTTTCCACTACTATATCTATTTATTTGAATGGAACTAAGAATTTTTATTCAGTATTTTTAGGTGAGTTACCTACTCTTCTTATTCCCTATATATCCCATTCTATCTAATTTTTGATGGGTTGAACAATGGGTTTTGTTGTCGATTCCTCTAGATCGTGGTGGATTCATATCGAGATGAATTTGATTTCATATGACTTAGAATGAAGAGGTTTTGAGTGGATTAATGTTCATGGTTGAATGTGTTTTTGGTTATGGGTTATAACCATAATTATTTTTAGGAAATTAGTTGTACTAAATAATAAATTGATGTGCGTTTTTACAACTCGGGTTGGTAGGGATCTTGGGGATGAGTTAGATGTGATCCAAACTATTTGGTGTGATATTTTGGCATATTTACACCATTATTTGATATATTCCATGGATTTTATAAGGAATTAATGGTGTAAAGTAATTTTTTAAGACTTATAATTAATTAAAATTATTTTTATGGAGGTAGGTACTTCTATGGGAGCTCTATGGTCAAAAAGGGATAGTAAGTACATGGGAATTAGTGCTATAGATTTTCATTAGAGGGTTACTCCATTCTTAAGGTAGATGGTTCTTAATATTACCTATTTATATGAGTTTTGTTATATTATGTGGAAGGTAAAAATAAGTGTGTTAGTGAGAATGAACCAAGTGGAATCTATGAGTTCGTTGAATATGAATATCTATACTGGGGAGTCGATTAGACCCTTAAAAATCCTATATTGAGACAAATTTATAATTTGGTATATAATGACTATTTAGTCAAAGTGAAAGGGCTTTTTAGAGGGTATGGAACCATGAGGGATATCTATTATTTGATTAATTTATCCTTTTTCATAAGAGGGTCAGGTAGTGGTTAGCGGTGATTACTAAGAATGATGGTTAAAAATGAGTCTATTTTATTATTATATAATTGCATGCATGAGATATGAGGTTTAATGGGTATGTGATAATGACATGGGATATAAAAAAATGTTTTTACCTTATATCTTGAGTGGTTATTTGGGATACATAGACCATCGTAGGTCCCTCACAAATTGTGTATTGACCAAGTTGCCACCGAAGTCCAAAATTCTGTAGGAAGTGGTAGGATAAAAAACGAATTGAACCATTTGGATTTTTTCTTAAGATATAAATTTTATTTTGATTCATGTATGATATTATTGGGTGTTACTTGTATTTTTAAACTCGCATATTTGTTAGGAAAAGTGGTGATATATCCATTATGATAAAACATTGGTTTGGTGATCATCGTGATGGAATGAACTTTTTGAGATGGATTGATGTATGATATCATATGAGATGCTATTATAAGACGGGCACGATATCTATATATTAGGTGTTATAATCCATTGGTATGATTAGAAATGAGAAAATTTGGAAAATTAGGACCAAATGCTTGGGTTATAAGTCATTTTACTTGTCTAGAATATGTGTTGATATACCATGTTATATAGATTTTTCATTCACTACGATTGTGTAAATATGGTAATGAATCATTCACCTCATGTGTGGTATTAGTGGTAAATTATTCACATTCATAATTATGAATTAGTGATAAATAATTATCCTTAGATTTGATCTATGATATATCATTCACCCTAGGTATTACGAAAGAGTTATAACTTGTTATTCTGGTGATGATTAATTATTATTTTAATTAAGTGGTTATTTATTTTCAACTTGTGACATAGCATTTTACATGGTATTCATATAGGCATAGATAATCTACCAAGAGATGTTCGTGTATATGAATCATTTACCCTTTTTTTAGCGATATATCATCAACTTAGGAATTTGTCAGATAGAGATATATTATTCGCATAGTGATACATGGTAAACCCTAATATTTTTTTATATTTTTTCAATTCTAAATACACTGATAACCATGATATTTTAGTGATACATACTTCACATGGACATATATCATTTTTATATTTATGATGTTTGGATTGGGGATAGATAATTTACCCAGAAATAAATCATTCATGTCTTCATAGTGTGGTGACACATCATTCACAAAGTGATAAATCATTATTACTACTGTTATGTGTTGATACATCATTAAACTTGTGATACATGTTCTTATTTTTGTTTTTGGTGGATCATTATATAATCTTGATGACATATGGTGATATATCATTCATCTTGTTTAACCTATTCGTGATATATCACTCAGATTAGATATGAGTTTTTGATAAATTATTCACCATGATAAATATGTGGGTGATTTTTTATTTATCAATGAATTTGAATATATGAATAAATAATTATCCAAGAATTATTATATGGGCTTCATGTATCTTTCAAAATCATGATGTGTTCAAAATAGAGGTGTAAAATAGAATTTTGGCAATGGTAATGTCATGTATGTGCCAACTAGTTTGGTGGATAATCGAGTTCCCAATGGAAAAATGGTGTATGAATGATATTCAATGGCCAAAATTCATTTTGTTAATCCATGAAAAAATATACTAGTTTTTCTTAGTGACATTTTTTTGGTGTCTTACAAAATTGCTTTCTCACACACTACATATTCACTTCAGTGCACATACAAAACATAAGTTTGGAATACATGTTGAGAGATGACCTTTGTATATATTAGTGAGATTGGAGAGATCAACAAGGCTGTGGATATCTATCTGAGGTGAGTTTTAGGATTGTTTAGGTATCTATTTTTTTATATGATCAACTATTATGTGGTCAGGTTCCTTTTGTAAAATTTTATGTCCCACATGGTTTACATTTTATTAAAATATGATTTTTTTATTTTTCTGTCTATAATTCCACTATAATCCCATATTTTTCACCCTAATGTTATATATTTTTATTTATTTTTAGTTATATAATAATTATTCTTGTAATGATAGTATAGGATATTTTCTTCTCAAGTGGATTATAAGCCCCTTAATACTAGTATAAAACCTCAAGTGTAAGAGGATGTTTTGGTCATTTCACATGGTTCCACATGATGGGGACTATTTAGGATGTGTGGGCTAATGAAATACATCATCTAATGTAGAAAAATTCTCAACATGAAAAACCATTTGTGTGAGTTATGTTTATTTTTTCATAGGATGTGATATTTTAATGACCCACGTTGTAATTGGATAATGAATCTGTGGGAAGTTTTAATTTTTACTCTAAGATCATTTATTAATTTATTATTATGATGTAGATAGAATTTCTAAAAGTTGGATGATTTATAATATATTTTTTACACATCTTATGTGGTTTTGTTGGTTTCTTGGAGTATCTAGTGAAAAATAGAGGTGTGACTATCGATATGGTTATTATCTTTTCCTATGGGTGTAATATTAGTCTATATCCTATGGTATTTCATCATGAATTCGTTTCAAGTATGTAGTTTAATTCAATAAAGAATTACTTTTGAAACAAATTATTGAAATAGGGAAATGTTTCACAATGACCTTGGGGGTGTGCCCTTAAGAAATTGATCATTTCTTGTTCTTCATATAAGATAGATACAATTACATTAGGCCTTATAACACATACTAGAGGGGGGATATGAATTTTGTTTCTATTCCTAAGATGGTTTCTTCATCGTAACCCCTTGGGCCATGTTTCATTGTAACCCCAAATGTGGGGGGTTGCGTCATTACCCTCTTTGGAAATGTTATAATTAACCACCTATCCAATATTTCTAGAAGGGGTGGAATCCTTATTTTCATGTTATACGAATTTTTTTTTTAGTTAGGTAGGATATTTAGAGTGGGAATTTGGTTAACCATCCCTCTGGTCTCGTCCCATTGATTCCCCCATATTTCAACTTCATATGGTTGTGTAGTAAGGGTTGTTTGACCACATCGGATCATGGTAATCTCTTCATTCACTCTCCATTATTTGAATTATTGGTTCTTCATGTAATTTTAAATAGTCAAGTCTTAGTATTTAAATATTACTCGAACAAATAATTATAAAATAATCTCTCAAGAATAGGGCCTCACGGTATAGTGGATGAAGGTTGTCTAAAGAGGATGGATGTTTCCCGTTGATAAATAGTTTGATACTGGTTTTTAAGATGATGGAATTTTCAATGGATTATTCAAATTAGATAATAATTTTAAATGGTTTTGAATGGTTTCAAAGGGTTTTTTGTAGTATGCTTTTTAGAGGAATTATAATGTTTTTTGGTGAATAATTTGACATGATTTTATTCTCATGGTGGATATAGTTGAGTTTATAATGTCTTTTTCTTTTTTAAATTATAATTTTAAATTACTTAAAAATATTTATAATTAATGTTTCAAGATTAAATTTATATGATAGGGGATCATGACATGAAAATTATTTGTGGGGGAAAAGGAGAGGCATGAACGAGCTTGTCATAAAATTGGAAACTCTATTTTGGAGGTATTTTTATAACTAATAATTCTCTATATGTGGTTAATTCATGTGAATTTTGTGTGTGTGCCTTAGATTTTGGGATTATGGATTGTACAAATGGTCTTGGAGAATTTTGGGTTATAAGATATTCTTAGAACAATCCTTTTAAAATTTAATTGTGTGTGTCATGCATGAGATAGAAATTTAATGGATGTCCAATAGATAATTATCTACGGAAAGTAGTGTTTATAATTTATTAAAATACCCCAAGGCTTTTTTGAATAACTAGACATATTGGGGATATTCATGGAACCTTAGGACTATCTATGTAAGAGTAAAAGAATGTTTTGAATGGGTAAACATACCCAAGTGTGTCATTAATCTTGAGAAGTCTATATATTTGTATTTTATAAGGGATTAATCATATTCCTTTAGTTTTCTAATTGGAATATATTGATGAAAAAAAGGGTGTATGAATTAGATTAAATATAGAGCTCATGTGGGAGCCATGTTAGAATGTTGAATTTTTTAATGATATTTCTCTATTTCACCAAACTCATCACTTAGAATGGACCACCATAAGTCCTGAACCATGTCCCAAATATCATTGGTATTGAGATTGATACTGAGGGTATCACTACAAAAAAAATTGGTGATTATTTCACCCATTTAATTATGTAATCAGATAATAAATTCCTACCATAATCACAAATTGAAGAATCCCTTCACAGTAAACTATTATAACTAAATAAATATATATAATAAATGGAATTCTACTAAACATGGAATAATGATAAATAATGAAGTAAATGATTATTAAATATAATATTGACAAAAAATCAATTTAATATAAGATTTAATTCCACTACAAGAAATTCGAAGTGAAATAAATCTAGAAGTGGACAATACAAACCATGATCCCAAACCAACATATTGATATTATAGGGATAACCACCAATAACCATGTGACTCCAAAGCTATATGCATGAGTCAATTACCATCTTTTTAAGGAATATTTATTCTAATAAAATATAGGTTTCAAGACTTTAGAATCCTCTATAGGACATGAATGATGTATACACACTAATGTGAGTATATAGGGTGTCATCCAACACCCAATGAGATTCCATGAAAAGATTATTCCATAAATTTTATAAGATAAAACAAGTAATCTAGTTGAAACATATTATATGAAGAAGTTTTTTTACGTTTTCAAGATATATTTCCTTTCATTAATCACCCATACCATGTTATCATTTTAGTTCAGAAACCCATTTCAAATAGCATTTTTTTTGTAAATCCTTACATAATTATCAGAGCAAAATTTATCAAAGTATAAAGTATAAAAAAATAAATTTCATTGGAAAATATTGTAAATGATTCAAGGGAAAACTAAATAATATTATTTTCCACCACAAAACACACATCATATCAAATGTATAATGAATGTGGGAAAGTAGGTAAATCATTTGTTAAAAATCTCATAAATAAACACAATAGATACTCCTCATTATGGGGAATAATCCTACTGTAAAATGAGAAAATATTAGTTGTTCCTAGTTTAAACCAACATCATATAGATTTTAGTGTTACACTTTCCACCAAAATCACTAAAAATTGGTCACATCTTTGAAACAACCGAATATATAGGGAAAACCAAATAATGGCCACCAGTTAGTAAAAAAGTCAACTATAAATCCATATATCTCTGATTACCAAACTTTTTTAACCCATGTATCCCCATGAAACTAGATAAACTAAGTAGGCCGGGATTATCAATCACCAACCATATAATAGTACCCTCCCATGAGGAAACACATATCAATATAAATTTTCATCCCACCACAAATACTACATATTAAACCAACCATTTGAATGACAAAAATATCAATAATTAAATAATGTATCAATGTTGACAATGACGAAAAGAATAAAAAACATACCTTTATAAGGCTTTATATATTACAATTGAAATTATTTACCCAAGGACCCAAACATTCCTTTGGTTTGTAATACAGAAAATATACATTAAAATTCATTTTAAAAACAATTTTTAAAACGATATTTGATCCCATGTTTCCATATATCATAAATTCACCACCATGATGAAATAACAAGAAATTTATCAATTACATAAACCATACACACCCTTTATAAACATTTAAAATTCATTAAAATATTATACACCCATCTTTAAAAATCATGACTTGCTCAAAAAAATATTGGATAAGTAAATGATTTTTTGGGAAAACCATAATTTTATTTTATCATAAGATTTGAATTAATAAATCAACATTATATATTAAGGATCCTTTAAAACATGAAATATAACCATTATAATTAATGAAAACCATTGAAAATTAAAATTCAAATAACATATACTTTGATTATGTTGCTCCAAAATTGGTATAGAACTCACAAAATTCAAGTTCATCTAATAAAAAAATGTGATGGGAAAAATATATATAAATTTATGGAATCACGTCACCTTTAATGAACATCCCACTGATTGGGTCACAAGAGGAGGCTCACAACTAATTAAAATCTAAAACCCAAATTTTAAACCTCCATATGCTGGTGGTTTTATCTCTATGGACACTAGATATAGGGGAGAGGGAGTAAAATGGAATAAAAAATGATAAATATGATGAATAATAAGAATAAAATCTATTCCATGAGATGAGATAAATAATTAAATAAGATAGTACTAAAAATCCATAATGTAATGGGAGGAGATGGAGGGGATACATAGATAAATCAACTTCGAGTGTTTCATATGAAGTGGGGAATGTAATGGATAAGACCCCAATTAAATAAAATAACAAAATAGAAGAGTTTCCAAAAATAGAGTTGGATTCATGGTATTCCTGCACAATTTATCAAACTATGTTGTAATTGTGAAATTGACACAAAAAATACAAGGTATGACTATGTGGATTTCTGGATGTATAACATCATCTCAAAAACAATGCGCTCACACTGTGAAACAACAATATGAAATCTCCTCCAACTACCATAGTCTTGGTGTATGGTTAACACTAAACCTATGCTAATAATGCACCTAGGTATACCTCTCCCAATTCTAATAGTTTTATCCCCAACTTGTTTTACTTATAATAATCAAGGAAATTGAAAAAAAATTGAAATAAAAATACCAATGTTCTGATAAGTGTCACAACTCTCCCAAACATGAAACATTATGTCCCCTAGAAATTCATTGATATCTTCAAAAAATTTGAATACCAAAGACACCCCACATACAATAAGTATATCATAACCATCCAACTCCATAAATCCTATTCTCAGAATAGAAAAAAATTTCTCCTCTATAATTTCATCCTATCCTAACTAGAAACTCACTAATCGTAAATGCACTAATAATCTAAATAGACAAACTCATCACCCAAATAAATCAAAAGATATAATCAAAATGATTAGTTCGGATAACCATTCCTATGACCTACATTGAATTTTGTAATATCAACCTAAAAATTACAAATAAAATTATCTTCCCTAATCTAATGCAAGTCCATGAAAAAACATGATCAACACCTCTTTAAAATTCATGGTAAAAAAATATAATACAAATTATATTACAATCAGGGAATATCTGAAATATAATTCCCCCAGGATGAGATTTTCTTAGGTATACTTTCCACATGACTCCCCACTATTTATAAATCACATAATGCATATGATAATCATTTACCACATAATAAGATATAATAGAATTAGTAGTCATATTATATTCTATTAGATTTAATTCCATAAATTAATTTCTATAAACCAAGGTAAAACATGATATATATATATATAAGACAATAAAATCGTGAATAAAAATTCATGTATTTCTCACAATGGTGATGGTACACATATATTATATAGAACTAGTCCCAAAAAAGAAAAAATACAAAATAGAACCCCCCAAAACCACCATCCAATTTATGAATCCCTAATATAAGTAATAACATATAATACTCTTCAAAATTAAACTAGATTCAGGAATTTTTCTTTAACACACATTCAACATACAAAACCTCTAAAGGTGACTAAGAAAACTTGATAAATGATAGGTCCTTAGAGATTTCATAAAAGAGGTATTAGGGATCCCATGTTTCCCACTCATAAAAAATAAAATTGGTTTCTTTATTTTTGAAATAGGAATCAATAAGTTGATAAGTTATCTACACACCCCCATTTCATTCCTACATTAATTTATAACTAGTCATATCACACTCAATGAAACTAGATGGAGTCTAATCATTGTATGATATATGTTTTCATAATAAAGTTCTATCAGTGATGATGGAATTATACACCACTTCCACAAATATATTCATACCAGAATGAAACACTATCAAACTATGACCATAACAAAGGCATCTTTAAAATAACCATGCACTATTTGAATCATTTACAACTGGAATTGGGGATAATTGTTTCATTCAAGTTAAACATTCAATATAATCCTTTATTGAGTGATCACACTAACAAGAAATCAATAACTCTATCACATTCTCAACTATGAACTCCATGGGATAATACCATTGGATTAATTCAACAATAAAATATCCCCAAGACTTGTCTTAAAAGTGATGAAAATTTATATTGACTTTTCACCATTCCAAATCCAACCCACCATATAAAGGAATAGTGTACCTCACAATATAGTTTTTAGAAATTCCCAATGAATCAATGATCTCTTTTACCATATCTATCTATCATTTTGAAACATGGAATCCATGATCTCTATAAAACACTAGTGGATAAAAATTACATATTTTACACAAATTATCCATGATATGATAGAAAAATAACCATTCCACCTAATTATGAGTTTGGGAAGAGGTAGATACAAATAATACCACTCCATGACCATTTTAAGGACTAACCTATGATCCTCTATCTCGAGTATTCCTTCCTTGAATATTTAATATATTTGTATGGGTTATTCAAAAAACATCATAAAACCTAAAAATAAAAAACACATTCTGCAATTACAATCACCAATAAAGTAATGTCATAATCCAAATAAATACATGATGAATTTAAAACACTGTATGTGACCATCAAAATCATATATTTATTTCCAAAACATAGACCAAGACCAAATTTTTAGTTTAAAACACAAGGAGGGTTATCCAAATAATTTTTATGAATAAATTTTTTTATAAGAATAGATAGTGTTTATTATTTCAAATTTTATCGCACACACTATGGGATCTCCTCATTTTATTTGAAATAATAAAATTTATTTATTTAAAACTAACACAACCTAAATACATTCATTCCTTCCCATCTATTTATAGTTATGTGTTCAAAAAATTGGTTTTACACTCTACAACAAGTTCAAATAACAACCATGAATCCAAAAATCCCCTCAATTAATCATAAATAGTTCTTAACAGTCATAACCACATATCCAAATCCAATGTGGGTGAAAAAATAACATTTAAAAAGTGATATTACTATGAATGATTTAATAGATCATATAAAACTAGGAAAGTTTCACTAAAAGTCACCATAAATGGTTTCACATAGAATTCACATTGTTTTCAAGATTGTAGACATTAATCATGTACCACTAGACACCCTCTATTTAAAATAAGAAACTATGAATTTCATGGAAGAGTTATCAAAATATACATAAGACTCGAAGTCGCATAATATTGTATAGGAAAATATGAGGAACCTCCAATTATAAAAACATAATCAAAAAATTACCCCTAACCACCCATGGAAACTGATCATCCAATAATAATAATACCTTACATGGACTTCCTTATACCCACCACTAATTCCATGATGTTCTTGTCACATATTTACCTCAACCATAAAATAAAAAGAGGGATATGATACCATTTTACAAAAAAAAATCTTGGATTGACCTAAACCATCATCTACACTATCCCAACAAAATCCTTTTAGTGACTAGGGATGTAATTTCAGATTTCTGGTTGGATAGTCTAGGTAGTGGGTAAGGTTAACCTAGAATGATTTGTTATAAATTACATTTTGGGTGGGTTTTGATTGTTGGATGCATATGGATGACTATAATGGATAGTTTAGAGACATATCTAGGATAGCAATGCGGATTCCTTTGGGTAGTGCTTTATTTGAGATATAGTTGTATTTTTTCCAATACCTAGATAATGGATATGTCTTGTCCTAGCTAAGATATATTTTAAAGTGTGTTTCCTTGTGGCCTTAAGGGTGATTTCATGACCTAAGGGTCATAATGATTTGTTATAGATTGGGGTGACATGAGTTTTATATTACGAGTTTTTTGTTTACAAATGGATCAAGATCATTAAGAGTGAATATTTATTATATATTGTGATGATTGATGAGTATTATGAGTCTGGTGATGGTGGGTTATGGAATGATATTGGTGTTATCCTATAGCTGGGTTCTAAGTATGGATCTATAGTTAGCTTATATATAGGTTGTGATCGTATTTTATATATTCTATTTGTTGTAAATCCATTCCACATTTGTGTATCAATAGATTATTAAGTTACATGAAGAGTAAGGGAATTGGGTGAAATAGTACACTACAATGGGGTAATTGATTCCCAAGTTTTGGAAAGATTGCCAAAGTATTAGGTGATAACACATTTCTTTACTATATGGGTATGGGTATGGCTATGTATTTAATTTTCTAGATAAATTTATTATATATCATATTGATGATGAGGAGGTAGTTTATAAAGGAATTTAGCATGGGACCTAGGCATAAGGGTGTGGATATTATATTACCCAGGTTTTTGTCATCCCAAATTGTATGGGGGCACCAATGGCTGGAATAATCGATTTTTACACTGTATTCTCAAGTCCCAATTTAATTTTCCCCTTTTGGATAATGTGATTCTTATATATCCTTGTTTGGATTTATATTTTCCTATCCCCTAATATGATTCATATATGCCTGGTATATGATCCTATTTTTTTCATTTTTCTATTGAGATTCCTATATTCCTAAGCATGTCTCTATTTTTTTCATTCCCTTTATGATATTCTTATGAAGCAAGGTTAGTCTATCAATCACCTTTACCATAATGAGGTTAATATGATATGTTTCTATGGTTGAATTATTTCGAATATTTTATAAAGTATCTGTGACAAAGAGTCACAACGTTCTAGTTAGCACATGATAGCTTGATGTGAATTTTTATATCCAATATGTTTCTATTTGATTTATTTTACCTTACATGAATAGAATATATTAGATTCTGTATAAAAGTAACACATTGGTGGTTAAATACTATGTTTTATGTTCACACCTTACGTGGGAACCCTAATGCACGTGCATGTATCATTTTTTGATGTCACATAATTTGTTTTTATACGATATCTATGGTGTAGTTACATATGGATTTGGAAGAGAGTTTTATGGTTATATCTTTATTAAATTTTGTGTTTTATATTAATCTATATTTTATTGTCTTTGGTGGAGATCTTTGATGTAATTATATATGTTGAGAATGGGTATCATTAATGTGAATGAGTATTCCCATTTCCATTATATAAATAGCTATATATTAGTTGTAATTCCTTTTTAATAATGTAATTATGTATCCTAATATTTTTATTCACCTGTTATTCTATGTTGTATTACATAAATTATAATGAACACACAATGGTTTTTAGAAAACTACACTATGACAAATCCTCCTATATTTATATATATAGCATGAGGGGTGATCCAAATGTCTTTGGGATATCCTATATTGCTTAATCAAATGGTTTCTAAAATAGTGTCTTATAGAGTTATACTGAATAATACATTTAGTTTGACTTACTATTAGGTACTGGTTGTCAGAAGATATATTTTTTTGGAGATTTTGATAAACCATTTTCATGCTCATAGTTAGCCCATGAATATGGGAAGTCCAGGATCCAAGGGATGGGATGGATATTTATGTATTTTAACTATTATTATTACTGTATTTATTCAAGAATTATTTAATGTGTTATATTTTTATTTAATTTTTTTCAATTGTCATAGGGTGGAAAAGGAGTGTGATTTCTTGAATTGAACTAGGAATATATATATATATATACTAGACATGTCAATGATTTCTTATCAATTTAAATAAAATCAAGAAATAGAAATGGTTATAGAAAAAGATTAAATTAAATAAATGTGTTTATAATTTTTTGGGGAAAGAAGATATATTTAATAAAAGTATTAGAGATAACTTATTATTATTTTTTCTATATAACTTATCAGTTGTTACTTCAATAATTGTTACCACATAATAATTTTTATGATTTTCTTTTATGATTATACTAAAATTGTTTTAGGGTAAATACAAACCATATAATGTGTAGGTCTTGCTATGTGGTGACATATTTTGTTCTCACAAAAGATTACAGAAGGATGGTTGTGCATATATGAGATGGTTTGGTACAATAGAGGCCCTTGATCTAGTTAATATGTCATGTTTATACCTTGAAATGGTTTGTTGTTCCTCCTAATTAGCTGAGTTAGAATGTACCACTGTGTGGCTAGTGGTCACAACTATTATGGTGGTCAATTATGGAAATCTATTATGGGTTAGTCAATGATCATTTACTCAAGGGAATAATGAGGGGGTTATTCTTATTGAGATACGTGAATATGAGGATTAAACTTACTTTGTTCTTGGGTGCCTGTAGCCCCAGGTACGAGGGATGAACCATGTTTCCATGGGTGGGAATTGCTGTTTTCTTTTTCTCATATAACAGTTTATATGATTTCCACCTTAGTGGATCATTTGGTGTGTGATTTTATGGATTTTGATGTGTAACCCTTGACCTGATACAGTATGGGAGAATTGGTCTAAGGCCTAGTATGGTAAGCCTTGTTTGCTTGGATTTTGATAAAAAACATTTTAAGGTATTTCAATTTCATAATTGCATGTATGCTTTGTGATGTGATAATATCATGTGAATAATGTCAAATTCCGTGCTTTGTATATTTGTAGAGTTTCATGTGGTAGGGTATTTGGGTCTGGCTCTTATGAGAGGAGGTAGGTACGATGGTTGAGGTGATTTTGATCACCAGGATAGGGCGACTCGGTCGTCAGTCTGAGGCAATGTTAGTTGACAGGATGGGCATGGCTCGAGGTACTTTTGATACTTTCCTCTATTAAGGGTGGGTAAGTATTCCATGATGTCAGGATGTCGTGGGGTATGGTTTCGGTGGGGGAGTGTAAGGGTAGTAGTTATATGATACCTTTTATTTCTTTCCATATCTGCATTATATATGTATATATAGTTATGTATGTGGGTTGTCTAACCATTTATGGTATTCAGTGGGTTACTTTTTCGGTGAATTAGATGGAGCATCATACGAGAGACGGATCAGTGCTCCAAGAGAAGGATCAGGTTCTGGATCTGTTGCAGGTAGATCAGGAGCCACAGGTACAATATTAGGGACAGGATCAGGTTTAGGATCCAGTGCAGGTAGGATAGCAGTCGGGTTTTGCAGTGTTCCGACCATGGTTCGACGTGTAGCTCTGACCTAGCCTGGTATGTCTCTTGTAGTGGACCGACAGAGGTGAATAGGGTATAGATCCATCTATGTCATACATGATTTCGTAGTTCTAGTCGCAGCACCCGCTGCTTTTTCATGTTGAGGGTGGTCCATAGGTGGCTGAGAACTAGATACAAAGGATGCAGATGATTTTTGAGCAGCTCAAGATGCCTCCAGGGTAGAGGGTCAAGTTAGAAATGAACATACTGTGAGGACCAGCAAAGTGTCAGTGGGATGTGAAGGTTCAGGATCATAGGAATGAGGGACTTGCATCAGAAGACTTTGAGGACAGGTTCTTTGAGCACTTTTAACTAGAGACACTGAGGGCCGAGAGAGCTTGGGATTTATTGAGCCTTTAGTAGGGAGACATGGTGGTCATGGATGATGCAGCTACTTTTACTGAGTTGTCTCACTTAGAACCTAGTATGGTAAGCGAAGATGCAACAAGGGTGAGGTTCTTCAAGGATGGCTTGTGACACGCCATTCGGATCTAGATGAATATCATCATACTGGGTTCATTATCAGAGGAGCTGAATCAGGCGCTCATAGCAGAGGGAAGCCAGGGGGATAAGCCCCAGGTTGGTCAGAAAAGAGTTTCAGGTGATGGTTCGAACAACATAAATAGAGGATGTGATGAGTTCCAGTAGGAAACTCGGGCTAGATACTCATCTAGATCACCTCATAGCAGCTCTTTATAGGATTTCTTTTAGTGTGGACAACCGGTACATGTTTGGACTCAATACGATAGGCCACCAAAGCAGTGCTAGGCTTGTGGACTGGTCGGGTGTCTTGATAGGTTCTGCTGGTAGCCATCTTAGACAGCCGTCAGCCAATGACCTAGACAGATTGTGGCATCTAGAGTTAGTTTAGGTTCGGTACCAGGAGAGGGTAGCCAAGTTTTAGGTGCACGTAGAGAACATGATTGAGACGGCAGGATCCAAATGAGGGTTGAGTGGCTAGTGGATCGAGTAGAAACACAGGGAGGTCAGGCAGCAGGCAGTCGTACTTCAGACCATGTGCACACCATGGAGTTGCTAGAGGCTGAGAATTCTAGTGAGCCAACGATAGTTAGAGGTACAACACGGTTGTGGCCGTGATTTCCATGATTTTCTTTTCTACATGACCAGTAGTTGTGTGTCCGTTTTGAGGGCACATGATGCACAGGATCAATCTGGACTAACTAGATGCTGGTCAGTGGGATTGGTTCCATATTGGGAACATGATATATTTATATATATGTACGAGATGCATAACATCAAGGTCATCAGGGATAAGTGTTACTTGAGGTGTCATGGGTATTGGGGCATCCGGGATGTG
This sequence comes from Viscum album, assembly GCA_963277665.1. Classification (NCBI taxonomy): domain Eukaryota; kingdom Viridiplantae; phylum Streptophyta; class Magnoliopsida; order Santalales; family Viscaceae; genus Viscum; species Viscum album. The sequence goes on along the minus strand of OY728164.1, from coordinate 1,720,890,369 downwards.
GGTTACATGGGGTCTCGTAGGCATTGAAGCATTGAGGATGCGGGTAACTTGAGGTGCTTTGGGCATCTGGGCATCAAGGATTCATGTCACTTGAGGTGCATGGAATCAAATTTTATTTGAGCATCCATCGGATGTAGGACCTTGTGGTGGTGGACACCGATGCAGTGTGGTATGCGTTGGGGGCCAGAAACGAAATGGGAGAACCAATGAGGTGCAGGGGTGACCATGTGTCATGGGAAGACCATGCGTCTGGAAAACAAGTTAGTGAACCTTGATTTGTGTTGAGTTTTTTTGAGTTCAAACCGAGTTAGGAAATTCTTATGGTGGGGGTCCCCTTAAGGAATTTAGCCAGGACCATTGAAATCGGGGTAGTTTGGGTTACTTGATCGGGGTGGTATGTTCGGTGCCATCTCCAGGTTACGTTTCATAGGTCGGGGATGAGCTATGTTAAGGTGGGGAGATTGTGAGAACCCAGGTTTTTTTATAATCGGTCAAAATCTCGACAATCTTTAAATTTTTTACTTGTTTTTGAGAAAATTGGTAAAATAGGGGAGGTTTTGGAAATTTCTAGACTACAAACCATGTACTCTAAAGTACACGACGTGTATTGGTTGGGAATGTACCTGTTGTGTGCTCACCAAGCACAGGACGTGTTATGACCGGGTAAAATTTTCTTAATACACGACATGTAGTTATAGACAAGCCATGTAACCTTGACCGTCGGAGGCCATACATGACGTGTAGGCCTGTTGGTAAGGTATAATGTTTTTAGCATGTACACATTATGTACAATTTGTACAATCCATGTAGAGGGGCCGTGTATGGGGATATACAAGGCATGTTGGGAATGTCGGCATTGTAAAGAGGAACATTTCATGTAGTTAGTCAACAAGTCCTAGGTGAAATATCGGCCACCTTATGAATAGTAAAATGATACAAGGCATTTAGTTATATGTTCACACCGTGTACTTTCTTTTTTTTTCTAAAATGGTAAATAGCCTCGTTTTGAGGCAGAAACTCAACCATTCGACGGGTTTGAGTAGTGAGAGCCGGTCTGAGATCGTTTTTTCTCCCGATCATCCATTCGAACTCTGTTTTGATCACCAAAAAATTTCATAGAACCCCCTCAGTAAGTACTTTAATTCTCTTGGGTCATTATTCTTGATTTCTGTTCTTGAGTGAGTTATAGGGGTTTGAGCGGTGTTTATTCTTTCCTAGATCTACCACGTTTTAGACCTAGTTGGAGGCTATTATAGGTGGATTATCATCATATGAGTCTCTGGTAGGTGGTGTATACCTTCTTTTGTGTTTTTTCAGAACTTTGGGTGGCGCGACCTATGGCATATTTTTGGGAATTTTTTGTGTGAGACCCTAATTTACCTGTTATTTCTTGTTTAACTGTTATTTGACCTATGGGGTGCCTTTGGGTATGCCCTCTTACCTGTTGTTCTTGATCGGAGCCCAGCAAGTGCTCGTGCTCATCAGAGAATTTTTGACGGGGAATGCCAAAATGGTTATAATTGTTTTTTATCATTGAAACTGTTGAGTATATTTTATTGAACATGGATATAAATTTTTGAAAACCTTAAAGACCTTAGTGGTAGTATGGGAAAACACTTTCTTAGTGAAATCCAACTATTTAGATTGTTTTTCCTGTTAATGTGTTCTATTGAATTGTGTTATATATGTAATTACAAAGTTGATTGTGCCAGAACCTTTGGGTTGTGTTGGGAATGGCCTGAATATTCTTGAGTAATGTTGATCCGAAGTTGGGCTTGGCCCAGGTTACATTGGGTGGTTTTTTCCATGGGATTGGGAATCATGTGTGTCGTTTTTAGGGAGGATTACTGTCAGGTTGGGTATGGCTAGGGTTACTGGGATGGCGAGACCATCAGATATGAGCAGAATGGTCACAAGGACACGAGGTGTTAGAGATGTAGTGGCTTGGGTACTATTTTTGTGATTATCATTCACTCAGAACTATAAGTAGTGTTCACAAATAGAGACTCCATGATGAGGTGGTTTTGACCACTCAAGTTGGTAGAGGCCCCTGTTAGTTGTAGTTTAGGTACTATTTTTTGGGGGGTTCCTGTTGTAGGAAGCCATGTGGGAGGTGAGGAGTCTTTAGAGGATAGCGTTGAGGCTATTGGGTTGGGGGAAGAGGCTCACCGTTATTTTGAGTGTAGAAATTGTTGTCCATCTACTTGCTGTATTTGGATGGTAGACAACTTTGTCCCTCCAGTTAATTTATATTGAAGGAAAACATCGCTATCCCTCTGGTTACTTTATTTTAGGACAGACAACACTGTCCCTCCTGTTACTTATTTGAGGATAGGTATTTTTGTTCCTCCAAACTACTATTTCTTGGCCATGACTTCGGGATGTTGGTACTTGAGAAACACGGTGTTAGGGGGAACATAGTGTCGGGTTACATGATAGGGATTCGAGCATTGGCTAAAGGAGTTGACACTCCATGGTGGCTACTGATCAGTAGTGGGTTTTGGTTTATTTTTTCATCATATTGTTAACTTTTTTACATTTAAATGAATGACTATTTAAAACATATATTAGGTAGGAACCATTTGGTTCTATCCTACTGAGATTCATCTCACACCCTGCACAGTCCCTTTGGGATATGTGCAGACTTTGTGAATTTACGTGCATGAAAGAGACCAGCTTTAGGAGCTGGACTGCATTACCTATTGAATTGAGATGGTATTGACCTTTAGGTCCTTCTTAGTTGGATTTTACCTTGTTTTTAATTATTTCTTATACAAATATGCTTAATTGTTTTGTATCTACAGTTGGTTATCCATTGGCACCCCTATACATATGGATATGTATGAAGTGCATTGGATGCATGTTTGTTGTTCAGTAGTATTTATAAGTGATCAACATGCTGTTTTGTTTTCTTTCCACTGCTGTTGTTTTATATTTATTGCTTCCACTAATTATCAATGTTGAATTTGCTTCCACTCTGTGGGCCTGGTTTAAGTCTATTGGGTTGTTTATTCCACTACATCACTATTATTATACTTGGATTAGTACCAGTATTATCCTTAGAGAGGGTATAGCCCCCCCCCCACTATACCTATAAGACCCTAACTGCTAGTTAGCAGCCTTAGGCGTTCAGGAAGATGTTCCTAAGATAGTAACACTTGACCCGTTTAGTACTGTTGGGGTGGTTGTTCGGGTCCGGGTCGTTACATATATCACCATCTAATAAATTGGTTTTATTTTTATATATCATTAGGTAAGTATTCCTGGATTCATTTTATACGCAATTAAGCTTGGGTTTTGAGGGTGTGTATCATTAATGTTATCAAACATATAATATTTTCTTTGTAATGTTTGATAAATAGTTCAAAAATATATGTTTATTTTCCTTACAATGTTAATTACCCATGGATCATTTTATTTTACTATTGTTTACAACCACTTTTGACTCATTTTGTATATACTTCCATTTTTTATGACATTATTTACAATATATTCATTATTGAGTATGAATTTCATTATATATAAGGATTGTACCCTTATTCTCATCTTTTTAATGTTTTATATGTAAAAATATTTTATAATCATATTTCTCATTATATATGATAATTAATTTATAACGTTTAATTATTATATAAAATAAAATATTGTTCTCTTTTATTTATGAAATATCAAAAAATAAATTCATTTTCAAAAATATTAACATTTTTTCTTGTTTTCAATATGATTTTTCCTAATTCTCCTTAAATTATTTTGCATCTAAAACCATGTCGTTTTACATAGTTTATTCTTGATCAACAATATTCTCCTAATGAAATGATTCACTTTATATCAATGAATGTACAATATAATTTCATTCTATTTAAGAGTAATGGTACACCACCACCATTATATTTCTTAGTCATCCACTATGTAGGATCATAAAATTTCCCCAGTGTATTTCCCTTGTTAATATACTATTTTTGATTCATTTGATTGATGGGCCTCTATCATGACTCCATATATCAATTTATGAGGGAAAATAATTGACTTAACCACATACCCATTATCTATATGTGTACATATAATATTCATTATTATGTTGATTGAATGATATTTACCTAGAATGTTACAAAATTTCAATGGAAAAACATTCATTTTTTATTTTAATAGTGTAATGATAATTGATAGAATTACTAATTATTTTTTATGTGAATCCATATATACCCATTTATTTCCATGGTTGCATTATAATTTGTTTAATGAATCCCTTTATCTTCCCTTAGGTTATTTATTATATAAAAGTGACTACTTTCCATTTATAATGTTATATAAATTCAATTACTATACATGGATCATTTATTATGTGATATATGATTTATTTATAGTGTCACTCTTAAGTATAGATGATAATTATTGGAGTCTGAGATCACCCTATGATAAAATGGATTAACATTTATATATAATGAGCTACGTATTCCTGAGTACATTTTTGTTGCTTTTATGCTTGGTTAATGAGGTTGTGTCTCATTATTGTTATCTTACATGTAATATTATCTTTATATTATTTGAAAATATTTAAAAACTATATCTTTATTCTCATTACAGTGTTAAAAACACTTGGATCATGATATTTTACTCATGTTTACACACACTTTTGGTTCATTTTATCTGTTATTCGATGTCATATTCCATGATTTATGATCCATTCTTTATTGAGTATGAATTTCCTTGCATAACATGATTGTACCCATTTGCATATCTTATGTTCTATTTTTATATTCAATCATTATAACTTATGTTTCCCCTTACCAAGAACGTAATCACACCCCATTATTATCATTCAATTTCTTTAGGTTTTGAAGATTCATAAAATGTATAAGAATTAAAGGAGGGAGTCTTCTGTGGCCCAATTATGGGGAAATGTTTACAATGGTGGTAAAATGTGTTTCTTATGTATCTATTCCTCAAAGGAAATAAAATTTATTTAAATGGGATTAAGTGATTATTTATGATATATAATTTTTAACTTATGTAAATTTTGTAAAACAGTTTCATGTATTTCCTTTGCCACTATACTATACATTCTCATTTAGGCTCCATGTTTCCATTATGCACCTCCATGACACTTCAGGGAAGCCATGTAGGTTGGCTCTCGCATGGTTGTGTTGAACATCCACATGTGTGGTGACATGGAACTTTATTTTTCAAGGGGCTATCTATTTTTTATTAAACTCATTTAATTATAATGAAAATGAATTAATCATAAATCCAATTCCACATCCTCTTCTTATACCACCTTATATAATTATAAAATACATTTTCATTGAATTCAGATCACATTTATAATTCTTCATCTAATATTGGTGATAATTCATTCCCAAACATCATATTATGATTTCTTCATGATTTAATAATAGTTTCGTATCCAAAAATTTATATTCACAAGTCATTAATCGTAGAACAATAATAAACCAATTTCAAGACAATCAAAGGATATTTTCTCATGAATGATGTCCAATACCATTTTTTTAAAACAAAAAAATCATCCTTGGATCATAACTCATATACACTCAACAAAAAAAATTTTATTCATAAACATTAAATAAAACATTTAAATGGGATCATCAATTTTCTCTTTTGTATTTTCTTATTAATATCTCCTAGAATCCTAAAAGAAAATATATTTTCTCATTTATTTCACCCAATAATTGACAAGAAAATGAAATGGGAATGTGCAAGGGACTTATTATTTTACTCTTTATTTTCAACAAATCACAATCTCATACTTTTCAACATCATAACTTGAAAATTATTATTGAGAGTTATGATAGCACAATCATTCTTAGTAGATATAATTTAATTAATCTTCAACATGAGTATGTGAGAAATAATAGTTTATAAAACAAATAGGAAATAATAATGGATGTATATTCTATCCATACACAAAATTATAAGTGATACCATAACATATATTTTTCAATTTGGGGTTTTTGAAAAAATAAAAATACATTAATCACAATATTGAATAGAAATATTAGAAATTCTAGGTGAATGATAAATAACCCCCACAGCTTTTTATCATTTTCTTTAATTAATAGTCCTACATAATCATCATGATTGATGAAAATAAAAAATGATTGTATATGAAATTTAGTACCTCATACCTTCTAATCTGATACTTATACATAATTTATATAGTAATATTAATTTTGTACCATGGCTAGTTATCTTCAATAATGACCTCCTTAATGAATAAAATCCCATTTTTTATTTCATATGGTTTAGTAGACTTTGTGATTGATAATTTTATAAATTTTTATATTTTTTAAAACATAAAAATAATCATTAAATTAATTTATTATTAATTCCAAATACATAAAATAAGTTTGAATAAGGAGTTTCCTATTATTATTTATGAGATACCATTTATGTTTAGAGATTCCACTCAATTTGGGCCATTCTTTTCTTCAAATATCAATAGGGAAAGACTTATATGGATTATATCATTTGTTTTGAGTCACAATATAATTTTTTATTTATTCGCTCGATATTTTTATTTGTGTGGAATGTTTTTTCCCACCTCAATCATCAAGGAAAATATATTTCCTTATTATTGATGTTTTTTCGTTATTGTATCTTATTTTGATGTAAAGATAGTAATAATATTAAATGATGCATGCCTAGTTCATGCACACCTGTCAATTGTGCTCTATATTTTTTTGTCAGCACTATTGGATGAATACTCGTGATGTTTATCCTCATAATCTACCACCACTCTATTTTTATTTTCAATAACACTAGTATTTATATTATCTGTTTAGCCATGGAAATTTATTTAGGATAAAAAATCATAGAATCCTTCGTTTTCCATACTTATTTAGGTGTATCACACTATTTTAATTAGTATTTACACTACATTACATCTTGGTTTTTATTTTCTTAATTCTATTCCCTCTTAAATCCGAAGTAACACCTCATTGAATTTTAGTTAGGAAAATATATTTTTTATATTATTAGTATTTATATTATCCAGATATTTCATCCAAAACCGAATATCTATCTTTTTGTGGAAATTTTTGGAGTGGATCCAGTTAGAACACACATTCCTCGAGTTATTGTCCCAATTTTCAGAACAAATTTCTTCTTTGATCGTTTCTCATTCCTCTAAATGACATGTTAATCCAAAAATATTATTTATTTCCTTTTATCCACCATATCAATGATACCCCATTATTTTTTGTTTATCATCATGATGGTAAATATGAACATTGTAATATAGTTGATTTTTTTCTTATAATTGATACTTCATCTCTATTAGTGGTATTTGTTTTATTTTCATATATTTTTCTCTATTGGTGTGAGAACACCTCACAAATGTTTTATTCCAGGCCTCCTTGTTTTCAAATTTTTTACCTGTACGGTAAGAAAAAACATATCTATATTGAATTTAATTTAGTGAAGATATTGATTTTACCGTCTTCCTTCCTTCTCTTTAGATTAATAAATTAACCATTGATACCTATTAAACTATATAAATTTTCATGCTATTTTATTAGATCACACCATAGTGTGAAACATATCTTCTATTTTTGAAATATTTTTTCCTCCTTCTAAGTTAATCTTTCATTAATATCACACATAAACTTTTCAATATTAGTCACTTTCAATAGGTTAATATTTCTGTAATCAAACAAAGTTTTATCCTATATAACAATTGCCTATGTATCTTTAGATACATAGTTTATCTCTATTTTTTAATCACATACTTATTAATATCTATTATCTTATTATCTTTCTCAATATTCCAATTTTAATTCTAGAGTGGTGTAATCTACTACACAAAAAATTCTGACCTATCATTTATCTCAAAATAATTTTATTTCTCTCTGATTCTTCATGATTTATATTTTATGAATCACATCACTTAAAAACCTGATAATATAGGTTTTCTATATTTTCTGATGAATTTATTGATCAATAATCCTTCTCCTTTTCCTCCAAAAATATCCTCTTTTACAGAAAAAAATACTTCTTCATACTCATAATCTTTTTCACAAAAAATTTTCTTTTGATTATACTCGTTAGATTCAAATTATTCAACCAACATATTTAGAAAAATTTTTGATATAACAAATAAAATGTCACTTAAAACACAATAATGATTCCATAACATTGACTTTTAATTCTCTCCAATTTTATCTCTTTAAAAAAATTGATACTATTTTTATTGAGATATTCTTCAACTTCATCTTCATCAGAATAATCTAATTCTAATTCATTATATCATTCATTTTCATAGCCTTCCCCTTTCTCATAGATTCACAATCCTTTAAATATATGTATTTATTCTTAAAAAATAATTTATTTTTCATTTCATATTATTTGAGATTATTGTGTACTTAATCCTTTGTAAAGTCTTCTTTTCCACTATAGAGGATATTTTTGAATCAAATGGATCATGATAATTCATCATCAGTTTCTTTAATATGATGAAATATTCATGTTTTTCACCCAAATCTCTAGATGTATCTCCTAATTTGGTTGACACATATAAATTATTTATTCATAGTCTCATTAGAAATCATATTTATATCATAAAATTGTATCCTCCATACATTTATCATGGATTCATTAAATTTAAAATTACTTAAATAACTACCATTTAATTTTTTATAAATATCTTTTGAAATTTTAGGGCCAATTACCTTAGTTTATAAATTTTTTGATAAATTAATTATGATGTAATTTTGACCTGTACCATCTAGGTTAATATGTCTCTTACTATCTTATAACATTGTCGCACCTTCAAAAATAAGAGGATCCCCAATCGTTGTCATGTCAATAATTTATTTGTTGAGTGATAAGAGATATGTCAACACCATATCCCTCAGCTTGTGATATTTTTCCCATTGAATAGGGTAACACCTTGACTATTGAATGAGTTAGGATGTTACCTCCCTAAAAATTATTATTGGAGATTTATACAAAAGCAACTCTGATTACCCTGGAATAAATCCATTTTATTTTACAACTAGGGGTGTTGAATAAGTGGTTTAAATTTACTAATTTTATTCATTTTCAATAAACCCCTTAAACATATTATTTTTCAGGATAAACTCATTGATTTTTATCTGTCACACAACATGTGTAGAATAAAAATTAATGATATCAAAAAATTAATTATAAGATTTATCCTGAAATACTATACATTTAAATGATGGTTATTCCCACTAATATAAAATCCTCACTTTAGTTAATATTTTTTATGAACAAGGAAAATATAATTGAAACATCCTGATCCAGGTTAAAAATTTTGGTACCTTGATATAGCCAGTCACATGAAATCAATCATGCCTCATCATAAGCCATAGGCTGTCGACTAGCAATGGGGGTCTGATAAGTCATTCATGGGGAGAATATACAATTTTTGACAAGTGTAATACACTAGTTGAAATATTATACAAGAGTGTAACAAATATTTTAAAAAACCAGTATCTCCTGGTAAACATGGAAAAATACAACATCCAACTAAAAGGTAAACATGCCATGTTATTGTACAAGGAATTTTTTTTAAAATAAAAAATAAAAAAAGGGCATCGATGACTCCCAAGAATGTCCCAACCCACATATGGTTACCTCATCCAAGATCCATTCCCAAATTAGTCATCTAACATAGTTCCTTTTCACTTAATTTATCCTCAAACAATAATATCTATTTTCGTTCCAATTAAGTAGCACGAATATGGTGTGAGTACAACTCTATAGGCCACCGCCAATGGTGTTTAAAAAAATGGCCAGTAAAAAATAGTGTATGTAGTTGTATAAATAAATAATTCCAAAGAATAATTAAAAATTTATCTCAGTATCAATTAATATTTATTTATCTTCATAATCCTCAGGTTATTATAGACATACATACCTCTATACCTGCATTGGCTCATGCCAGATTCTGAACTATCCTTTAGGGATATAACATGTTAGAACATCGATGTTACCATTATTATTTTCACACATGAATGAAAATGTTATCATTCATTAATTCACACAATTGAGTGACCATGTTACCTTTCATTATTTAACAAATTAATTACCATGTTACCATTCATTATTTCTCACAATTGATTGACCGTGTTACAATTATTTGTTCTATAAATGAATAACCACATTACAATCCACAAATTATGATAGTTGTATGATCATGTTACCATTATTTGTTTCAAAAAATAATGGACAAGTTACCATTCAAAATTTCTCAAAATCTAATGACCATTTACCATTATTTATTTCAAAAATTAATGACCATGTTACCCTTCCATAATCAACACAATTGATTGAACATATTACAACTAATTATTTAAAAAATGAATGACCATGTTACCATTATTTAATTTAATAATAACATATATCATAATAACTCAATATTAAATTTGATTCAACCAACCACAAAATATTCCTCTATTAAATTAACTATTTTATAATATCAACACTCAATAATTAATTCACAAATTTATTATTAAAAAACAAAATTTCAATATCTAATAATAATTAAACAATTAATTATCCAATTAATAACATCAATATTACAAAAATTAAATTCTCTATTTAATTACAACCAAATATCTCAATTTGAAAATTCCATAATTAATTAATCTACAAAATTAATTAATTCCATTTGTAATTTCAATTTCTAAACAAATATAGTATTTCAAAAAAAAAAATTCCCCGAAATAGATATAATTATTGTGGGATTCAAATAGTATACCACTTACCTTTAACCAAAGATCCAAAAAAATCCAATGACCAATGACAACAAGGAAAGGTGAGGATAGTTTTCAATATGTTCCTACATCATGATTGATCAAGATCAAAACCAACAAAAAATCACCAAGGGATTTTACCTTAATGGGTTGAAGAAGAAGGAAGAGAAAAAAAATATGAACATGAAGACTTTCCATGGATTGATTCCATAAATGGGATGTTCATTAGGGCTTTTGGGACTCCAAAATTTCTTGGATTGTCACCCAATGTTTATAAGATACGATCTGTAATTAGATTGGTAAAAAATAATCATCACATACACTTTAAAACTAATCGATAATCATTTAAATAGTGTGTAATTTAGTTACACATCATGTAATTTTTTTAATTATTTTGGCTACAGAAACCACCACATCAGATTTATTTTATTAATCCCCACAAAAAAAGTAAATGACGTTTAATCTTCATACATGATGGGTAAAAGTTCTTCTATTTTTTCTATCTCATTTTCACATTAAATAATCTCAACTAAACATTCACCCATTTTTAACCCTCAAATAATTTATACCCATACCGCATTAATTAAAAAAAATATCCATAAATATTATGTTATTTTCTCCAACATAGGCTCTATGTCCCCAAACAAAAATAAGCTGTTATGGCTCCAATAAAAAAAATAGAAAGAAAAGTACCTGAAAAAGCTTGGATCATAAAATAACCCCACCTTATAACAGATCATCCTTGAGCTGCACATCCATTTATCTCAAAGATTCATAGTCAAAGAGATTAGAAAATAGTTCATGTATACCTGCTTCCCTTTCCCCTGTTTCATCCTATATATGTCAATGCTTCTACAATACGCCAGCTATCTGCACAATTTTTCCCCATAACACTATATCATGATGATCCAATACTATTATCATATGCTCCCCAAAGTATGCATATATCTCAAGACGAAAATCCTCGACCTAGATCACATGAGACACATTGGGATGGAACCTTCGTAGTTTCGATACATAGAGATCTTATTTCATAGAAATATGTTTCTTTTGATGACCAAAATGGTATTATAGGAGAACAATTCTCTCCACCACCTCAAATGTTCTTACAGAACTATGACCCAACATTCCATGCCTCCCTATTCTATGGTGACCCAACCTAGGTGACACACAAATAAATACACTATCACCCTTTGTAAACCACTGGTGTTGTCTCTATAAGTAATCATATATCATTTTTATACTCTTATCCATAGTCAAATGTTTTTGAATTAGCTATACCAGTTTGACGTCTCTAGTATCGGACTCACTCTCAATAACTCTGACACAGTATCCTACAACCTACATGGCCATGATCTTCATGGAAATCCATAAAAATCCTCAAATTTTTCCATCTATATCCTTGTTTGAAAAATATTTTTATGGGAAAATTACACTAAATCTAAGTTCCTATCCAAAGAACCCCCTATTTCGAGTACACATTCTTATAGAATATCCTTAATGACATGTACAGTATGCTTATAATTCCAGTCTGTCAGTGAGTAGAAAGCCAGACACAGTAATACCAGTGTACAGAGTGCTTTCATCAAGCCCTGAGAGAATAATTAAGTAAACAGTGAGTCATGATATGGAACTATATTCCATGGAACCCCATGAAGATGAACTATCTCCCAAAAATATAAGTCTCATTATTTCTCCACTGATAAATTCACTTATATGGGCATCAAATTCACTACATTCATCTGTCAATACACAATAACCTAGAAAAAATCATACATTTTTAGCATCTTTGGAAAACCCACCACAATGTGCACAACCATTTAATCCCACTTCCATTATATAATTGTTAATGGATTTAGAAACCATCATGTCGTTGGTTCTCAACCCTAAATTGCTGATAGGTGTGTCATCATGTCACGAACCCTTTATCTACTTCTTCATGCATGACCACCATAACTATTTTCATAGGCCATGTTTCATTTGATTTAACCATAGATGTACCACCTACTTAAATAGTGATGTTCCCATTCAATCTCCTCTCAGATGAGAATAGGAACGATATCCATATTATTGATGTATATTATATCATATTCGTCTATTATCTAATCTGAAGGTGAGTCCCCACCTTCAATGTTTTCCCTCAATGAAAAAAACTTTGGATCATCATACTTCTTACCTCATATCTATCTAAAAAGTTTAGACTCCACTGAAACTGATAACTTATTGATTTACTCATGACTCTAATGTACCGCCACATGCAACTCAGCCAGTGAAGACATCATCTTTCACTCAACACGAGTGTCTAAATGATATGTGCCAATGTCTTCCAACTCAAAGAGTCAGGCACACTGATTCCTTTACCATTAATACATACCTATTCAAAATCATAATACTACATGTATTGAAACCATATCCTCTATAAAAAATATAAATCTGTCTACAAAAATATATACCTTAATCTCTTATCATCTATATAAACAATAAACTTTTCACCAAAAAAATATTGTCTCTAAAACGTTCAAGAATAAACTAATATCTCTATCACAAGGTTATGTATAGGGAAGTTCCATTCATGTGGCCTTAGCTACTAATACCTATACACCAGATCTCAATCTTCCTACGTCAACCCAGCTCCAATTTAAATCCTAAAATATAAAAATAAATTTTTTACTCCTCGCCTGGAATATGGATTATTAAGAATAATCCCAAATAAAAATGTTTCCCCAACTCATGGAAATAATTTTCAAATGATTCTAACTAATATAACTTTATCCCCTATTGGTTAGGAATAAACCATTCACTACCAAATGGGTAATGTTTTGGATTATTCTCTGATAATATCCAACTAACCATAGAAAGTTGCAGATATCAAAAAAATTATTGGGCTTCTCCCAAGAAACCACTACCAATACTTTCTTTAGATCTACAATATAGCTTCCTCCAAGATGATTTGTTTGAAAAAGTGTACATGATCAATCCTAAATAAAAATAAGATATCTTATCATATATTATATGCTCACTTAGTGAATATAAGATGATGAAAATATGTTAGGAATAATTGTCGCGAGTCTTAGATTACACCAAGGTATTATAAAAAACACCACCACAAACTAATCTATGTATGGATGGAAAATCCTATTCATCAGGGTCATGAACACTACTCATGCATTCATAAATCCAAATGGACTTTTGAAAAATTCATATAATACATAATTTCTTCTGAAAGTAGTTTTTAGTATATTCAATGTCAAAACTCGCAACTACTGATACCATGATCTCAAGTCAATTTTCAAGAACACACAATATCTTCTCAAATAGTCTTATAGATCACAGATATGTGTAGGATGAAACTAGTTCTTCATAGTTTACCAGTTAAGCTTGTGTTAGTCAATGAACTAGTTAAAACTCTCTTCAACCTTCATTAAGAACAAGCGGGTGATCCCCAAGGTGATGTACATGAATGGATAAATCCCTTATAATATAACTCCTCTTTCTTTGTCTTGATCCCTAGAAGCTCTATCTGTGAAATTTTTTATTGTGGAATAGGAATTGGATCAACCCCTAATATGAGCTATATAGTGAATTTAACATCTCTGTTAAGTGGATTTCTTGAGAAGTTTCTAGGAAACTCATAATTGTAACTTTCCAAAAATAGTGGAAATATATCATGTTTTAATCCTCTAACATCCAATATAAATCATGAAACCATGGACGTGAGATCTTATACTTGTTGATTAATTGTCCCTACTCATCCTTTTTAAATATCCATTACCTTAGGGTGAATATAATGGCCACCATTATAATATGTAAAAGTCACTCTCCTCTAATAAAGATCTCTGTGGGCTCAGTATACAACAAGATATTCCATACCAATAATTAGGATGAATCCCAACATGTCATAATATGTAAGTCCCATAAAAATTGATATTCCACATTTTCATGGGAACATCCCCTGAATACGTATATGTATCTAGACTGTACTCCCAACACTGTATAGTTAGTCAATACCCCACTCACAAACTACACCTCTAGGATCAAACCATCAACATGACTTGTATAAATAATGGAATAAGAGTCAACAATATCAAATAAGGCACTGGTAAATGAAGAATCTACAAGAATAGTTACTCTCACTATCGAAGTTCTAGCCCCACTCTGCATAATTATAGGATGCATTGAATATAGTTGTCCTACCCCTCTCCCCTGTGATGCAATCTGACCCGCTGATCCACACCACACTTCTGATATGGATCTCTTTCACATATTTCCAAGTCCCTTTTCTCTACCACCTCATCCCATGGGACTCCAGTTTCTAGTTTGATAATGTATGTAATATACTATTACTAAACTCTTCCCCCGGTATACCTCCACCCTCACTAACTGCATGTTGTTGCGTCCTAAATTTTTTTTACAGATGTCACAACATACTACAAGAACAAAACTATACTGGTATAAAGGGAAGGTTTCTAAGATAATTTCGTGACCTACAACAATGATAATAGATCTTTTCTATAATTTCATGTGAAAATGACCCACTTATCAGTGCACTCTACTTTCCACTACTATGACTAAAGTAGTTATAGAGGAAATTTCATCACTCAGAAGTCTCATATCCTAATTTTCTAGGTGTAACATTCTATTCTACCCTCAAAATATCCTATAGAATACCCTTAGCTATGATAGCCTTATCCACCACCTCAGAAATAATATTTAATCGAAAAAGGTTAACAAAGGACTTAATCTCCCACTTATGTCTGACCTGAAAGTGTATCATCATAGTTGTCTCATCTTTTATCAATGGTAAATAAAATCATTGTGTATATATATATATACCAACATAGTCCATCATATACATTCTACCCAGAGTCAACTGCATGAACTCTACTACTCCATCGGGTCTCAGTGACACTGCTAGAAGTTCATAAAAATTTTTTCAAAAAGGTCTTCAATAGCATGCCATCATCTAGACAAGTCCGAAAATGAATTTCCCACCAGTGTTTCAGTAATCATCAAAGAGTATGTGTTTCCAAACTGACCCTCTTCTCAATAGGGGTCCCCAAATGGTCATGTATCATGTAGATAGAGTCAATATAGAACCCATATCCCTCCATTATATCCTCTCTAGTGAAATATGGAAGGTGTTGTAATTTAAAATATCTGTTCAGGCCATACATAATTTTGACAACCTTCCCTGGTTCTCTTTCCATGAACTTCATGAAGTGAGTGATGTACTCACAAAACTGCTCCCATCCTTACCCACTTAGAACTATTAGTGCCTTTGGTTCCACTATTGGAATAGAAACTCCATTCATCTCGTCCTACTGTCCTCTCTAGAAGCATCATCACAGAGTCATATCACTGCAATTCCAGGAACACGTCATTGGACTCATAGCACAACCTTATCACATTTATGTAAGATTGGAAAAAGTAATTTTTCAAATCCTCACTATGAATACAAAACAATGACACTATTACTGCCCTTAAACATCTTACACATAGGTCTTAGTTAACAAGGGTAAACACATTTTCATAATTTAGATGTCTCATTTAGAGACTTATTTATTCACATTATTTCATCATTTTACCTATTTTTACATCATATTTGGAACCATTTTCAATTTAACTTCATAGAACTAGAAAAAAGTCCATGTTTAACAACATACCCAAAACATGTTTTTCTCGGAGTGACTAAAATGATGCATGTAACAAAATAATCTTCAGTGCATAGAATAATTCATACAGACTCAACTAACATTCCCTTCAAATCCATGATTTTATTCTCAAAAAATTTGAGAATCAATTTTTACATCATAGAATAAGTTCATCACTCGAGGTGAAATAATGTTCCACTATAACAATGAACATCCACAGTAAAAATCCCACCCCGGGTACTTGGGTTTTCCCTAGTACATGGCTTTGAAACTCCCATGCATGAGATCATTACATAGGCCAGACTCTTCATAGTCTCCTTTTTATCCTTCATTGAATAGTATGAAAAATGAAAATGAAAAAGAAAATATCTTAGATAAAACATTGTAACATCCAAACCTGGGTGTGAGATGCTGGTGCCCCAATCTGGTCTATCCCAATACCACATGCACATCTCTCATATTCTAAATGATTTAAACTAGTAACAGAGGAATGATAATTCATTTATGGAAAGACAATATATTCTTTGATCATATTAAATGACTATGGGAAATAATATACAACAATGGAAGAAATATATAGCAATAAACAACACCAATCTCTCGTGGTTAACAAAACATGAAATAAAATATCCAACTAAAATAGAAACATTACATGCTAATGTATATTCCATGTGTCTAAAATGAAAACTAATAATAAAGACACCGAAAAATCCCAAGCGGTCTCTGAACCACATCCAATTCTCTCATCCAATCTATATTCCAAAATTATTCTTCCAACATATGGCCTTTTCCCTTATCCTTTCCTAAAACAATAAATTTTTCTCAGGTACTAATATGGAAACCTGAATAGGGTGTGAGTACAACATAGCAGGCCACCTCCAATGGTGTCTAAAATAATATAAATTCAAAAATAGTGTACATGTTTTTATAAAGGAATAATTACAATGCATAATTAAATAGTTATCACATAATCAATAAATCAGTATTTAACCACATAAGCCTTGGGTACTCATAGACACCGGTACCTCTATACTTTCTTTGGCCTATACTAGAGTCTAAACTATCCATGGGGGATATCAAGTTTCATAATTTCCATGTTACCATTATTTTCTTCACAAATTAATGATCATGATAGCATTTATTAATTCACACAATTTAATGACAGTGATACCATTGATTATTTCAAAAATTAATGACCATGTTACCATTTATTAGTTCTCAAAATTGAATGACCATTATACCATTATTTACTTCATAAATTAATGACCATGTCAACATTCAAAAATTCTCACAATTAAAAACCCATGTTACCAATCATTTTTTAAAAATAAATGGCCATGTTACCTTTGATAAATTATCAAAATTCAATAAAAATGATACCCATATTTAATTATCAAATGAATGAACATGTTACCATTAATTATTTGACAAATGAATAACCATGTTTTCATTCATTAATTTTATAATCGTGTATATCGTAATAACAAAATATAACATATGTCTAAACTACCCATTAATTAATTATATATTTAATTCATTCATTCAAAATATCAACATCATATAATCAATTCACCAATTAATTATTCAAAAACACAACTTTGATATCTCATGATTAATTCATTAATTAATTATCCATTTCACAACATCAACATGAAATAATTAAGTTCCATAATTAATTATTCCAACCTCCTAAAATTTCACAATTCCATAATTAATTATTTCTATAAATTAAATAATTCCATTCGAAAATATAATTTCTAAAAAATATATAAATTCTACATTTTTCATGCCAGAAATCAAAATCTCAATAATGGGTTTCAAATATTAGACCTCCTAAATTCAAATGAAGATACCAAAACATTTCCAACAACCAACATCCACAAGAAAAGATGTGTATGTTTTTAATGTGGTTCTTAGATCAAGATCAATCATAATTAAAATAAAAAAATAAATTATTTAAGGGATTTTACCACAATGTTATTATAAAGAAGGGAGAGAGAAAATAAACCCAAATATAAAGACATTTCCCGGATTGCTCTCACAAACAAGACATTCAATTGGGGTTTTTGAACTCCAAAATCATATAGAGGGTTACCCTATTTTGAGAAGATGAGATACGTAATGGGTTCCATCAAAAATCACCCACACAACTACTTTAAAATATTATGTAAAGCATTTAAATTAATTGTAATTCATTGAAATGTCAGGAAAATCATTTTAATGGGGTTTTCCAAAAAAAATTCACCTTGTATTTGTCTATTAAAAACACACAAATGATTACAAACATGTGATCCCCTAAGTAGAATTTTATATGTTATTCATTTGTTTTCAACCCACATTCTCTTTAATGTTTCTCAACTTACCATGAACCCATTTTTAACACTTTACATGTTTATACTCAGACTCAATTAATTCAAACAAGTATACATCACGAAACATTATGAAACTTTCCTCACCTCAAGATCTCCGTATCTAAATAGGAATATACCACCAAGGCTCAAATAAAAAAACCTTACAGATAAATGAACTTAAAAAAGATGGGATCTTACCCTAGTCATATCTAAAAACAATCAACTTTTTGTATTGTTAATAATTTATTATCCAACACATAATCAACTATGTCTCACAACATTTAGATTCCTATAGAAGATTATTTAGATATTCAGTGGTGATCCAAAAAATGAAGATTTTTTAATCTATATTGTTGCTTCTACCCCACATTGAAATATGATCTTCTGCCATGACAAAATCGATCAACAAGTTTATAAATTTACCTCATAATTTACTTTATTAGAATTACTACTATTGAGACTTACTCTAGTTCTCAAGAGATATATATTCCTTAGATTATCAAATACTATTGTTATTGGATTCCTAACTTCGACAATTCTTCTCCTCACCGTGATAATAGTTGTTTATAATCCTTTAAAAATTACTTTATTTTATAATTTATTCTTCATGACATACATATTCAACTTATAATTCAAAATTATAATATCATAAATATTATCCTCAAAGATGTCAGTGTAACTATTACATCAATCTGGAAACACCACAATCATTTCAAATATCTAATTTATTCTCTTTTAATTCATTAAATGAATCCAAAATTATTTTTTCAACTGTTACGGATATTAAAATAAGATTAAGAAAAAAATTATTCTTCATAAAATGGTTAATGAATCAAAACAAATAAATTTTTATATTATTTCTGTAAAAATATTGGTTAATTTCATCATAAAAATTAAATAACTCGAACTCTAACATTTTATTCTTACATCACATGGTTATTGACTAACCAAAATCATGTATGGTTAGAATTTATCATGAAATTTGTGAATACTAATTTAAAATTCCAACAAATTACTATTTTCTTAGTGAGTCATATTTATTTCAATGTAACGTCCCACCGAATAGCTATTTTCTTTCACTCCATTAAATATAACACTATTTATTGTCAAATGTTTGACATGCATATAGCGAATTATTATTAGATGAAACCTATATTTGACAATTTTTTCTCAACATAAATTTATGGATGGTGTGTAATGAAATAATTGACACCCTATCATTCCAAATGCTCACATAGTTGAATGAATGGCTCATAATTAACAAGGAATGCATTGATGTTTCATTTCATCTTCTACTTAAAATTATTTACATGAATTGAATCATCATATGTATCTCAGTACTTTAATATCACCCATGTATATACCAATATCAATCATTGGATAAAATTCAAACCATCAACATTTAAAAAAACTTGAATGGAAATATGTAACATATAAATGAATCTCAGATCTCAATGGATGCACCATTTTATCATGTTTTATATTTCAAGAGATAATGTTCATGATAAATGGTCATTTCTTGTTAAACAAATATTTAAATGAAGTAGTATTGACTTGAGGATTCTTAGAGGATCATGGAAACATCACTATACTCATTTTCAATAATTTTTCATGAGGAATATCCATTATTATTATTCATTTAGAAAAGCATCATTCACATGGAATATTTATAAATCATGGTTGTAGCATGAAATATCATGAAAGATTAAACAATAAATTAATCAAGGAAAAAATCCATATGCATGGATGATTAATTACTTGTTTATGATCTATGGCACTGATATAAGAGTGTTCATGATTAATATAGATACTCAATGAAGAATATTAAATCATCATTGAAGGACATCATAGAATTTTGTTCTACTCATGCTCATAGTCATTTCATGGATTGTATATATCATCAAATTACCAAACATATCATGTGAAAGATATCAATGTCCCAATGAGTAAGTTCATCATGTGGGAACATCCAATTCCAATAATGCTAATGTATTATTTTTTGCAAACGTACGAAGTGTGACTACATAAAAATTTTTCCACAAAATTTCCCTATGAAACCAGATGGTTCGTGATTATAAGCGATGTTTATTTCCCTACTAAATTGTGATTATATGTGATATCTCTGGGAACCCTCTTACCCCCATTAATTCTTCCCCACATATAGGCTATCTTCACCTACTATACAAGAACTATAAGCATGTTTTTCTTACCCAGGATTGTTTTTTAGCTCTTCTGCAAATCACCATGATTCCTTGAGCTAACCATATAAACTAGCTCCCACATGGTCAAGAAAATATCCCACACGTGTTCTTGATATATCTTCTTGTATTGTTAGTAGATTTTCATTTTTTACTAAAATCGTATAAAATTTGTTTAAATAATTTTTATTACAATCCAATTCCATATATTCTCCTTAAATTGATTGAAGAAAAAAATATTTCTTACATATCCTTTGGATAAAATTTATCAATTATCATCAAATTTTGAAAATATATCATTAATACATCATAGGATAGTTTCTTTATGGTGTAAACATGGTTCTATGTACATAAACTTGTTAGAACATATAATTAAGTACATATGAATAATACCCCAATCATTATAAATTTATAGAGAATTTATAAAGCATGAAATCCAATTCCATTTTATAAATCCTTAAAAATCCACTAAGAATCGTCACCTCATATCCCCTAATAAAGAACATATTAACACATTTATAATAAATGAAACACTTACATAGGATCAAAATTTGTGTCCCAATATATTATGATAATATGATTATATATTCCTCTCACCAATTGAAGATCGAAGAGTTGAATTATTTAATGCATGATCTAGATTTGGATATAGTAATATTCAAATTGGTGATTTGGAGATATTATCTCTATGGAGTGTAGTGAGATATATATACATATCATAAAATATCAATTAAATATTCAAATAGAAGGAAATGAACATTCTTCATTTGAAATAGAAAGAGTATATTTGGGTCTTGGATTAGTCAATTCACAACTATATTGGGTAGGATGAAAGTGTAGAATATTATCTAAGAATAAAACATCCCACAACCTTATATGTGACAAGGATTGGGAATGATACAATCACCTTAAACATGAAAAGTTAGAAATAATAATCATAACGAATGGAATAATATCTTACCTTCGGAAAATAATTTCATCCACATTATGGATAAGATTATGAAAACTCAAAAGGATGATGTATAAGTGAATAAAAATGTGTATTATATAAGAAAGGTAAATCACTAAGAGATAAAAAAATGATGATGTAAGAGTTTTTAGATTTTTTCAGGACTTTTTGAAATTTTAAATTTAGAGTTAAATAAGGAGACTTTGAATGATGTATATAGCTCAATATTCCCTATCTTCTAGGGAGCATAAAAATGTATAGATATTTTTGTGAAAAATTTTGGTTGGAAAACATGAACAAGGATATTTACATGTAAACCTTAACATACTTATATTTTCTATAAGTGAAGTTAGAAAAATATAAAAGGAATTGATGAAATCACCACCAATACATTCACAAAAATGTGAGAACATAAAAAAGAATTTTTTAGGCATATTATGAAGACAATAAAATTATATAGTTATATATGGGTTTTGGGGAATATCTTATAAATTAATCTCACTTATTCACCATTTATGGAAAATTCACAATAAACATATAAATTCATATTTTCATAGAAAAATGAAATAAATATTTTTATTGGTATTAGCGAATTGTTTCTTGCTGAAACTAAACTAGCTAAACAAATATAAAAGAAGGATAAATACATTCAAAAACCCACAAAGGATGGTTAGATTCAACATAAGAGATATTCTAAGAATCAAAAATAAAATATGTCGTTTTAATTCATAGATAAAGTGTTCCTTCATATAACTCTATGGAAGAGAGTCCTGATATTTTGAAAGAATGGATATAAACTACTATAAAAATTAGTTACTTTTGGAATATTCAATTCATCATAGATGTTTATTATTGACTATACTTCCATAGGCATGTAAATTTGAATGATTTGTTCTTCATATCCTTGTAGATGAATTAAATACAAGATCCCCCACATTAACTAAATCCATAGGTGTTACAATTATTGGATGATATCTATAACAAGGTGAAATCTATAAATATCATATATAGTATGGATAGTGTTTTATGAAACAAAATTACTCCCCTAGTCAGATTTGTTTTTTGGAACCTCATGCATGATGTGGAAATATGGGGAACTAATGAATAAATAAAAATAAGTTCCCTCATATTTTTTTATCTTTGTAGGTAAAATTAAAAATTTGAGGGTAAAATTTCTTATGGGGGTGAATACAAAAACTCAAACTATGATAAATGAAATTTCCATTATGAATATATAAAAAGTTAACTTTTGTAATATAATATAACATAAGATATATGAAGAATATAATTAATTTAAAAAAATATTAAATTAATTTGAATATTAAAATTTTATAATAAATATTAAAAAATAATTAGAGGTGTTGAAAAAGGTTAAATAACATTGTAAAAAAAATTTGGAAAATTTTAATCACTTATATATACTAGAATAATCACACCCTTCCCAAATACTATAAAAAGTAAAAAAGCATTTAAAACCTGGTTGAAATTTTTTAAGATAATGAATATTGAATGTTAGTAGGTATTGGAGAGAATGATGAAGGATGTAAATTAATGGAATTGACATTGAACGAAAACCAAGTGTAATTATTGAAATAGAAACCAAACAATTATGAATAATATATTAAATATTAGAATAGTAACAATACTAGAATAATGGAAGAAAAATATATTTTTTCATTTAGAAATAAAATAAAATAAATTTATATAAAATAAATTATTTTAAGGTATAAATTAAATGTATGATATAAAGACTGAATATATATATTTGGTAAAATATAGATGTTTAATTTTTATTTTAAAAAAAATTATGATAAAATTACAATATAAATACAATTTTGTATACATAAATTTGTTTCATGTAATTTTATATATTTTTATGAATAATATAATATAATTTTATGACATTATATTCATTTCTAAAGGGGTTGGAAAATTGATTGTTCCCAAAAAAATATAATTGTTAAAAAATAATGAATTTATATAGAAATGAAATATATTATATATGGAAAATTATTAAGTTAAAATGTATATGATTTTAAAATTCATTATATTAGAAATATATTTGGGAATTTTTTGTTATTTTTCTAGAATAAATAAACAATATGTGAATTCCAATATAATGTATAAGTACCATATGTTAATATAGTGTGCGTGGAAAAAATTTAAGGATTATAGAAGTTAGATGAATATTATGTTATACTATTTATTATATATTAACAAACGATTTACTATTTAATCACATGTTTATTCATTATTTCATGGTGTTTTACTTTATTGGGGTATTTTATTTTAAAATATAACTCAAATCCCATCATAAATATGACCTTTAATAATCCTTTTCATATCACATTATAAGACTATTTCCTTACACAAATTATATCCAAAAATCTCATAAACCCACTTTCTAGGTCCTAGAAGCCTTAATCATACTAAAAATACATTATAAAAGTCAACGTGCATAGCTTAAGAGATGATATCCAATGGAAGAGATAATGTTCTTAACAAAGATATTTTAATATTTTCTTATTTTAACATATAAAATTATATTCC
Source organism: Viscum album (assembly GCA_963277665.1). Classification (NCBI taxonomy): domain Eukaryota; kingdom Viridiplantae; phylum Streptophyta; class Magnoliopsida; order Santalales; family Viscaceae; genus Viscum; species Viscum album. The sequence goes on along the minus strand of OY728164.1, from coordinate 1,720,865,934 downwards.
ATTTAAATGGAAGTATATAACTTTATAGAATAATTTTTAATGATATTTTATTATAATAGTGTAATATAATTGATATAACCTCTTCTCTTCTATTATTATAAAAGAAAAATAGTTCCCATATTATGGTTCATTCACTACCTCTGTGGATGCCTTGTTTTATTTTCAAAAAAAACTTACATGGATTTTTGTAAAAAATTATTCAATAAACTAATAAAATATTTATATAATCAAATACATAAAGACTAAAAGAATTTTTATTATATTAATGGTCATGAAAATTTAAGGAAATAGTGATTTAACTATAAAAATGTGCATATTGAGATACCTTTCATATATTAAATCTATTTTTTACAATAGTGTTGATCCATATAACTATTTATATCATATAATGATAAGGGGTCATTAAATATAAAATTATGAATATTGTTGAACTATTTTACTACACCTTCAAATCGGAAAAAAATACCAATATAAGTTTAGAGAAATTAATATAACAACCTCATGTGGTAAATTAAATGAAACAACTAAGTAATTAATAGAAATATAAAAATAAACGAACCTTAATAAATTAATTATAAATTAAAAAAAATTATAAATTAGTTATTTAATAAAAGAATGTATATTTTACATGAATTTTGATGTGGGTATTAAGTGATTCAGGACCCCAGGAAAGTGATCTCTAAAAACCAACCTTTTTTCTTAGGGTTGTAAATTAACTCTCTAACTCACTTTCTCCATTTTTATTATAATAAATATATATATAATAAATATATTATTATATGAGATATACACATATATTTTTCTCCAATATTTTATGTATCCAAACATGTTTTTATGTTTCGTTATAAATATTCTATAAAAAGGAAAACTAGCTAACAATAATTTTCTTATTCATTATTATGTTTCATGTGTCAATATTATCTTGATTTTTCTCTTCTATAATTTCATAAAATGTTATTTATTTTAGGGAAATATTTTTTTTATTTATGGAATTAATTAAAACCCCATATTATTTTTTTCTTTAATGGGTTTTTACCCATTTTCTGATAAATCATTTATGAGAATCATTTATATACCTACATCAATAATTATTTCTTATGAATTTCAATCATTAGAAAAAAATTATCATGATTTATTATTATTTTTTAAATTATGAACATACAAAAAGGTTTAATCAATTCTATTATCTAGAATCATTATGATGTTATCTTTGGTCAATTTTTAAGATAATATTTTGTAATGCATTTCTCTTTTATATGGTTTACAATAATTATGTTTTATTTACAGTTCATTTTCCTTAATTGGAACACAAATTACTAAATATATTATGATTATTTGGTTGGTTATAAAGTGATATGACCCACAATTCATTGGTAGTGTTTTCATCTCATGAGAGACTATGTATGGTGAACATTGGGTTAACCTATCACACAATATTATATTTTCTTAAGATTGAGCTTTGACTTATGTTATGATACCATGTTTTATACCATCAAGATATTCCCATGATTCACTATTCTTATGATATCATTTTATTTGGAAAATATGAAAAAGGATTATATAGTATCCTATTATTGTAAGAAATTTTGATATAACACTTTTCTCATATGTATTAAAATATAATGAATCTCTACTATTATTATTCTCTAATTGATATTTACAAAACAAAAATATTCCTTGTGTATTTACATAGGACATCTTTTTGGAAATATAAGAATTAATTAACAAAGTATCACTTTATATAGATTAAAATAAATATGATGTTGTTTTTTATTTTGATTTAATATGTATATGATGTCCTAAAGACACTCGACCTCGAGAGTTTTAGGTTTTTTATATAAATAATTTAAAAAATAAATTCTATAAAATGTGTATATGGGTTGGATTTCTAAATGCCTTCTCCATTCATGTAGGCATTGAGTACCTTGCCGATCATAAGAAAGAACATGTACCAAATATAATATCGGGTTTAGTACCTTGGGATGTATTTGGGGGGGGCTTTTATTGAATGGGTCTATGTCATACGTATTAAGAGTAATCATATCCTTCATCAGTTAGTATCAAAACCACTCAGTCAATATTTATCTGGATGAGGTATGGGGTTTCTGATCGATTGGATAATCCCTCACCTAACGTTCACTTATTATAGAGTAATGTAACCCAAATAATGTCTCATAAAGGTATCATTATATTTTTGTGTAGTTTTCATGATGTGTGATATGAATGTCTCATGAAGTGATATATAACAGGAAGGTATAGATTCATATGAGATTAGAATTATAGGTAGGATATTGATGTCTTGTTCTATAGGTTATCTAATATTATAGGTGACTATGTCCTTGTCAGGATATTATCATTCGTGGGAATGAGTTGTGAACATATGAGTTGTTCTATAAACTCAATTTGTCTACATAATTTATCATATTTGGGTTTTATCATGTTTACCTTAGACTTGGGTATTAATATAAACTATTTTTTCATAATTTATTTCATGTTTTTTATATTTCATTTTTGGTATGTTTACAGTAATGTATTCATATTCTTTCACCCCCGATATTGTGCCAATTTAGAAAATGTATTATTTTTAGGTGCTCTAGGTGGATTTAAAGATAGTTTTTTATATAGAAAACTATTATCAATGATTATTATAAGAATTATTTCAACAAGGTGGTGTCCTCCCTCTTCTGATTTATGTAGTAGATAGTGATATTAAACATGTGAGTGAATTCTTTAATTCACATGTATTTCCTTTTGAGGTTTTGTACTAGATAATTACAGTCTCATGCACTTATTTTCATGATATTTTATTCTAAAAATATTTTTAGCTATTTTTATATATACACATATATATATCATGTATTGGTGTTGATTAAATTTTGTATATTGTTATATTATAATGTTTTCCTTGTTTATTATTACTTCATTGTCTTAGGTATGATCCCTTAACTTATTATATGTGGTCATAGGGTGTAACAATTCAGTTACCACATGTCTCAATAGAGTCAGTTCATTAAAGAAGGGTATCAAAGTAGTCAAATCATAGGGATAAAATTTAGAATGGTTTTTTTTTGTGGGATTGTTTTGAGAATTTTAGGAAATAATGATAAAAAATCATAGATTCAATTTCATACCAAGAAATTCATTTTTAGTAGAGTTTATAAAAAAATATTTACTAGGAGATTGATTATTTCTTCATAAATATGAAACTCTTAGATATTAGTTTTTTTAAACATTTTAGATGGTATATGTATCATTAAGGTGTCAGTTTTGGTATTCATGTAATTCCTATGTCAGTTTACCTGGATTTTCTCAAGTACCCATGGATTTATCCTCCTTATAGAGGATGATACCTTCCAAAAACCAATATATATTCAACTTATAGATATGATAATATTATTCTAATTATTGATCCTTTGGCCACTGAATAATAGAGATATGATTCAATAATTCAATAATTTGAGTGAAATTTATTTATCCACTTGGGTAGAGGAGAAATCCTATATCATTTTGGATTTGAGTAGAACGTCTTGTAGAGAAATTTTTAGTTCCAACTAGAATAGATTATAGGTACCTACAATAAATTCATTTCATGAATTCACTTGATAGAGTCCCCCAAGTATTTAATGTGAGACTGATATATAGGTAATATGTCTAATTGAAGTTATTGACTTCTATTTCTAACCTTTATTAGGAACCCACTAATGGGATTATGTTTCTTAAATAGAGTTTCTTCCTTGGTGTAGTGACTTTTTTCAATGACTTAACATATTAATGATTGTCTTACTCAACCATATTTATAGTTGTATTTCTTTTTTATTTTTTTCAATTTAATAATATTTAGAATATTTTATAATCATAGTATGATGAACCCTCTTTAAGGAATCATGACCATGAAGATACTTTCATTGAGGATTATAGATAAGTAACTCCTTGGTGAAAAAATGTATATTTTAGAACTCAAAAGATTTAAAATGTATGAAGTAATATTAGAGATATTTTAATAACTTTTATCGTCTATGATGTACACTATATCTCTTGAGAGAGCATTATTAGTTGAATTTTTCCAATATAAATTCACATTGTTTCTATAAAAGTACAATATAAATCTAATTTTAGAAAGATAAGTGACACGGAGAAACATCTTTTGGCCTCCTCACAATATGTATTTTGGATTTCTATGAGTTATTTTTGTTAAAGGATCGTATAGTGCGTGAGAATATTGAGGTGGTTGATTCATTGGAATATATCTACCACCTCTTTCAGGTGGTCCTTGCCTGGCATATGGATTTCCTTGTTAGAGCATATATTTTTCTGTGTGGAGTATTTCCCCGATCAGGTGGACACCAAGTTGGTTAAGGTACAATTTTTTTTATTTTTCCAAGGAACTAAAAATCAATCATATTTTTTTGAAACATTACTTCATTTCAATAATATTATTTAAAATTTTTATATTCTAGTAGATTGCCTAGTTAAAAATATTTTAGTAGATATTCCCATAGGATTTTTCAATCACATTTCTCATAAAAATAGATAGGGAGGGATTTTTTCAAAGGAGAGAATGATAATTTATTGGATTTAATTATGTAATGATAAGAACCCATATATACATCATAACTATATATTATATGGTAATTTATTATTCCAATGGAATGTGTAGTTGCGTAGGTCAGTTTTGGATCACTGTAAATGATGAGTAGGATCCTTTGAAGGATTAGTTGGTTTTAACTCAAGAGAATTAAATTAATTTATCTCTAGGTGGGGTGTTTGGATTTGATAAATATATATTTCATAAGGATTCATTTTCCTTTTTATTGGAGAAGTTTATGAATGGAATTTTAAAGGATGTTCAAGGGTTTTCTCATTTTAAAAAAATATCTTTTTCATTTCATTTCATATTAGAAGTTATCTCAATAACTACAAATATTTATTGGATAGCTTGTCTCAGTGTATATAGATGATAGTTTTCTTGAAATACCAATTGAAGAAAGGATTCATCATGAGTTTTGTGACCTATTCAAAAATTGGATGGTATAAAAAGTTGTTCTTGAAGTTCAAATTAATGTTTCATTAACCTCCTCTTTAATATCGTGAGGATGATATTCCATGGGAAGTGTTTTTTCATTACATTAGACATATAAAAATCATAGGGATTACATTGGGAATAGTAGGAACCCCTTATATGTTTTGCAAAACCATGAGTCCTTTATTTTAAAATTAATTTATTTAACTACTGATACTATAAAATGTTTTTTTGATGGATAATTTATTAAGTAGAGTAAAAATAATCTACTCAAGAAAAAGAATACAAAAATATATGAAACTTCCATGAGTTTCAAGAGATTAGTTCTAATATAGTCATTCATACTAACATTTATATGAGTGTGTTACACAGGGTTTCATAAGAACCCCATCAAGACACTTACAAGTGGAAGAGAATAATTAATACGCCCACCACATGCATTTTTTGAGGATCACTTGGGAAATTATTAGAGGATAGATTTCTTTTCTGGAAAATCTATCATCCATTAACATTAGTCTATTTTAATGGATCATGGTGTATTACCTATGAGGAATGATTAAATTACCACTATTTCTATTTTAAATACATTCGTGATGTTTCAGTATATATCACAAATACCCCCCTTATTGAAGATAATGGTTCATTCCTGTTTTAATGCTTCATACATACAAAAAAATCAATCAAATGGGGTATATATATGAATAGTTTTTATACACATTCATTTTCAATCCATTTCATTAAAGACAATTTTATAATAGATTGGTAAAATATGGGGATTCCTCTCATCCAAACATAGATTTCACACACAAGCGTCCACCCATGCTTTAATCACTCATAGAGAATCTATTGCATGACCTTGCTAGTGAACTATAGTTTTATAGACTTTTACATCATACATAGGCTAAGAAATAAACATGTATACCCTATAAAACCCTTTTATTCTAATAGAAAGTGTTAAAAATATCCTTTTTTAGATAATCCCATGGGTAAGAAATGAAAAGTCCCATTTCATATTCCCTTTCACTATAAAATATTTCTTACTCTTTGATGTTAAAAAATATTGAAAAATATAGGGACACATTAAAAAGAATAAAAATAAAAATATATTGTTTATAAACATTTTCTAGTACTATTGGTTGTATGAATCTCCAAGGATCAATCCTAATATCAGTTCTAAAACATCCATCATCTCTGAGAATTATTAAAACCCACATTGCAGACTTATGGGTCTTTATCAAATATAATATCCCCACTGAACACAAATCAATGAGTTTCCAATTTTGGCTCTAAATTATATATGTTTTAACTAGAATCTAAAGAATCATTTTCCATAATAAAATATATACTATTAGTTTCCCCAATATTCTCTAAAACATGGGTGTCCTAATTGGCCATTAAACTATGATTTTTGAAACTAAACTATAAATGGTGAGTGACTTCCTATTTTTCATCAATATAATAGAGATCAAGCACCTTCTTATACTAAAAACATAAAACTAACTATAATTTTATTATAATATTATGTTGTTAACATAGTTCAATATGATAAATAATGAATATCCAATACATTCAATGTACTCATCCCTCCAACTGAAAGGTCTTCACCATGATAAGGAGACAAGTGATGTAGTTAATTGATGTCCAAAATAGTGGTTTCATGAATGGATTTGTGAGTATAATCTAAATCAATGTGGGAGTCCTAGACTTGGTATTATGTAATCATTTAGGATTAGTTGATGACCCATACCCAGATCCATTGAAATCTTACAACATAATCACAATCAAATTTATTTTTTTCTATCACTTATAAATTCGTAATAGGTGAGTTGATTATAACAACATTTCCCAACAAATGTTAGAATTCATAAAAACAACTAGTAAACATTACAATATTTCCTTATCCTAAAATAAAAATCTTGTGCTTATTTATTTAAATGATGATCACTAAATTTCCACTTCGTGGTTTTCTTCATTTAAGTTTTCTTATAGAATATTTATTTCTAGACCGGATACATATTGTTCCTTGAAAACTAAAAATAGGAAATTAGGCATCATGAACAATTAGTTCCTTCAAATTTTCATAATAATTCACTTGGGGTGATCATATACACCAAATATTATGTTGTAACTATTTTCTATCACATATTTTCTAGGTTATCAATCCAATTTTCTCACATGGACATAAACTAGTGGAAAATTTTCATTTTCATTCCCTACTCATATTAGCAGGGAGGTGTTATTCGGAACGAAAATATGGTTCAAAAAGAACATTAATCCATGTGACCACATTGGTGAACCAAGTAATAAACATATCATATGGGGAAAAACCACTTATCACTATTTTTATCCACATTTTATGTTTATCCTAATATTATAGAAATACAACCCTCCCCAATTCTAGAGATAAACTGGGGTTTAAATATGATCATGTTCGTTAAATCACCAAAGGATCACAAAAGAGGTTTCACACTAGTTAGGTTCATTTCCATCACAGATTAATCAATCTAAAAATTGTGAATGTGGATGTTTTTCTGATCTTCTATTCCCCAAACTATACCCTATGATGACAACTCCAAGGGAATGTTATTACCTCAACACCAAGGGAGTCTGATCTATCGACCACCATTGCATTTTCTTATATTATAAACACATCGTTATAAATTATTTCCCTGACACCTAGATCAATTCCCAAAGTTCTTGACATTAATTTTGATTAGATAACCAAATAACTAGCATCATAAAAGACCACCGTAATGATCCACTCCATAAAAACAAAATCCATATACCTAATGTTCATCCATAGGTTTAAATACTTATCATCTGTCATTAAGGTCCTTCTATAGAAAAATATAACAACTGTTAATGAATTTCATTCCATGTTATAGAAAATAATATGACTAGGGAACTCCTATGAATGAAATAGAATCTTAATAGGGTGGATCAATGGTGGTTTCAGATTTATATATTACTTGGATTAGGTAAATATGATGGTAATCTCAGTACCAAAACCCTCATAATTTTACGTGTAGGAATAATTATTTTTATTTCAAAGGATAGCATATACATGGTTCCACATTCCATTAATATTTACCTATTAATTGAGAACATGTTGTCATACATTAAATGATTGAACATTGTATCATCCATATAACCATATATATTATTCCCCTCCACATTAATAATAGATGTAAAGGAGAAATCATAGACTATATAAAAGCCCTGATATGACCATCAATGGGAATATATATTGTGCACTCCTATAATGTTATCCAAGGATGTGGATGAAAGTTCATATATATAAAAAGGGGAAATACAAAATCATTATTAATATTAATATTGTGCCTCTTAAAATCTAGAGAAGACACCTCGACCTTTAACCCCACCACAAAGTAGTACACCAAGATAGAAGGCCATATGAAATTATTCAATGTTTTCCCAACTAAACTCCATGTGGTCAGTGGAGATCATCCCCCATATCAAAGAATTTACAACATTTTATAATAGAGAAGGATGGTGATAATTTATGTGAGGTTTTAGCTAAAGATCATATCCTTTCAATATTATAAATATACATGAACATGTATTATTCTATTTAGTGAATACTAAATGAAAAATAAAATTTTTATACTCAAAATAACTTATAGGAAGTATTCTAAAAAATAGAAATTATGAATTTATATATCCTTAGTGTTTAAAATTCTTTGAGACTCTAAATAAGTAGTGCTTAAAGATGGACCATTATTTCCACTTCTCACACAACCTCCAAACTCTATAAAATGTCTTCCAACAATATTTTTGTCCTATGAGAAATGTATTGGGGTGGTACATCATATATTGAAAGAATCCTCACCTAATATTCATATCTAGTCATATAAAAAGTATGTTATAGAAAAACATTTCCCTCATAGACACTAATATCAAGGATATGAACGGTCACTAGCAGATACTTACCTTGAGAGGATGTATACTTAATTTTGTGATGTGACCATGAACCAAGAAAAATAAACTTTCTTGAGTTACAGGTTACACCATTCCCATTTATGTAACTTTATGGGGGTTTGTTTGGTGTAACATTAAAACATTCATTTGACTAAATAAATATATCCAATCAATAAGGTACATGCAGTGATTACATTCAACAAGTATAGATAGATACCTACCATGCCAAGAGGTAATCTTCCCCCAAAAAACTAGTTTATTGGGAGTTGGTATTTAGGGAATAATAAACCTAATTTGATATCCCAATCCGTGGACATCACACTCGTCACTTTTTTCATCTACTGAGACAGTTCACATTTGATTGGAAATGCACCAACCCATATTTGATGGTAAAAAAAATTTTAGTTAGTTTTTTTATTCAGTTACTCACTCATATTTATACATTATATCAATACACAGCCAATATTTTGTTGAGATCAATATGAAAATAAATTGATGGATTAGAATTCTTGTGGGGGTTCCTGTTTAGATAGAGTTGTTTGGAAAATAAGAGGTAATAATTTCATGAAAGAAAGTTGAAAGACTAAATATTTATAGACGGTATTACTGATTTAACATCACATACAACCAACATGGTGAATGTTTTCAATGTTCATCCCCTGATAAGAAACAGAAATTTGGAATTGATGTAACATGAGGGGGGGGGGATGTTCCCTTATTAGAAACCCATTAGTAGGAAAATCGCATAGGCTATGTTCTTACACGGAATAATGTATAGGTTATAGGCCTTGGGTGTCTACCAACTGTTCCGCCCCTAAATACCCTTGAGATGAGAAAATATTCTACCACCTAAATGTTTTTATTGAGGTGCTTATCCAATATTTATAGATGGATGGATGGGTACGCCATTTTTATATAGGATCATTTTTGTTTGTTTATTCTTGATCTTTGAATAGGATACCAACCTATCCAAAATGACACCAAATAAATGAAAACCTCTCATACCATCTAGTTTATTCAACCAAATTATATAAGGTTGAGAATTAGGGGAATACACATTTTTTAAACCAACCTGATATTTGACCTTTATATCCACATGGTCTATTATCTAGTAGATCAAAAGTATTTTACTCTTATTGGTTATGAACAACCCAAACCATTTTCCTAAAATACTTTATTGATTTAGATATGTTAGGATGTTTCTTAGAATAAGATAATTAACTACCTTATATACCACATGGATGACTTAGAAATAGATCATACATAGATATGGGACTAAATAATTCCTTACCCAAAATGAGTTCATTAATTCCCTCTACAATGAAATTTAAAAATCCAAGCATTAGGTTTTTTAAAGGAATAATTCACCCAAATCAGTACCTTAAGCAATTTTTATTTCATTGTAGCCTGATTCTAGTGACCTCTAAGAAATATGAGGTTTATAATCTATATTTATTTATTGAGGAATTAAAATAACCTAAATTTTTTTTGGTCAAATGACGACGAAAAAGAGTTTCTTTCTAGATTACAGAAACTCAATCAGTAGGAATTTTATTTATTTAGATTTATATAAAGTTGATTGAGATTTCATAACCTATTTAAGATAAAGTAGTGGGAGAATGAGAACATCACTAGAATAATTTCTTGATTGAACAGACTGATATATTCCCTTCCACATTGAAATCATATAGGGAAAAATACTATTTATTTTTGATAAAAATATTCAGGTTGATATAGTATCCCCTCTAGTCTCTATATAAACATGGGTAAAATGAGTTTACCAAGTTAAACAATTATTTACATGAATCCTTGAAGAAGACTAAAAATACAAATTCTTTCCTTCTAGATATTTGATGATGTTGATAAAAGAATAAAAAAACAAAATTGAAAAATATCTATCCCCTTAACCTATATTTTTCTAGGTGACCTCATAGAACATAGTTAATTGGGAGAAAACACATATCCTAATCAATTCCCAAGGATATCATCAGTGATGGATGGTAAAATTGTTCAATTGGGGAACAATAGTTTTATATTACATTAGGAATTGACATGTTCCCAACTACATTATATGATTTATAGAAAAAAAAATTTAAGCACAATGAATCTCAAATATTTATGGAGATTAAACAAGGATTCATCTTAACTATTTAACCTATAGTAATTTTTATTAATATATGACCCATGACTCATTTATAATTCTGAAATGATTCTAATTTATGATACAGAAATGTGAGTTTGAGTTGGTAAAATGATATGAACATGAAACATGTGTTTCAAATACCATAGATGATTTTGAAGAAATAAATGATTGGAAAAAATACTCATGTAAATAATCATAAAAATACAGTGACAAGATTTCTTAAATTTTAGCGACTCAATTTGATGGGATAATTTATGAATGGAAAATCATACAGGACCACCCAAATCCAAAGACTCTATTTTTATGGTATTTATAGCTTTTTAGTAAGGTATAGTTCATGTGGTTACAACTAAAATAAAATAATTTATGATAATTATATAATGGTTTATATGTTGTTCTAAAAACCCCTAAAATTCATTCCCTATACAATTGGTTGACAATTAATTTACCCTTATATAGTGGAATATTACCCTAAGGAAGAGTGTATGTATGTCTATTATAATGTTATTTATATAGTGGACGAAGTCACTAAGGACAGTGGTGAGGGGAGTCAATAGAATACTCCAAAATTCAATTTATAACACACTTTATGGGGATTAATTCTTTAATATCATTTGACACTTAGGGTTCCATCCCCATGCTTGTCATATATGACATTGAAATTAAATGGGAAATTTTATTTCTAGAGAAATTAGAGAATATGTTCACTCTAGGATCCTCTAGTAATTTTTGTTTTGAAGGAATCGATCTATGTGTCTAACTATTTACATATAGCAGTGAGTGATAATAAATAACATGCAGTGTAGTCTCTAGTAAACTCTATGGTTTTGATAAGGTAATGACACCATGGTAGTATAAGCATGAATTTGGTTTAAAAATGTTACATAGTTAATCACCAGTCCATAATCTCAACATGAAATTAAATCCTTGATACACATAAACTGTATAAAAGACATCTTCATTCCTTCATTGATCAATTGAATATTCTATTGATGTTTTAGATAAATTGTTTATCATAGAAGCATACAATACAAAAGTGTGTAGAAATGTATAATGTGAGTTCCTTATATCATTCATTGAGAGATATGGGGTAATTGTCATAAAAGAAAAAATATTATATATTCATGTCATAGGAAGGATCTATTGTGTTGATGAGTATAAGTGTATAGTGGATAATGGATTTGGGATCAACATTATTACCACCCCAATTCACCTCCTTATTAGATATACATAGAGTACATTAACCCCATCCAACCCAAAAATTATGGTGCATGATAAGAGTGATCATATACCACTTTGGAATGTCAATTTTTTTCCTAGTTTTTCAATGTGGTATCTTACACATATTGCATGGGTGTCACTCAATACACAACCATTAAATCATTCTTATGGAGATCTCAGTTTCTGTTTTATGAATATATTCCCTCATCATATCAATAGTGCATAAAATACAACCTCATTGTTTGAGTATGTGTGTTATAAGGTTATGATGCCCCATTATATACATATGATACCCATATAATTGAAGTAGATTATTCTAAAAAATTATGGATTATATGCACAAACTAGGGAATCCAAGTTGTAAATGAACATAATGACCAGAAATATTCCATTAAAAATCCAATATTTGATAGGATTATTATTTTTTTGATTAATAAACTTAAGGGAAACTACTATGATTTTTGAATGAAACATATTTTATGATATAAAAATAATTTATAAAAAATTACATATTTATCATCTTAGATGAAGCTAAAAATGATTATAGAGGGAATCATTCCAATGATGAATCAAATTATATTCCATATCCACTTCAATTCAACTCTCACCAATATATACTGGACTTCAATTTTGATTTATATGCGACCATTTGAGCCGAAAAATTCCAATACTCTATATGAATGAAATTGATCAATGATGTATAGATTAGTAACATCATCATCTATCGACATGGCTTCCATAGATTTAGAAAATTACATTTACACATAACAAGATCCAACTGATGCTCAGGGGAATGATTTCAATCTTTTTTTAATGATCGAGGAGTTGACTTCCCCTTACATCCCTCTCTTCTAACAAATGAAGAGATTGATAAATCCCATCATAGAATGAAATATAGATATTTCATCACTATTGATGAGATGAAATCGGTGAAACATGGAATAGCGGATGTTCTATGGATGATATTTATTAGGGTTGTAATGTATCATATGAAAAATGGGAAATAAATCACTTTCATGAAAAAACCATGGTTTATTTTCCTGTATTTATAAGGAAAATACTGATCACTATCCTCATATCACTATGAATTAATTGTGTCTAGAATACAACCATCAAAAATATAATTTGAGTCACATAAGGATGAACACCTCATATATTTCCATGGTTAAGGATATTGGAAAATTTGATCAAGTAACAAAATTAGGGAGGTATAGTACACTAGATGGTTGGAAAATATTTTTCTAGTTGGTAAGAAGAATTGGAAGATCTATGTTTTCTTTGAAATATTTGATATCAAATAATGCTGAACAAAAAATGGCATCCACATGTTGGTCACATTATTATTGATCAATGGAACCGTTGAAATTCAAATTCTATCATTCATGGAGAGAAATTATAGGTACCATAAAATCTGAATGTCCCATGGTGTTTAAACGGATAAAATGTTTAGATCTCCCCATGTAATATACAACTATCATGTGAAACCCTTTGATAGGTGGGGAATCTTATTGATGGGAAATTTATCACATCCTCTTTCACATTCTAGAAATGATTGTAGAGTGTCATGAAGAAGGTTTGGTAGTAAAATAATACTAGTTACATGATCAGACATATGATATTAAGACAATATTACCCAAGCTATGATCCAAAAATCTGAAGATAAAACTACTAATTAGTACATTTGGGTTCACATCTCTAAGGATTATTAGGTTTTTTGTCTGATAAAGAGTAATAAAAATTGAACCTAAAAAAGATAAATTCTTTCATCAAAATTCCCCTGAATATTTTTTTTGTGAGATTAAATTTTTTCAAGGTAATATATCTCAAATATTGAATTTTATCACTAAACAATCTGATAAATGATAGTCACCCTCATTGATGATAAATAAACCCACTACCTATAACTAGTATATAAAACGATAATGTTAATTTAATGATAAAAATAACTATCTTTTATCATTAAATATTTATTATTTTATCTCTCGAAAAACCCTAATTTATTATGTTGTAAATATAGATATATTAATTTTTTTCTATTGGCTCAGAAGTACGGTGAGTTTAAAAAGAATAACATATGATTCCATAATTTGATTATGACATATACTTAGGTAAGATACATAGCTATAGATTATAATATCTTCAAAATGGAATTTTTATTCTAAAATATGAATCATTAGATAAAATATCATATTATGAAGATAATATTTTATATAAAAACCCTAGAATATATCATTAATCATTCAATGTTTATTAGATGGGTTATATAATAGAATACTTTCTTCTGGTAATCTTACAACATTTTCATCCATTATATGGTGGTCAAGATACAAGTGCTGAATGATTTAATAATGGTGAACCAAATTCCAGATGAATTACCCTTGTACTTTTAATTCCTAGATGATATCATTAAATATATTTAAGAATAATTTCCAAATTTATATTTCCACTATAACAGTACCTATCACAGGACAACAAATAAGTGGATTCAAAATACTAATCTCAATAAATCCAGTCTAGTTGATTTAAAAAATTCTCTTTCAAAGGATTGTATTCTGTATACCTTAATATTTTTGAATGAGTACACTAATAATGAGACATAATATCAATCCCTCATTACAAACCTCAAATTAACTCCCAAGATCAAATTCCACCAACTGCACATAAAGGATGAATCTGAGCTGATAATAATAAAAATAAAAGGTGACTCAAATATTGAAAAGGTATAAATTATAACATATCTCAAAATATCACATGAGTTTATCGGATTTTTCTTGGAAATCATAACTTTTCAATTGATCTATGGTCATAGATCAAGTTTGAGGATGTTTTCCAAAATATGTTAGTAGTTATCATTAAACCAAATCATTATGAAATGATGATCCATGTGGAATATTTAAGGGTGATTTCAATATAATCAAAAAACCATCAGAGTGAAAATTAAATAAACATAATTCATTTTCTTCATAGTCTGTGCCATCAAATTACACAATGATAAAATAATAGTGCAATCACATGATTAAATTGGTTGAATATCTCTTATAATGAATGATGCCATCTAGTCAATATGAATAATAATAACATCACAAAAGAGTAATAATTTTTCCCTTGTGATGGATTTAATTAAGATAATGTTATTTATAAACAAAAATATTGAAGGATTCCATCATTGTAGAATGAATGGAAAAGATATTCTTTAATATATGAATGACGTTTATTCGAGTTCATGTAGAACTAATAAAAAAGTATTTAACCTCTCTAATAAAATTTAGCGGATGTGATAATTTTATCCTATCAAGGTTCATAATATAGATTAATTTATTATGATCCATGAATTCTTAATTCATTACAAATTCACAAATAAATATGCATAGTTTCGCAACACCAATATGTACTCTAGGAACATTGTTGGATGGGAAATCGTCGTAATGGATTCATACCCTTTGGTGATAACATGGTATGACATGTTCATTATTAATCTAACCAATTTATTCTTGAAATGGGATGAATTATTTCCATTTAAGTATGTAAAAAATTTATATTATGGAATATTTATAATCCTATAATATCAATTAGTTTGGATTATATTACACAATTCCCATTGATAAGGGATATAATTTTAATTCGTATGAGATGATGAAGGTATACACTATAGACCACATTTAGACCAACCATATATCCCTCTATCATTTCTTAATGAATATATTTATGAATTCCTTTAATAATATCATATATATCCGTCAATATAATTTGGTGGATTAAAAATATAAGATCTTTTCTCAAATTATCTATAACTCATTGTGGGAATATCATACCACAATATAAAAATATACCTAGATGACTGCTTACACTATTTTTTATGGAGTAGAGGATGTATTTCTCATAAATGATTATCTACCATTACTCTATACATACATTTTTTATCCACTAACATAGGATGGTAATTTTAATGTTTGCTTTCCATAGTTGGTCACCCCTGATGAGAACATGTTATGAGTATTTCAAAAGTACTAGGTTCATCAAAACCATGTATCTTGATATTTCAATAACAAGGTTAATCCTTAGAAACATATAGATGGTGATTTCATATTGATATTTAGTGCATCTGTGTTACTGTGATAAATGATAGTAATGTTGGAGTGTGATTGAAAATTACCATTCATCATTCACATGGTTTATTCAAATTGCCTACATTGATCAATCACCATAGATGGGGATTACATCATGCTACTATAAGTGAATGGATTCTAAAAATTCACAATGTTTAGTTCATAATGGAAAACTACATTATTAAAATAAGATACAAAAACATATAGATTAAAATCTTTACCACACATTGTTAAAATAAATCCATTTTTCTAACTTGAACTACCACTAAAAAGAAACCCTCTTAGACTTATAGTGAAATTGATAGTGACCCATGAGGCCCCACTAATCTAGGAAAATGTTTAGAGACTATACATGAGGGTATAAAACCTACATGTGGGAGTAACTAACTTAATATATGATAACATAAAATAAAAAATATTTCACATAATATATTAATTTAATATAGAAAACATAGTATCTAAGATGAAATATCCAAACAAAAACCTTTTAATTGACATCATCCACTACATCAATATCTATGCTAGTAATGTCAAATCAAATCTCAAAACATGTAACGCCCCAACCCTAGTTACCCAGAGTATGTGCATTATTTTAATACATCAGAATTATTAAAAGGAATAAAGTCTATAAGGACTGATCAATTTAGTAGTCTTGAAAAAAAGATTACATATATGAACGTTACATTACAATTTCTAAAATAAAAAAAATAAAAATAATCCTTTTAGAATTTTGTTATTACCCTAGATTATCCTTGCAGGTCAATCATAATATACTTCTTCCCATCCTGGGAATGATAAAACATAATAAAGGAGTGAGCTCAGATTCTTAGTAAGGAAAAACAATATTATGAAAAAATTCATAAATAAGCATAAACATTGAAGTAAATGTATAAGACTAAAACACAATCCTTTTAAAATTAAACTTCAACATAATATTGAAAAGAAAATACAAACAATTACATTTACTTAATAAAATGGATACTCTACTAGTCAAATAATCACATGTAATATGAGTAGAAAATTTCATAATGATGGAGTGCATATTGTCGGACATCATAACCACATAGTCAAGGCCTCATGCCAAGTCTACAAATAATATTTTGTTAAAACATTTTTCCAATAAACTAGTTTCATTCATGATACCTACTGATGCATCAAGGAGCTAATGTGGGCTCCACCCATCACTTACTATGTCCAATTAATTCCACATACAAATAGTTTGAAACATAACATAAACATTCATATTAAAAATAACATAAGAAATGTTGATACTTTAACCATAAACCATGAATGGTATAAAAACCACACATCCACAGCCAAACATATCACAAAACCCTAAATAAAATATATAATATGTTATTATAGTAAATCAACCTCAATCAATAATAACATCCAATAAAGAATGTTGACATGGTTGAAAGTAATCAATAAAACTATTTAAGATAAATACCCCTTTTCATGAAATAATTTAAATGTTACAAAATTTATAGAGGAAGTCATATAAAAGAGATTTTTGAATCAAAGTGTCCCATACGACTTTGATACTTTTGAATGAAATTAACACTTTAAAACAATCATGTCCTTGTATGAAAATCCTTAAAATCAATTTCAAAACATCGACATTAATTAAAAAGATTTAGAAAAATATATCATTAAAAACATCTAAAATTATTATCTTATTAAAGTGTCCCTGACATAAAACCGTAAAAGATTACTTTTTAATACATTTTAATAAATCATTGCCATAGATGATAAATATGTTCTAGGAGATACTTACTGATAAACAAACTCAGATAAGAATGGAATTTGAGGAAATAACCCTTACCTAGTATTATCCCTAAGTTGAGGTTTCATTTAACCTTCTGTATAATGACCATAGTATGTTATTAAATTATACTAGAAACATATTAATATTTATGATATCATACATGTTTCATTTATGACTTTATAATACCACTTTAATAATAATTTTCATGTTAAAGTAAAATTTCATGTAATAATCGATTTCTTTATCGTACGTGTTTTAACATGTTATTCTTGATCATATCACATAGATTGTGATTTAAATACTTACATAATATAAAAAAGGATTTATATATCATATATATTTAGTATATAAATATTTATAATATATAGATATATGAAATGGAAACACCGTTCATGGCGATGGTAGTCCGTGCGTAGGTATGAACGTCGTTTCAATTTTCTTATCGTATAGTTTGGAAGTACGTAAAAGACATATATTTATCTACATAAATATATATTGTTCTAGTAGAAATATTATTTTATATATCTCATACCTAATCAATATATACATTTTTATATAAATTCTTGATTGGTGATCGTGGAAGATTAATCTAATCGCGTTGTGGAGACGGTAAGCCGTACATATGCAAGAGCGACGATATCATTATATTGATGGTGAAATAATATGTAATTGGATAGTATATCATATATAAAAAATACAGAATTTGATATATTTATTATAAACATCCATTATACTCATTATTTTACACATACAAATAATGAAGTGTGGAATAACCAACTACACCAAGACATGGAGATGGTATGACGTACGTCCGCACGTATGGTGACTTTGTCATTTATAGGATGGATAGAATAATTAATGTGGTTTTAATTTATTTATAATAACATCAAATTATGTATAAGGAATTGGATTTTTTTATTTTTTTTATGGGAACAACAATGAAATTAAAAGTTGAAGAAGAAAATAACATTGAAAGAGGTGATGAAATTATTTCCTCTTCTTCTAGTACTTCCTTTTGATTTGATCAAAAGGGCTCCTTTGGTTGGATTTATGATCAAATTAAGGCATATAGGTTTAATTGAAGGTATTTTTTAGGATATTTGATCTGTGTTTGGCCAAGTAAAATCGCTTGGTAAGTATGATTTTGAGAGAAGGGGAAGTACCATTTTATAAGAGAGGTGAGGGTCACTTAAGGAATAGCTTGAAAAATTATTTTGTTATAAAATGTTTTTCAGTTTATAATGGATCCAAATGGATTTCTTTTTAGTTTAAGGTGGGGATTGGTCTAAATCATATCAACTAATAGTTTCTAGACAAGTTTAGGCCACCATATTAATCTTATATTGTATATTTAACTCTTAGTTAAATAGTTTAACTTTTAAAATATCTTCTTGTTTTTTTATATTACATGGTTAATAAACATACTATAAAATGACAAGAGAACACCAAGTGGATCATTAATGACATATAAATCATTATATATGTACTTTTTCAAAACCTTATATTTTTAGGAATATTATATCATTTAATAATATAGTATTTGTTTTAAAAACTCATTTACATCAATTTTCCCAATATTTAGTATTTTGTTTTTGTTAAAGTCATAACAACTTGATTTCATAGAAAAAACATAATGAATCGACCCTAACATGTCATATTCACCACGAAATTCTTGTATGGCATCAACAGTTTTAATTTAAATTCATTTTAATATTTATAACATCAATTATTTTAATATTTCAATAATAAGGGAATTACTGCATCTTCATTGTTTCATAAGTATATTTAATTATTTAATGTGTAAAAATTATAAATAAAATAAAATTATTTATAAAATCTATTTATATTTCTACTGAATATTTATTGTAGAATTAATCTTATGTATAAACCTATATTAAAAATAATAATTTATGACAATTTGAGTTTAACACTTTTAAATCTTGATTAAATAAAATAATAATAAATGTTCTGTTCTAATCCAAGTGGATCAAATAGGATCCTATTTTATTCCTAAGCTTGATTTTGGTCGGGAAACACATATCACATAGAATTAGGACAAAGGGTAGGGTAATTATAATTTCATTTTTACCATTTATTATCCTATTTACTTTTTATCATGGAATATAAAATTCAAATGTTTCTATTCACTGAAAATTATTTTCATCCTATTGAACCAGATTATACTTACTAATGTCAACTGTGTCTCTCAAGTTTTTTTAAATTAATTTCATAGAAGCAGTAAATTTACTTTTTAGGAAAATTTACTTACGTGCCTAGATGGTGGGTAAAAGATGTTAAATAGTTCAATAAACTTTTTGAATGTTTTCATAAAAATACCAAACATTCACCCAAAGATAATTTTGATATTCCAAATTCAAAAATTATTTCAATTTTAAAAAATTAATTACACAAATGTGGTATTAATTATTTAAAATTAATTCCTCTTGTCAGAACTAGAAAGCTGGTTTTTAAGAAGTAGAAAGAATCAAAACATTGACACGTGTTTAGGTATGATTTAAATGTGAAATTACATCCAATAACCTATAAAATATTAATTGATAAAAATATAATATAATTATATTTTAAAACTACACAAATGTATAATTTAACATTATAAATTATTTCAATTAAAAATATTTTTAATTAAAAATTAGTATTTTTCACTATTCATCAAAATATGAAAGTAATCAGAAACGTACAAAAAAATTTATCCAAACTAAATTTGTAAGTACCTATTCTAAATAATTATTTAAATTCAATAAAATTAATATATAAAAGTTTTAAATATTTTTATTTAAAAAGGGTTCCCTATTAAAAGGTAGAAAAACTACAGTATTCGAAAAATACTTCTTTCATCTAAAAATTTTAACTATCCTTATGTTATGTCTAAGAAACACAGAATATGTATGTTAAAATTATATATAATATATATAAATTCTTAATGTGGTAAATACAATTCATAACCATTTTTAAATGGTTATTTTGACATTTCTTGATGCGCTTGATCTAGGATTTTCATATAGTGCAAGCTATTGAATTACATTAAAAAGATAACGTACTATGAAATACTGGGAAGTTACATAAAAATCAGGAATCCTGAAAATATATATATTAGAGTTAGCATAAATGTATAGAAAGTGGGATCCACTTCATTATCTCACATGAAAACATAAAATAAGCATAATAATGATTCAGTGATTAAACAACTGAACCCAAGAGCACTGACTAGGTAACCATCAACCAACATCTCCAAGGCTCAGTAAACAAAAATCAAATAAAAATAAAATAATTTTTTAGTAAAAAATATATCATCGAGGAATCCCATAACAAATTTTCAACTAGGTTTTCACCCTTCTCACATCAAAACAATTTTCTCATACTCCCAACCACTTCCACTTCTAAACCAATAAACACAAAATTTCATACAATAATACTAAACCATAACATATCCATATAATTATTATTATCATAGCCACATATGAATCACCTTAATAACCACAAATAAAAATCATTATATTGTCAGTGTACACAATATCATCATCATATAACCAATATAGTAGAGTATTCTAAGAATGAGGGATATGAAACATGTTCCCTTCTCAAATAATAAACAACACCAACCATGTATTATACTCTCATCTACCCCATTAGATCGTAAGAAATATCAAATACTCCATTTTATTATATTATACCTATTTTTTATACACATGATGAGTAATAACAATATGTCTCCCATGTAGAATGGGGATCATAGGTAATTGATTAGTCCACAATCCATTCCCTCCCCAATAAGGATGTTGGGAAAAAACACAAACCCAAAAAACTGACTAACATTAATGTTATCCATCATTAGTGGGATATATAATTTCATCACAAGTAAATACAATAATAGTAAATCCATAGAGATGAACCTACCCTAATATAATATTTATCAAAGTAGTTCAACTATAACTTATAATCATTTCCACATGATCACATCCACAAAATGATATCCCTAACATATATTATACCATAAAACTATCACCATATCCCTCAAAAAAATCCACAAAACAATAATAAATTTCCCATTAAGTTATTTCATTTAATCAATTTCAATTTTTTTAATACCATCTGTATTAAATTAATTACTATATTAGACTTCATATTTAATGGAAACCTGTTCTAAAACATAACCCACATTTTATCCTATTACATTACCATTCATTTAATTTATTATAATTATTTTAAGAGCGTATATTTATTTAATTCTATCCCCTAGACTTTTTTGAGTGTAGCATTGCTAATCACATTCTATTTCTTATCATAAACTATAAAACAATACCATATTTACTAATAAACAACAAAAATCAACCTTCTCATAACATGGACCAATATCACCCCAATTACAAATAATCCACCCCTTTCTCACAAAAAAAACATATCACCATTCCATATCAATATTAACATAACCTAATTCTAAACATGAAAAGTAGTCATAGTGACTTTTGTAAAAAAATATGAAAAAAAAACTAGCCATAAATACTCCCAACCACAACCACACAAACCATTGTCACAAAACAAGCATACTAGACTCATACAAAAACCAATTAAAGAAATTAATTTCTTAAAAAGTACCATTTCCATTGATTAAAAACATATTAAGTTCAATATCTCTTGCATGGGTGATAAAATAATAAACTAGATTTCCAATAAACACATATTTACTATCTTCAATTAATTTAAATTTTAAGGAATTTAATTATAAAAAGTCAATCACAAAAAAAGCTTTCTTAAAAAATGAAAAAATAACTCATGTAATAAACATTAAATATTTCATAAACATATGTAATAACATAGAGCTAGGTAATTCCTATGTGATTCACCACTTTCAATAGATTTCCATTAAATTATTATATTATTTTAATAAAACCAATACACATTAACCTCTGAATTGAGTAAATATATTTATAATTACATTAATTAGTCCAAATAAAAATGTGTATCCTGAAATCACATTCCTTTGTAAAAATATTTAACAAAAACCTGCAATAAAATGAATAAATGAAGGACCATCCATCCTTATACTCGAAATTGACCACCTGAGAACCCAACCATGTTGATCAATGATAAACCTATATTCAAATATAAAAAACTAAATAAAAATCTCCACCATGACCTTGGTGGATAATTAAATCAAGAAATATTTTCCAAAAGATAAAAATGGACACCATGGATAAAAATTAAGTTCCCAACAAATTTTTTCTTATTATGATCTATCAGTGGATGGATAAAGTGCACAAAGGTATACATTAAGTCATATTCAAATTTATTGAAATAATTATAAACTAAACCCTAGGTTACCTAACCTATAATTGTTAGTGAAATCTATCGGTCCCTCCCAAGGGAAAATATACCTTAACCATAGTTATGGTTCCTTCAATTAAGGATAATTCCAACATCCAAATATTAAAAATGGTATATCACAATCTATCTTGAAATATGTTTTACCATCTAAAAATCATCCAATTCACTTTTATTACATATTAGATACCAAATAAATCCAAGGATCTCTTGGATATAGTTACCTTTGGAATCCACCTACCAAATATAGGAATTCACTACACACTTTTAGCCACACTACAATCAACACATTAGTGTATAAAGAACACTTTCATTATATAAACCATCACTAAAAAAACAAAACTATCCTAAAATCAACAACATCACAATAACCTCCAAGAATATTTTTACCATCCCATTTTCTTATATGAAAATACACATAATTCCTTCCTCAAAATACCGACTACATAAAAATGTTTTACTCTCTCCACATTGTGTTTGTACTTCTCCAAAACATTTCCATGCACCACACTCAATGAAAACACATCTATATAATGTAAATAAGGACTATAAAATGTACTCACCTAAAATAAAAATTTTTTACCCCAGATTTACCAACCACAATAATTGTAAGATCCCTATATACATAGTTTAAAAACAACTTATACTAAATGATACACCACTTGTGTTTTGGATCACTAAGAGTTAGTCTTCACCCCCAAATCAGCTCTAAACATCCAATATAAAACTCAAAATATCATAAAAAACATATAGAAGGGTGTAGACAAAAAATTCTATTACAAAAATATATCTCTAAATGTAATTTCATCGTAGAGATTCATAACCATCCCTATGATGAAAATGGCATCCATGAAACCTAAAACATCCCCTCTAAGTTATTTATCAAATCGATTGATGTCATAAAAAACACAAAATTATAAAAATAATTGACAACTAAAAAAACATCCATAAACAATAATATCAACCACTATAATATAATTTTTATTAATACTTCTCTAGATATAGAGTGCGCATATATGAATATTTTTTACATATACTCTCATCCAAGCCACTGGTCCTCCAAAAAAATGTAAATGAATGGAAACCAATTCTCTCATAGTAAATTCTAATAATTATATTGAATCTCAACTGGAAATCCAAAAAAAATCACATCATAATCCATTTCAATCTCTCCCTAATCAATGATTGAGGGTTATATTTTTTGCAGCCCATGAAGATGAGGATATTCTACCTCTTGAATCATTTTAGGGACTTTATAGGAATCACATCGCAAGAATTATACCATTCCATCTAGAATTATTACTTAATTCATACTATTTTGATAGGTTCTATGATAAATCTTCATGTAGTTATGATTGAATTCTATTCAGTGAAATGGAAAACATGGCTAGAAATCAGGGTTATTATCATATCCTAAGTAGTATTTTACTTATTGGGCTACAACATATACCCTGGTTAGCCTATTGTATCATGTTGAGTCATGGACCATGATTCACATGAATATGAACACGTTATTTTGGGGATTGGGTGGATGTCATATTTCAATTAGTGAAGATATGGGCCTTTATGGATCAGAATTTGGTAAATAATTTGGATCAATAATTAAAAAAACAAAATGTTAAATGATGTGAAATAAAAATGGAAAATAAACTTGGGAACAAATAATTAACCTTAACTATGATTTTGAGTGGGAATTAGTCAGTGTCTCTATTGAATTTTTGTGACTGTTTCTTTTTTAAATTCTTGGATTTAGGAGCAAGATATGTGGTATGAACCAGTTATAGGAAGGTTTTGACATGTCGTACTCTTTTGAGATACAAACATTGATATAATTATTTTTTAATGTGTATGGTTTTAATTGAAGAGGAATTCTACCATGATGACCTGCTTTCATATGCTAGGAGGGTGGTAAAGAAAATGCTCGGGAGGTGGTGGGACATGGGATATCAGTGGATCCTAATATGGTGCTAGCTGCAATACAAATTTTTATTCTAGATTTGGGTGTTGTGTCACTATTCTTTGAGTGGATTTATTACTTCTGAAGACTATTCAGGGAGCACTGAAGCCTACGTTGTATATGGATTTGTTTATAGGTGTGTTCCAATAGAATAATATTCCCATATTTTTGGGATATAGAGATCCATAGGCTATTTAGTTGTGGCTCAAAACTGCACTGTTAATGTAAAAGAATCTTGAGACTCCTCCTAAGTGGATATTGAGGCTCATGACTAATATACTTTAGGGAGAATAAAAATGCTGGTGGGATGTTTTGAATTAGTATGATGATCTATGTGATATGGTTTTTCATGATTTATATACTAGATTCTGTGACTTATTTTCCATGAGACTCTATGGGTAGAGAGGGATAAAGAGTTCATGAATTTGGAGTAGTGGGTGATAACATTTACATAGTACTCGACACACATTACAAAGATGCATAATTTTTCGTATATTTACCTTTATGGTGAGTTATCAAGGGTGAGAATATAAAGACCCAGATTTTCCATATAATTTTTTTAAATAAAGTGAAATTTTACGAGTCTGTGAAATTGACAGCACGTGATTCTGAGGGCCAGAGTTCCCAGAATGAATTTCTAAACATCTGTTCAGGTATGTTGAATAAATGTACGTGAAATTTTTTCTAACTTTTGAAATTGTTCTTGGAATTGAAATCTGAGAGTGCCATTGAACTTGCAATGCTGGTATTCACATAAATAGACATTCACCTTGATGACAGTTGGTCGAGGGTGGAAGTTAGTTTTTAGGTTTTTTGTTAATGAATAAAATAAAAAAATTTGTGTACATTTTTTTTATTTTACAATTTAAAACCTCCAAGATGAAGTTGATAAGTGTGTACCACCAGACCTTAACCTCCTTTGAGTGGTTATGGTGGTGGGGACCACCCGAGCCTAACCTCCCATTAGAGGTTTTGGTGGTGGTGACCATGTGAGGCCTAAACCTCTCAAATCACTCATTAAATGTGGTAGAGCATCTTTAACTCCGCCAATATTAATTGTGCCAACCCTACTATACAATAATTAATCCAATGCACCACTTTAATTGTGCCAATCTATGAGATTAATAAACCCAATTTGAATTATATGACAACAAACATATAAGATCACATAATCTATTATTTTGGGGCTACCATTTCAATTTGTTGGAATTGGGAGAGGATGATCTTTAGGAGAAATGATCTCCATCGAAGAACACCAATGAATAATTCCTCTCCAATGATGATTTGTTCTCCGAACTCCATCGAAGGATCTCTAACGACACAAGAATTGAAAATTCAAGAAACCACAGACTACACCATTGAATATCTTTTCCCAACAATT
Organism: Viscum album; assembly: GCA_963277665.1. Lineage (NCBI taxonomy): Eukaryota > Viridiplantae > Streptophyta > Magnoliopsida > Santalales > Viscaceae > Viscum > Viscum album. Next base: position 1,720,839,059 of record OY728164.1, on the reverse strand, counting down.
CATCTGATTCCTTGCGACCTCATCGACGTCATCCATTGAACGAGGTAGGTGTTTACTACAATATGATTATCACATTCCTTATTCTCCCCTTATAATTATTTTGTGGGATTGAGAATAGTGATTGATGAGGATTTTAGGGAGGGTGTTTGGTTATTTTTCATTACCCATTCTTAATTCTCTTGTTCTTGTTGAGCCATATGATACCACCTTAACATGGAGGGTATGGGCCAAACAGACATGGCCCAACCCCTTCACAAAACTTGTTTTTGATTTGTGGTGTTAAACGCAAGGAAGGAACCGGCGCAACGACAACTCCCCACGGCCAACACCGCCTTGCGACCTCTGTGCCCTCGCGACTCTCCCATGATTGAGCTGCCGCCACCATCCACCGAGCCACGCTTCCCATGGCCGCCACCAACCGTCGCCACTGCCGCAAACCATCGCACCACCGTCGTTGTCCGTTCTTCCATCGTTGTCATCTCTCGGGCCGCCGTCGCTATCCACCGAGCCGCACCACCCCCTGTCGTCACAGACCGACGCACCGTCGGCGCCCTCATCGTCATCTGTCGGGCTGTCGTCATCCTCTGCCAAGACACCGAGCCGCCATCCACGCCACCTTCACCGTGTCCCACGTGGCCATCTGAGCCGCCCCGGGCCACATTGCCTCCAGCCCTCCTAGCTGCCCCGGCTGCCCCACCCGTGGCCTTCTGATCCACCCCAGCCGCAATGCCCTCCTAGGTGATCCACCCTGTACAAGCCACCCTGTGGCCTCACCCCATCTGCGGCTGAACCCCCATGGCCCCTCTCAGCCTGCCGGACCTCCCACGGGCCTGGCCACCCAGTACAGGTCAGGCCGGACCCATGCCCACTACGACCCATTTACCTTCTATTGGCCATAACTTTGGCACCGGACGTCCGTTTGAGGAACCGCCATAGGTATTGGAAACCTTGTAGCAGGAAAATCCTTTTCGGTGATACCGCCACTGATAGTTATATTGAGATGGGGTACGGTAAGGTTGGATCGATCAAAAATCCAACCGGGCCCCTAGACATAAAGGCTAATAACTCACAAACCGGACATCTGATTGACGCGTCATCTGTTACATTGAGACCCCTATGACGTGGAGGACCTTAGAGATACTTATTTGTGGGACATAGTGGATGTTGTATTATCGACCAGTAGATTATGGAGAAGATCCAATCAGAGACGAGCGAGCATAGTGCGGGAACCCAGTGGCAGGGAGAGACGTGACGACTGCTGACCATTTCGACTTGAAGTGACTTGACAGGCCTGGTGGAGAGCACCTTGGTGACGCAGAATACCCACGGTGGGGAGCGCCTTGGTGATGTGGCACACCGATGGTACTTTACAGGAGGAGTACCTCAGTAGGCCATGAGGGGGAGGTCCAGGATGACGCGGTGGACCCATGATGGGGAGCACCTTAGTGACGCTGCAAACCCATGGTACTCGATAAGAGGATTACCTCAACAGTCCAAGGTCAGTGGGAAGCGCCTATGTGTGATGCGTTAAGACCATTGTACTTGATATAGGAGGAGTTATCCAGCATCTGAGGTGGTTGATTTTGTGACTGAGAAAGTTACTTTATACTACCCCTAGAATAAATCATGGTGTAAGCTGAGTCAGTACCTCAGTGTTTTCCTTATGATTGAGAAGTATTACTTGATAACATAGGTATATGTATGGGCATATACCTAAGTATGGTTATCTATTGATTTCATTATTTTTGGTTTATCATTGGTAGATTTGGTAAGACCATGAGGTTCTCGAGGTCCTTACTGAGTATCGTTAATCTCACCACTGCATGGGCTATTCCTACACCTTGTTGTGTCAGATGCAGATGACAGACAATGCTAACTGAGTCTGAGAGTACCATCAATGGATGGTCCCCATAGGTAAAACATATGGCGTGTCGGTACGTAAAAGAGATGGGTAGATTTTTAATGTTGAGGATGTGATCTGTACCTACGCTTCAGGTAGGAACCTCAGAGGACGACCCAATAGTTTTTTTCCTTTTACATTACTTTTTTGGTGTCTCAGTTGTACTTGTACCTTTACTATTGGGATTCTATTCTGGCCCCTTTTAACTTCTAGCACTCTTTTTTATATATATTTTACTTGTGTTTGTATCTTGATGTGTGCTTGGTTGCGTGTGTTGATAGGTTATTAAAGAAATTCCTTCCCAATTTTAGAGAATATGCCTTTGGTTCTAGTCATCATCCCCTGGCCTATGGAAGGTGGGCTTGGGGTTAGTCACAACATAGGCCTCGGGGTACGGGTCATGAAAAATTGTTATCAAAGGGGTCGGTTCCACTGAAGAACTAGGACTCTAATATTTTCTATGAAGAAATAGTGTCAAGGGTAATGAGTGCAGTGTTCAGTTTAGGGAGTCCAGTGTTGGTGTGGCGGCTGACGTATCCATACACCAAGACCCTAACTTCTAATTTCCAACCCAGTGCATGAAAACACTGATTGTGTGTGTGTTTTAAAAATATTTCTTTCTAAAATTTTGAGTCAGCTCACCAGGTATAACTTTTTGGTGGTGGGTCACCTATTTCTTTTCAGGAGGTCTCTACGAAGACATCCAGCTAGTGTTTTGAGATTTGTATGCACTGATAGCCCACAGAGCGACAAGGCATCAGTGCTAGTACCTCTTTCAATAGAGGCACCAGTGGAGGCACCAGTGGTACCAGTCCTCATTGGGCCACCGATGCCACCAGCCCCAGCAGTAGACGGCACATGATTCTTGAGCATCTTTCAAGAGTTCCAGCGCCATAGGCCACCCAGGATCAGGGGAGAGACGGACCCACATGCGGTTGAGGATTGTCTAGAGGCTTTGGTGAGAGTCTTCTGACTCGTAGGGACACCAGCCGATCTCATGATGATTCTTGCCACCAGCCTTATAATGAAATCATCAGGAAGATGGTGGAGCATGATGCTCCTGGTTCACGATGTGGTGATGCTTCTCTAGGAAGAATTTGAGAGCCTATTTCTGGCAGAGTTTGTTCCAATGACTCATCGTGTAGTGTGCATTCAGAAGCTACATCATCTGCAGTAGGGCATCATGACTATGGATCAATACATAGAGAGGTTGACTGACTTCTCACGCTACTCCACAAACATGGTGCGAGACCCATTCTTCAGGGCCTGGACCATCGAGTAGTGACTCAAGCGATAGATCATGGCTTTGATAATCTCACTCAGTATCCCGATGCAGGCGGGGGTGTTAGAGAGAGCCCTCTTGGTGGAGAGTTTCCCGGATGAGAAATCACCAGCAGCGAGACCCACTACCAGTCATCACATAGCAGAGTCTTCTACTGTTGGCAGTAGACATATACAGCAGAGTTCCAAGAGGACCAGACATACAGGTGGACAACTTCATGAATTAGGTTCAGTTTTTTGGGGCACCTGAGGCAGAGCCAGTCATGCCAGGAGTGGGCAATGTTTCACATGCGGTGGGCAGGGTCGCATGTCTTGTGAATATCCGACCTTCCATACTAATGATCGGAATACTGTCAAAGGACCTCCTAGTTAGAGACAGAGATTCGACTAAGGAGGTCTGCAGGGAGTAGGCGGATGTGGAATAGGAGCTGGCAGAGAAGTTGGCAGTGTGTGACAATTCGAGATGTTACTGCCACCACTACCAAGAGGTCCACCCCGACTACAGGTTGTAGGCAGACATGGGAGATCTTAGCTTTAGTAAGCTGAGTCATATGATCATGGTGCTCCGGAGATGATTTGTGGTAAAATTTGTGTCTACTTCACCGTAGCTACAGTACTTATAGACACAGGTGTCCGTCATTATTTCATTGCCACTGCCCTCATTCGAAGCTCAGAGATTCTAATGGAGTCTTTGGCTTGATCCTTATGGTTAGATACTCCTATGAGAGAAGATTTTATGATTACGCACTGGTGCCGGTAGTGATAGCTTACTCTAGGAGGTGAGATATTTGGTTGGGATCTCCTAGTAGTAGCGTCGAGGCCTTACGACGCCATCATGGGTATGGACTGGTAATCTTCCATCCATGCTCAGATAGACTATATTAGGTACATGGTGTAGTGTGTCCGCATTGATGGGACAAGTATTACCTTCACCTGTGAGAAGGGATCCATTGCAGTGTAGGATGGACTTACCCAGAGGATAGTGCAGTCGATCACTCATCATTTCCCCTGCCTTACCCTCAGAGCTGTTGATGTGGAGAGTCTGAGCTATCCTATAGTGGTGGACCTGTACAAAGATTATTACCCCAATGATATCTTAGGTCTACCTCCTCACATAAAGGTGGACATTTACATTTACTTATACCCCGATACGGCATTGATATCTTCACCAGCATATATCGGATCACTCCTACAGAGCATCATGAGATCCAGGTACAACTAGAGGACTTCCCAGGGAAGAGATTCATTTGGCCTAGTTTTTCTTCCTAGGCATCCCTGATTTGGTTCTCCAAGAAGGCTTATGGGAGCTTGAGGCCCTGTGTTGACTATCGGTGCCTGAACCAGGTGACCGTGAAGAGACAGTACCCACTTCTGAGGATTGATGAGCTCTTTCATCAGTTGAAAGCATCACGGTGGTTCTCGAAGATAGACCTCTGATCAGTCCATTTCCAACTCATAGTATGAGACAAGGATGTTCATAAGACGACATTCAAGTGTCGGTACGACCATTAAGAGTTCGTGGTTATGCCATTTGTCCTGACCAATGCTCCAGCAGTGTTCATGGGACTCATGAACAAGATCATTTAGTCATACATTGATCTCTTTGTAGTGGTCTTCATCAATGACATTCTGATCAACTCGACTATTGAGGAGGATCATGCCTATCATTTGTAGGTAGTTCGGGATAGACTCCGAGAGCACCAGCTTTATGGTATTCTCTCAAAGTTCCGGTTCTAGATCTGATAGGTTCACTTTTTGCGACATGTCATATTCACGGCTGGAGTTGCAGTGGATCCAGCGAAAATTGAGGTGGTACTTTCTTGGGATCCACCTAGGAGTGTGACAGATGTATATAGTTTAGTGAGTTTGGATGAATATTATAAGAGGTTTTCCCTGATTTCTCCAGAATTACAGCACCACTATCAGCCTTAACGAAGAAAGAGAAACCCTTCGTATGTTTTGAGAAATTCTAGAGGAGTTTTCAGGAGTAGAGGTAGAGGCTAACTAGTTCCCCCATCTTGAGGCTTCCAGAGCAGGGTGTAGGGTACGTAGTTAATAGCAACGCATCAGGGACCAGACTCGACAACTGAGACATCACAAGAAGAACTATGGTACCCATGACCTGGAGTTAGCAGCAGTGGTATTTTACTTGAAGATGTGGAGACAATATCTGATGGGAGAGTGTTTTACAATGTAGTCTTACCACAAGAGTCTCTTGTGTATCTTCTCTCAGAAGAACCTGAGCCTAATACATCGTCGTTGGCTCTAGTTCCTCTAGTATTCTGACTTCGAGATAGTCTATACTCCTAGGAAGGGGAACATTGTAGCAGATTCACTCAGTAGAATGCCTGCTATAAAACTTCTAGGTGAGGTGATCGAGCAGTTGGCCGCTTTATAGATATCCTTTGTGGATAGAGATGGAGCAGCTTTTCTACAGTCTCTTACAGTCACTCCCCCACCTCTTCAGTGAGTCCGGGAGGCGCAACATGTGGATTCTGATTTTGAGGCATGACGTGCTTAGATATCCATAGGATAGGCACCTGATGGATTTTCTAAAGGTGGGGAGAGCGTCATCCTCTTCAGTGGACTCGCCATGCTACCAGCATCACTTTAGGAGGAATTGTTTAGGGACTTCCACACATCCCCTCTAGCGGTACATACAAGAGTGGAAAAGATGTACCAGGATCTTCGACGATGGCACTGGTGGCTGGGGAAAGAAGAAAGAAGTAGCAGAGTTTGTCTCTTGGTGCCTCACCTGCCAGCAAGTGAAGGCGGAGCATCAGGTACCAGCAGGCTTGGTCCAACCTTTAGGGGTCCCAGAGTGGATGTAGGATAGGATATATATAGACTTCGTGATAGGAATTCCACATACATCTAGGGTTCATGAATCTATTTGGGTGATCATCGACCGACTCACCAAGTCGGCCTACTTCCTACTAATTCGAGAGAAAGGTTCAGTAGAGAGCTTGAGACGCCACTATGTGTCAGAGATTGTGTGGCTACATGGAGTAACCTCGACGATTGTCTCCGATCATGATGCAAGTTTTACTTCTCAGCTATGGAAGGGGTTGCAAGAGGCTTTCAGGATTCCACTTCATTTGAGCACCACCTTCTATCCTCAGTTGGATGTCCAGACTGAGAGGACCATTCAAACCCTCGAGGACATGATGCTTGATTGTATCCTCGACTTTAGTTACAGCTAGGAGGATCACTTTCCCTTGGTGGAGTTTTCATACAACAATAGTTATCACTCTACCATTGGGATGGCCCCTTTCGAGGTGTTATATGGGTGACCTTGAAGATCACCTTTGTACTGGGCTGACCTAGGTGATTCAACACTAGTGGGACCAGAGATGGTACGGGCTACCACAGAGAAGGTGCAGATCATCCAAGAGAGGATGAAGACTGCATAGAATAGAAAGAATTTGTATGATGATAGGAGACGGAAACTTATGGAGTTCGAGGATGGTGACCACATCTTTTATGGGTCTCACCTCAATTAGGTTTGTTGAGATTTAGCCGAGACGGAATGTTATATCTAATGTTCATTGGACCTTTTCAGGTCCTCAGCAGAGTTGGAGAGGTGGCTTACCACTTAGCTCTTCCAGCTCAGTTGCACCAGGTGCACGATGTCTTCCACTTATCCCAGCTGAGGAAATACATGCACGAACCTTCTCATATCATCAACAATGGCGAGCAGGATGTCGATGATGGGGTGAATTTTACTATGGTTCCCCTAGAGATTGAAGATCGGCAGGAGCAGATCCTTCGTGGATGGTTGATACCTCTTGTGCCTGTTCGCTGCCAGCACTGGAAACTCCAGGAGAGCACATGGGAGTGGGAGGCTCATATGTGTGCTTAGTACACCAACTTGTTTACCTAGTTTTAGTTGTGGATTATGGAGAGCTAGATCCTTGAGGTGGGGATAATGTAGAAGACCTGAAATTTCCATGTATTTTTTTTAAATAAATGTGAATTTTACGAGTCCAAAAAAATTTGCGGCATGTGATTCTGATGCCCGAAGTGCCCACAATTAATTTCGGAAAAAAATTTAGGTACGTTCAGTAAATGTGAAAGTGGGTTTTTCTAACTTTTTAATCAAGGCTAGGAATTGAAATTTGAGAGCATCGTTGAACTTGCAGTGTCAATATTTTCTTAAGGAGACATTCACCTTGACAGCAGTTGGTCGAGTATTGTAGTTAGTTTTTGGGTTTTTCATGAATGAATAAAATAAAAATAATTTAGTGTATCTTTATTTATTTTATTTGTTAAAACCTCAATGTGGATGTTGAGAAGTGGGGAAAACCATACCTTAACCTCCCATGAGGGTTTATAGTGGTGGGAATCACCCAAGCCTATCCTCCCATAAGAGGTTATGGTGGTGGGGACCATCCAAGGCCTAAACCTCTCTACTCCCTCATTAAATGTGGGAGAGCCTCTTCAACTCCTCAAATATTAATTGTTCCAACCCTCCTCCAAAATAATTAATCCAATGCACCACTTTAATTGTGCCAACATATGAGATTAATTAACCCAATTAAAATTATATACCAACAATCATAATAGATCACATAATCAATTATTTTGGGGATAACATTTCATTTTCATGAAATTGGGAGAGGATGAGCTTTGGGAGAAAAGCTATCCAATAAATAACACTAACCAAGAATGCCTATCCTACAATGATTTCTTCTCCAAACTCTGTCGAAGGATCTCCAATGACGTACGAACTCACAATCGATGAAAACACCGTCCATACCAACGTCCATCTTTTCCCAACGATTAGTCTTCTTATTTGTGACCTCGTCGATGTCATCAAGAAAATGAGGTAGGGATTTACTACAATATGATTATCACATTACATGTTCTCCCCTTATAATTATTTTGTGGGGTTGGAAATAGTGATTGATGAGGATTTTAGGGAGGGTGTTTGATTATTTTTATTTACCAGTTCTTAATACTCTTGTTCTTATTGAACTATATGCTACCACCCTAATACAGAGGGTATGGGCCAAAAAAACATGGTCCGACCCCTCCAAAAATATTATGTTGACTTGTGGTGTTGAATGAGATGAAGGAAACGGCGCAAAAATATCTTCCCATAGCCATCGCCGCATCGTGAACTCTGCGCCCTAACGGCACCCTCACGGACGAGCCGCCACCACCGTCCGCCGAGTTGTAGGTGTCATTCGCCGAGCCATGCCACCCATGGCCGTCGTCGCACACCGCGCCACCTCTTCCCTCCGCCGCGCCGCCGCCGCTACCCCACCGTCACACTGCCACCACCTTCTGCCAAGCTGTTGCTGTCATCCGTCGTGCCGCACCACACCCGGCTGTCAGCGATGGTCCCACTGCCACTGCCGACCGCCTCGCCGCCACCGCCTTCCGTCGAGCCACCGGCCGAGCCGCCCCGGCTGCACCTCCCACGTCCATCTGAGCCTCCCTGAGCTGACTCTCCCACGGCCCTCTGAGCCTCCCCATCCCCACTACCCACAGAATTCTGAGCCGCCCTGGCAACATCACCCTCCTTGCAGAGCCACCCATGTTGAGCCACCCTGCGGCCTTGAGTCATTCACGGCCGAACCCCTGCGGCCCCTCACAGCCTTCTGGATCACCCTCGGGCCAGATCTAGAGGTCTGGGCCAAACCCAACAGGCCATGCAGCACTGTGGGCCGGGTCAGACCAGACCCGGGCCCCGTACGACCCATTTTAGATCTTTTGGCCATACCTTTGGCACTGGATGTCAGTTTGACGAACTTTCAGTGGAATTGGGAACCTTGGAGTGAGACGGTCCCTTTGAGTGTTACCCCAATGAGATATAGATTGAGATGGGGTAAGATCAGGTTGGATCAAGAAAAAAATCCAACGGGGGCCCCGGGATAAAAAGGATAATAACTCACAGACCGGGCGTCCGATTGACGCGCCATCTGTTACGTAGGACCCTATGACCTGGCGGAACTTTGAGATACTTCTTCACGGGACATCATCGTAGTTGGTGTATCGACCAGTAGCTTTTGGAGTGGATCCTCTTAGAGAAGAGATAGCATAGTGTGGGAACCTAGTGGTTGGCTGAGACTTGATCACTGCTGACCATTTCGGCTCGGATGGACTTGATAGGCCCAATGGGGAGCGCCTTGGTGACATGGAAAACCCACAGTGGGAAGCGCCTTGGTAATGCGGCAGTCCCACTGTACTCGATAGGAGGAGTACCTCATAAATCCACAAGGGTTAGTGCCTTGGTGACATGACATTCCCACCGTGGGGAGAACCTTGGTGATGTGGTAGACCCGCTGTACTTGACCGGAGAAGTACCTCAACAATCCAAGGTTAGTGGGAATAACCTATGTGTGATGTGGCAGGCCCATTGTATTCAATAGAGGAGCAGTTCTCAAGAACCCAAGGTGTTCGACGTTCTGACTGGAAATATTAATTGATATTACCCCTAGAATAAATCATATTGTGAGCTAAGTCAGTACCTTTGCGTTTTCCTCATGATTGAGATGGATTACTTGATAACTTAGGTATATGTATGGGTATATAACTAAGTAGGGTTATTTTTTGATTTCATACATTTTGGTTTATCCTTGGTAGATTTTTTGAGACCTTGAGGGTCTCGATGTCCCTACTGAGTATCATTGTACTCACCTTTGCATGGGATATTCATGCACCTTGTTGTGTTGGATGCAGATTAAGAATAGTGCTGATTGAGGCTTAGAGTACCAGGACTAGACGGTACCCAGAGGTGGACCATACGACATGTCAATGTGTAGAGGATACAACTAGACATGGAGTGTTGAGGAGGCAATATATACCTACCATTCAGGTAGGAACCCTGGAGGATGACCCAGTAGCTATTTTCCTTTTTCTTCAGTTTTTTTTCTTCCCAGTTTTTCTTGTACCTTTATTGTAGGGCTTTTATTTCAGCCCCTTTTTACTTTTAGCACTATTTTGTTCTATATAGTTGACTTGTGTTCGTATCATGTTGTGTTCCGGGTTTCATGTGTTTACAAGTTTATGGAAATTCCTTCCCAGTTTTAGGGAATACACCTTTGGTGCTAGTTGCCAGCACCTAACCTATGGAAGGTGGGATTGGGGTTAGTCATGGCATAGGACCCAGGAGATGGGTCATGATAGAGTCCCTTTGAGAATGTAATATGACAAATCATTAGCTCTCAGGTCAACAGGTATTTATTGAACACTATGACTATGATGGTAAATTATTTTCTAATTACATAGAAGAACCTGAGAGAAGATGGGGGTATATAGAAGATCAGGGTAGTCTATTGACATAGTAGTTAAGGGAATATAGGAAAAATTACCATTTTGAAGCTTCCCATGAGTCGAGTACTAGTTAGGTTTTGAGTACTGGTATCTTAGTTTCCTATCATTAGTGTGGAATATGAGTCGACATGAGGAATCAGTGTGATCATGACCCTGTTGAGTGCCGATCTAGCAGTAGGATCAAATACATAAAACATTTCGACATTTCCTTCCCTAAAAGAGTGAGGGGTAGGGGGTTAGATCTGAGGCTAGATTCAAGAGTAGGATTCAGGGTTGTGCATTAGGTATAGATCTGGAGAAGTTCCTGTTGATCAGGCTGAGGTGGTGGTGGTCATGGTTTCGGAAGCTAGACACCAGTTACACCAAGACATCATAGTGGGCCTACACTATTTACAGTGGTTGTGTCATTGGGCCACGGTTCAAGCTAGACATATACTACACAACCTACACCCAAGGATCTGAGTACTAGACCATATACTGAGAGAGGAAGGATTATTTTAGCCTATATTTTAGTATCTACTCTCTTTGACACAAGTGAATCACATAGTTTCATATTTGTACCTAGGGTATAAAGAATTGGGCTTGTGATTCAATTTTATGAGGGTGTTGTGATGATATAAGCTCTATTGGGGATCGTAATTGAGGATTTATGTTAGTGCACATAGTACCCCCTAGATGTTAGTGGGTGTCACATTATCAAGAATCATTTCGACATCGATATGGTCGGGTTTCATGTCATAATTGGGATGGACTGGCTAATGCCTTATCGAACCAATGATAACTTCTATCCTAGGAGGGATACTTTCACATCGCCATAGTTTATAGTTTATACAGAAAAGGGTGAATGGTATTTCTAGGTGATTAATGTTGGACAACAACATTGTGGGTTTAGTGGGATGATAGCCTAGATCTCATGTTTTACCTAGATGATCAAGGAGCGTGTCATGTAGAAATTCATTTATTGGTTGATCATTTCATCAACATCTTATCAGATGAATTTTCTTGTTTACCACCTAATAGATAGGTGGAGTTGTAACAATTAGAATTATTATAAATAAAAATTATCCTTTTTGATTTGTTTAAATTTCTCATCAAGAAATATGGTTATTGAAAACACATGCACTTATTTTGTTTTATAATATACTATTGGACTTAAAATACCTTTATAAATCAATACCATTGATAATATATCTTTTGAACAGTGATAGCATGGTTAGTATAAATGTAGGTTTTTAACAAATCCAATTGTCACAGAAGAAAGAAGTTATGTACTTGACCAGTGGGATCACACACTATGAAGTCCATTTATCAGAGCTTCTGAAGGAGATAAAATTTATAGTATTTTACATTGATGAATCCCAAGATTATATCCAAAGTCTTAAAAATGAGAGGTAACATTTATTAAACAAGTTCATGCTCAACAAGATCCTGACCCAAAACCTGTTTTCCAAACTACCCCATGAAAGTCCCTTCATCACAAACCTTACCCTTATGGTGTTTGATGGTGTATTGAAGGGATATGTATCAATACCTTATAAATATTTGTATCGATATTAATTTTTATAAAATAATGAATATATTTCCACCATATTTTTATTACTTTATAAATTTTTATTTTGATAAAACAAGATTAATATTTTTACTTAATATTATAATTCAATTATGGAATATATTATGTTAAATTAATGATTTTGTGATGTAAATAATATTTTCATAAAATTTTATATTAAATAATTTTTTGTAAAATATAAATTTTTATATAATTTTTAGGAAGTCGAATGTACTATTAATAAGGTTTTAAAAATTGTTATTGTAAAAAACAAGTCATTCTCAATACATTCCAGCTATTAGTTTAAAAGTGAAAATTCAAATATTTAGAAAATTATTTTAATAAATTTTTTAATATTTTTTGAATTAGAACTTGTAAATTATCCTATTGTAAAAGTTTTATAATTTAATGGGACAATCAAATTTTCGGGTAAAAATATTGTATCAATATACTTTGTGCTTTATAACATCATAATGAAACAAAAGTAATTTTATAGTAAATATAAATGGTATATATGACCAAATAAATTTCCCCCCTATAAAATATTTTTATTTTATGTTTATTAAGTTTATTTTTTAGAGCCATTATAAATCCTCCAAAGCCTATAATATATTTTATGGTATTGAAATTATTTATTTTGGAGTGTGACTCACCGCAATATATGCTAGATAATTATTTTAATAATTTAGGAACCTAGACATATAGATCAATATAACACACTCCAATTTGGAAGAAACCATAGGCAAAAATGATGTGATGGATTATGGTTTTGAATATTTTATTATGCAGAGTCTAAAACATAAATAATAAATTGATTCCCATTTTTCCTACATAAAACAACCCAATCTCTCATTTATGTCCAATAAAACTCTTTGAAGAAAGTCCATACCCTATAATCCACTCTTTAGAGTCCTCCCAAGGTTCTCTGAAACTCTCTAGAAGACCCTCCCAAGAATTTGGAGTCACACGGTCAAGTAAGGGATCCTCACATTCCACTTCTTCTTTCAATTCAAGAACCATATATGAAAGTACCCTTCCTAATTTTAATTGGTTATATTATAATTCATTTATTATCATTACCTTAAATCCCAATTCATATTATTTTAATGGGATTCCATATATACACTCTCAATTTTAACCTTACCTAAGTCGTTACCATGCCAAAACAATTTAAGGGATTTTTTTTCTCATTTTCATTTAATAGATTATACTATGGTATACCTCATAAATTAAATTTTATTTTGTTGTAATATTTTCTACCATACTCTCCTTAAACTAAATTAATTTATAAATTAAAATGGCCCATTTTCCTATCATTAATCTTCCCATGGCTCTTTATGTACACATGGTACCATAGCGAAATTTCGTAAGTATTCTATTCTCTATTCATGTTTTATCATTACCAAATGCCTTATATTTACAAATTTATAATTTTGGTATATGATTTTAAATTTCTATATTACATAAAATTTGATTTATATGTGATTATATACCCCTTTCTAACTCATCCACCCATTTTTACCAATCATTATGTGAAAATATTATGCTACCTAAATTTCACCATGATTTACATGCCAAAACATTTGTGTGGTGAAGACCATACCCATTTATTATAATGGGTTTTCAAATTCATGCACGTATAAATTTTGATTTGGGACATACACATATTTATTCCACACACTTTCATTGTAGAATAAATTATAATGATGAATGAATACATGTTTTATGATCTAGGTGGCACACTTACGTATGAGAATGAAATTAATATGATGGATTCACCACCAATATCACTCCAATGCATTGGGTGATGTTTAGTATCATGGAATTTCATGTTTAGATAGGGATGGACCCTAATTCATTTATGGTAATTTTCCTCCGGGATTTCTTGGTGTCATTAACATTGACCTATGTTTATGATTCAGGCTTTTAAGTTGTCACATTTTCCATTTTTTCTTTATGGTAAAATTTCATATCATTTATAGTTGTTAATGTTCATGATTACTACAATTTTTTCCCTATTGAATGTCTATTTTATAACATGTTTTATCATCTTCATGTTATACCATGTTTATTCCCTTAATTGGGGTTTTGTCCTAACCCATGTCTTATGTATGTCCCTAGGTTATCCCATGCAGTTTTATGTTCGATGGAGAATTCGGAGCATGTTAAATAAGTTTTCAATAATAAAGTTTTATTCCCTATTTTATGTAGTTATTTAATGTAACTAATTCCGAAAGATGCTAGAAATATCGATCATCTGGGCTGTGATAACTATAGTCTTAAGTAATAAATAATGAATTAATGTGAAATAAATAGCATGGTTGATATAGTTGGTATCAAAGGAAAAGTATTAGATATTTTTTGGAGTGGGATTATAAAAATATAATGAAAGAAATTTGTATAAGAAAAAGTATAAGGAAAATTCTTAAATTTTGGTTATTATTGAGTAATTTTCTTATAAGTGAAATACAACAATGTATGGATACTACATGTGGACGTGGTTTTGGAAGAGAAGTATATTGGAGTAACAACTCTGACAAGGTGTTTTGGGCCCGACTCAGGGTAACCTTGTACATGATTACACGCCTTACCACACATTTGTGTTGAAACTCTCAGGGGATATTATTGGGTAAAATCATATGATCATTATGAACAATTTATAAGGGAATAAAAAAATTCCATAATAAAATATGTTTTGAAATAGTTCATAGATAACATAGATTGAATCCTAGAAATTCATATAATAAAGATGTAAATTTAGTTTATAAGTTATCACTTTATTTTCAAGGATTCCCTTTTCTGGGAATAATAGTTTAAAAATAATCACCCATAATTTCCCTTTACTATATTCAATGTACGAAAATATGATGAACCAGTTAAACAATTGATGTGTCTTTCAATGTGATGACTGACCCAATAAGATACCCAACCTGATGGGAGAAGGAATCATGAACTTTGTGGTGATACTCTCTTAGCTGAAATTTGTTCTCAATGGAAACAAATATCAAGAAGATTTCCCAAACCCCCCAAAAAGAGAAAATGCCACATTCGAGATCTTCATGCGACAAATATAGCGACCTAGGATTAATATAATTTGATATTACACCATTTTAAAATAATATTCAGTACATTACTGTAATACATTCATGTGGACCGTAATAGTTTTTTATATATGGAAACATGGAAATAAAATAAAATCTTAAAAATCTTTCATAAAGATCTCCACATTTTGAGTTACTACATAAAAGCATTCCTCTAAACCTGTGGTACGGAAACATAATAGTAGGTGCACTCAGATGCTCATCAAGGGTAAATAAAAGAAATGAGTCAGAATAAAATAAAAAAGGGTATAGAACATGAGAATAGAATTTGAATATCATACCTCTCATATTAGAGATCATAATAAATATTCGAAATACAAAATACATGTATTATAATAGAGTTAACTAAATAAGTCATTAAATCACTACATAGGAATGAAAAATGGAATTTGGGAATACACATAAGAATATAATATGATTTACATAGTTTCCTAGGAATCACTACCAAGACAATATTGGTAGTATGGGTTCACTCCCCATACCATTTTGGAAGTCCTTATTCCCTCCCATGTCCATCTTAGAATCATGAGCTCACTCCCCATACCATCAGGGTAGTCATGGTTTACTCCCATGTCCATATTAGTAACATGAGTTCACTCCTCATACTATCTTGGAAGACATTTTTCACTCCCATTTACATCATATTAGTCAAGTTTCATTCCGAATACTATCCTAGCCTATGTGGACATTACTCAATTTAATTTGATTTTCCATCTTTATGGTGTCTTTGATGATATTCCTAAATTATTCATAAGGAATTAATTATTGAATTAGTTATGATACTTAATGATAATATATTTATAATTAATTTAATATATTTTTTTTGGAGTTAGAGCGTGGTTGGGTGGTTGATGGTTGAGAGGATCATGGAATAGGTTAGGTGTTGGTTGTTGATAATATAATGAGGGGATAATTTTTTTAAATAATTGGGGAATAATATTACTATTTTACACAACTTCTATTATATTGGGAGGATGATAAGTCTAGGTAAGATATTTCAAATGACCTGAGTGGGATCCATGAGTGGGTTACCTTATGATAGGATATTCTAGGTAGTTTATTAGGCTCCTAATGAGACATATGTTGTTATAAATTTATGATTTTCTTATAGGGGTCAATTTAAACTTTTTGAAAGGATATGTTACAAATGGGTTCAACTATACAAGATGACCATTTATTTATATATGGATTATACAACCTAGGAACATAATATAATGTAACATTATGATCACATAGAGAAATGTATAAGGGTTATTTTATTTGATTAATATAGAATTAGCTCTATAATATAACAGCATGAGCCAGTGTGTGAGAATGACCAGGATAAAACCAAATGTGATTCCCTTTTTTATTGAGTAGTGAATAATGTGACCTATATTAGGGTAGGTCCCTCAAGCCTTGGGATTTCAATAAGTGGCCACTAAGGAACCTAATTCCTTAAATTGATAGGATAATTATAAAATGGAACTATGACGGGTTTCCAATTCCACACCTTATTTTAGGAGTATAAAATTCCATGCTTGAGTGTTCATTGGTGATAATAACTAATACACTAATTAGGTTAATATTATGATGTCCTTCATGATAATATTTTCATTTTATGGACACTATTACAATATTAAACCTATGAGATGGGTAGTTTTTGTGTGTGTCCTAGGTCATTCCATTGGATTCATAGATCGATTTGTGAGTAATATGTGTGTAAAATTTCTGGCCTGAGTATCCTAGGGATATTTTGGGTTGGTGGAATCAAATTATAGGATGACAAATCATTCAACTTATCTATAATAAATTTTTATATATCACATCATTGTGATTAGTCTCTCACTAAAATTATGTTCATGTAGTTATGAATATTTCACCTAGTCTATCCTATCATTGGTAGATCATCCACATTGATACTTCTGAATTGGAGATTTATTGTTATCTTTAGATATTATCAATTATATGTCATTAAACCTATAAATTTTTTATGGGTGATTCATGATTCAAACAATGTTACCACATTCAATTTTTTCCTGAGTGGGGATGCCTCATTCAAAAATGATTGAATATTCAACATGGTTTCCACATGGTTCTTGATTGTCCTCCTTAGGTCATCCTATAGGATTTCTCATTCACATTAATGATTTTTTGGAGGTACATCATTCCGGTTGAAGTGTATTTTAAAGTGATATATCATTCACATGGTGATAAATTATTTAACCTAATGTTTTTGGTGATATATCATTTAAATGCGGATGAATCATTCACATTGACGTGGTTTTTTATATATAATTCAAATTGTGATGAATCATTCAACCACTATTGATGGTTATTATAGTGATATATCATTAATGTAGTGATAGATCATTTTCCCTGTCATTATGTTGCGATACATCATTCACCTAGTGATACATCATCCACCCCAAGATTTTATGGGAATATATCATTTAATAGGTGATACATAATTCAACTTTTTCTGTTTTTATAGTGTATTGTATTCCCATGATGATGGATGGTGGTATATCATTCACCTTAAAGTTGTGTTGGTGATATATCATTTACCTATAATATCAAATGGGTTATGCATAATTCACCCCAATGTTATGATATGTAGATTTCTTGTTCTCCCCAATTAATGATATGAGTGTTGATAGATAACTCATATTCATGATGTGTTCTAACTATGGGTGCATTTTCCAATTTTAACACTTGTCCATGTAGGTATATTTCAACCATTAGGGACAGTCATAAAATACCCAATATGAAAACTAGTGTATAAATTACATTCTATAGATTACTTCCATTTAGTATAGGTTGATAAGTTGTGAGAGATTTATGGTATTGTGGAGACATGTTCAAGGTTAGGTTAATGATAGTGTGGGATTATAGTTATTTTATTTGTTGTTTTAAATTTTTTATACAGAAGATATTATGTTAGGGGATATTCTATCTATTGTCTGAGTGTATGACCTTCTTGTGTTAGATTTTGATATTTTATGAGTATGTTATTTTTGTGATTATATATACAAAATAACTACTTATTTTTTACATTTTTTATATTTTTATAAATATTCTATTATTTATTAATTTATTATTTAACGATACTAAAGGGTATATTATTCACTCGTGTATTATAAGACACACACTAATTTTATCATATGTTCAGATGTTTTTAAGGTCACATGCATCAACTTGACTCGTAATGGCGGGATACTATGAATTAAAAAGTAAAATTTTTTATCACAACATTGTTTTATTCATATTTTGATATGAAATATGGTTTATGATGTTTGGTATTGTCAGTGTCAGGATAGATTTTTTGTTTATTCCTAAACAACACATATATAAAATAATGTTATATTTTTTAATGGGTTGGGATAGTTTTTCATTGTTTGTTCTACCATAGTTGAGATACTTTTGATTTTAATAATGTTTTAGTTGTTTAATTTTGGTTTTTATCTTTTCACAGGGTGGTAAGAGGCATGTGTTAATATATCATATTCATATCATAGCCTTCACATCGAATTAATGTACTTGTTTGTGATTGATGTTCTGATTTTGATGATAGTTTGGTTTTATAAATGACAAAATAACATATATCATTTATTCTCATATAACGTTATCATTTAAATGTAGTTTAATAAACAATATATTTTGGATCTTATTTCATATATGATGATTGATTATGTGGATATATGTGCATTTGATACCAGTAATTGTGAGTGTGTAGGTGTTCCAAGAGTCGAATCGTAATGGTATGTGATATCTATATAATAGGTTTTTTACTAAGTAGTGAGGTTTTTGCATACTACTACCATTAACTTATTATGTAAGGATTTAAATTTTGTGATGACTCTAGACAAGGTAGTTTGGTCAGGGTTTTTGGATATACAATATTAATTAGTGATATGAGATAAGGTGTTTGATAAGAAATATCTATCAGATGATAAAGAACAATGTAGGGAATTGGATTTATGGAATATTAAATTTTAGGTATATGATCCAAATTCTATGTGTAGGATCCCAATGATAATATATATATCAATATAATGGTTCATTGATTATTATCCTTGTGGGAGGGAAATTTTTCTATTTATACATAGGATGGGTTCTGAAGGGGTGTCTAGAGGAATGGGATTTTTCTAAGCATGTGGATGACTTAGAGATGAAAATATGGGTAAATTTTTCATGTGATCATGTTGATTCATGGAAGGTGTGATCATTTATATGGTGTAACAGTGCACGTAATACCTTAGTTATGTATTGGAAATAAAATATTGAATTATGGTACACGTGGGGAATGTGTCTGTAATTCCTTTGAGTTATAGTTAATTGTTTCACTATGTGTATGATCCTGAGACTGATATGATACAAATAATGTTAACATGAATTGAGTGGTATGTCTTAGTTGAACTATTCCCTATTCCTTATTGTATATTCCTTAACTAATAGCAGGGAAATTATACACCATTATTAGTGTATTTAGAATAATCTATTTCAATGGAAACAAGCGAGTGAAATTTTTATAGACATACAACTTGATGGTTAATGTATCCTAAGATCATTTAGGGATAGATGGGATTATATGTGGTTAGTAATGATTATTAGGGATGGGTTGTGGGATATTCTAATTGTTGGATTATTGGAAAGTATATAAGATTGGGACATTGAGGGGTCCTAGTTTTATAAGTCATGAGGGTTAAGTCATGGTGAAAGTTTCAATGGATCATGATTTCATGTGATGTCTTCTAAGTGTGTGGCTTGGACTGAGTGGGGTTTGTATGGTCCCCAAATATTGTCTCATAATATGACCTTGAGAGATTCCTATGTGTCATAATATGGTTCATGACTTATATGTTTTCCTAGGTTCTGTGTAGATAGGTTGTGGGGCAGTTGATGAATTTTTATCAATAATTACACATGTACTGTCATCAAGTAAATGAAATAGTATAGAGGTGAAAGATGCATTGTCTTGTCAAAATACTATGTAATGGTGTGTAACCCTCACATTGTATCATGAATTTGTCAAAAAATGGGATTCTGTAATGGTAAAAAGGTGTCATTGACTAGTGGAATCCAGTGTATTGAGACATTACCATTGCATGGGATCAGGACTCTATGAATTGATAGTGAAATGAATAAGTGGTCATGATAATTATGATCATTCTAGAATGGTAAACTAATATGAGTGGTGAGTTATCAAATTTTATAGAATGTAAGAGGCAATGTAGGGACCATTAGATCATGGGAGAAATTAAGGGACTTGGTGGTTCTGTGCATTTACTGAGGAAATAGGGAATTTTCTCAACTATAATGAGTTAGGAACTACAGAAATAATGAGTCACTAGTAGGGATACATTGTGTTCGATGACTAGTTGGAATGTGAGTTTTATATGATGGTGATTAGATTCAGATAAGATGGTTTATTTTTTTGAATTAAATTAAGAAATTATAGAATCGGGATATGGGATTTCATGTAACCTAGATTGGGAATTGTGGGAAGGGTCAATAAAAATGTATTGAGTAAGAATCGTGAGCATTGGCATTCAATTAGAGGTGACTTTAATGTTGATTCCTATAGTGGATCTAGAATAGAGTAAATATTGTGGTGTGGAGCAAACCATAGATGATTTGAGTGTGTGAAAAATCCTTTTTAATGATCATCAGTAACAACTATGAGTTTTATATTGGTATAATTAACTTGACAATGGTTTTTGTTTTTCATCGAAATATTGAGGCAACATACCGAGTTATGTTCAATGAATATAATATTACTAGATATTGATATTTATCAATGATTATTAAGTAAAATCTAGATATTTTATTCACTAAATTTTATTTTTTATGGTCTACTATTTATTGAGATGACTGATTATGAGATTTGTAAATGGATTGGTTGAGTGAATAGTATTTTGACATGCCAGTGCTTATAGATAAGTATAGTGGCTCATACAATGGAGAATGGTTTTTTATAATAAGTATAGTATTAGGGTTAAGACTGTGGGTTTTTATGATAATTATAGAGTGTTGATTGGGTATAAAATTGAGAGGGTGATAGTCTAGTATATCTTAGAGTTGACGACCCTCAGTTTATGGAATCAGAAAATTGAGAATTCATAAATTCTATTGATATTGGTTCAACAACAAATCATTTGTGGATTTGGCTGGCACCGCGATGTGTGGAATATTAGGTTTTTATAGACTCCCGGTGTAGGGGGGTATTGGATACGATGTCTCACATTAAAATTAAGTATAATTACACAGATAATGATCAATAAAGATTGTTTAGGTGATGAATATTTTTTGTATTGATGCAACCTTGAATAGTAGGATATTGGGAGTTAGTACATGAATTACATATTTTTAATTGATAAAGTTAATGGAAAATTCATTTGAATAATTCTCAAAGAAGAGATGTGTTTTGGTGAGGAAGCTAAAATGATCCTCACAAGTTCATGCCATAGTGTTAGTGAAAATCAATGTTTTATTGTATATGGGAGTTGGGTTGATTTTATTTTTTGGTTTTTTATCAATAATTTGAATTTAATATGTATTTGAAAGACAAAGGGATTTTTATTGAGTGTTATAATGGTCTAATTATGATATTAGTGAGTTTTAAGGGTAGAATATGGTGATAAATGTATGGTTGTGATTATTTTGGGTCAGAAATTAGTTAATAAACTAGTATTAACTACTCATTAAAGGTATTAGTGGATGTTTTTACTAGATGGTGTACCATAAGGTCATTATCTTGAATTGAGTTATTAGTGAGGCCATAGGTATTTGGTGTAGGTTCACTAGGTTCCAATGATAATCTGGGGGTCCTTTATGGAGGGTGAAATGTGTAGTTTAATTTTTTAACCCCTTTAGGGATTTAGGGCATGAATTCCATGTTGAATATGGAGTTGGACCCTCTCTGATCTCTATTTTCCACTCCTATAACTTTTTCTTTGAATGGAACTGGTCATCTTTATTCAGTATTTTTGGATGAGTTACCTACTCTTCGTATTTCCTATATATCCAATTCCATCTAATTTTTGTTGGGTTGAATATTGGGTTTTGATGTTGATTCCACTAGATCATGATGGAGTCATATCGAGATGAATGTGATTTCATATGACTTGGAATGAAGAGGTTCTGAGTGGTTGAATGTGAATAGTTGAATGTGTTTTTGGTTATGGGTTATAACCCTGATTTTTTTTTCAGGAAATTAGTTGTCATAAATAATAAATTTAGGTGGGTTCTTACAACTCAGATTAGAAGTGATCTTGGGGATGAGTTAGGTGTGAACCACACTATTTGGTATGATATTTTGGTATATTTACACCACTATGTGATATATTCCATGGATTTTATTTGGAATTAATGGTTTAAAGTAACTTTTTAAGACTTATAATTAATTAAAATTATTTTTATGGAGTTAGGGTCTTCTATGGGAGATTTATGATCAAAAATGGATAGTATGTGCATGGGAATTAGTGCTATAGAATTTCATTAGAGGGTTACTCCATTTTTAAGGTAGTTGGTTCTTAATATTACCTATTTATTTGAGTTTTATTATATTATTTAGAAGGTAAAAATAAGTGTGTTGGAGAGAATGAACCAAGTGGGTTCTATGAGTTGGCTGAATATGAATGTCTATACTGGGGAGTCGATTTGACCCTTAAAATTCCTATATTGATACAAATTTATAATTTGGTCTATAATGACTATTTAGTCAAAGTTAAAGGACTTTTTAGAGGACATGGAACCATGACCGATATCTATTATTTGATTAATTTATCCTTTTTCATAAGAGGGTCAGGTAGTGGTTAGTGGTGCTCACCAACAATGATGGTTAAAAATGAGTCTCTTTTATTATTATATAATTTCATGCATGAGATACGAGGTTGAGTGGGTATGTGATAATTACATTTCATGGAAAATGTTGTTACCTTATCTCTTGAGTGGTTATTTGGGATACATAGACCATCGTATGTCCCTCAAAAATTGTGTATTGACCAAGTGGCCACTGAAGTCCAAAATTCCTTGGGAAGTGGTAAGATAATTCATGATTTGAACCATTTGGATTGTTTCTTAAGAGATAAACTTTATTTCGATTCATGTATGATATTATTGGGTGTTACTTGTATTTGTTAACTCACATATTTTTTAGGAAAAGTGGTGATATATCCATTGTGATAGGAAATTGGTTTGGTGATCATCATGATGGAATGAACTTTTTGAGATGGTTTAATGTATGATATCATATAAGATTCTATTAGAGGATGGGAATGATATTTATATATTAGGTGTTATAATCCATTGGAATGATTAGACATAAGAAAAATTGGAAAATTAGGACCAAATCCTTAGGTTATAAGTCAATTTCCTTGTCCATCATATGTGTTGATATACCCTATTATATAGATTGTTCATTCGCTAATATTTTGTAAATTTGGTAATGAATAATTCACCTTGGGTATTACGGAAGAGGTATAACTTGTTCTTCTGGAGATGATTAATTATTATTTAAATTAAGTGGTTATTTCTTTTCAACTTGTGACATAAATTTTTACATGTTATTCATATAGGGGTAGATAATATACCTAGTGTTGTTCATGGATATGAATCATTCACCCTAGTTTTTTTAGCGGTATATTATCATCTTAGGAATTAGTCAGATAGAGATATAATATTTTCATGGTGATACATGGTTAACCCTACTATTATTGGTTATATTTTTTCAACTATAAATACATTGATAACCATGATATTTTATGGATACATACATCACTTGGAGATAGATCATTTTTATATTTATGATGTTTGGATTGGGGATAGATAATTTACCCGGAAATAAATCATTCATGTTTTCATAGTGTGCTGATACATCATTCACCTATTGATACATCATTCTTACTACTGTTATGTGTTGATACATCATTAACCTAGTGATACATGTTCTTATTTTTGATTTTTGTGGTTCATTATAAATCCTTGAAGACATATGGTGATATATCATTCATCTTGTTTAACATGTTGGTGATATACCAATCACATTAGATATGAGTTTTTGATATATAATTCACCATGATAAATATGTGGGTGATTTTTTATTTATCCATGAATTTGTATATATGAATAAATCATTATCCAAGAATTATTATATGGGTTTGATGTGTCTTTCACACTCATGATGTGTTCAAAATATAGTAGTAAAATAGAATTTTGGAAATGGTATTGTCATGTATGTGCCAACTATTTGGGTGGACAAACGAGTTCCCACTGGAGAAATGGTGTATTCATGATATTCAATGGCCAGAATTCATTTAGTAAATCCATGAAAAAAATATAATAGTTTTTCTTAGTGAAAATTTTTTGGTGTCTTACAATTTTTTGTTCTCACACACTTCATATGCACTTCGGTGCACATACAAAACATAAGTTTGGAATATAGGTTGAGAGATTACCTTTGTATATATTAGTGAGATTGGAGAGATCAACAAGGCTTTGGAGATCTATCTAAGGTGAGTTTTCGGATTGTTTAGGTATCTATTTTTTATTATGATCAGCTATTATGTGTTCAGGTTCATGTTGTAAAATTTTATGTCCCATATGGTTTATATTTTATTACAATATGATTTTTTATATTTTTATGTTTATAATTACACTATTATCCCATATTTTTTAACCTAATGTAATATCTTTTTATATATTTTTAGTTATATAATAATTATTCTTGAATAATATTATAGGATATAGTATTCTCATGTGGATTATCATCCCGTTAATACTAGTCGAAAACCTCAAGTGTAAGAGGAAGTGTTCATCATTTCACATGGTTCCACACTATGGGGACTATTTCGGATGTGTGGGATAATAAAATACATCATCTAATGTAGAAAAATTCTCAACATGAAAAACCATTTGTGTTAGTGATGTTTATTTTTTCATAGGCTGTGATATTTTAATGACCCACGTTTTAATGGGATAATGAATCTGTGGGACGTTTTAATTTTTACTCTAAGATCATTTATTTATTGATTATTATGACATATATAGAATTTCTAAGAGTTGAAAGATTTAAAATATATTTTTTACAGATTTTATGTGGTTTAGTCGGTTTCTTGGTGTATCGAGTGAAAGATAGAGGTGTGAGTATTGATATGGTTATTATCATTTCATATAGGTGTAATATTAGTCTATATCCTATGGTATTTCATCATGAATTAGTTTCAAGGGTGAAGTGTAATTCAATAAAAATTAGTTTTGAAATGAATTATTAACATGGGGAAATGTTTCACAATGACCATTGGGTTGTGCCCTTAAGAAATTGATCATTTATTGTTCTTCAAATAAGATAGTCACAATTACATTAGTCCTTATTACACATACTAGAGGGGGGATATGAATTTTGTTTCTATTCCTAAGATGGTTGCTTCATTGTGAACCCTTGGTCCATGTTGAAATGTAACCCCAACTATGGGGTGTTGACTCATTACCCTCTTTGGTCATGTTATAATAAACCACCTATCCAATATTTCTAGAAGGGGTGGAATCCTCATTTTCTGGTTATATCCATTTTATGTTTAGTTAGGTAGGATATTTAGAGTGATAATTTGGTTAACCATCCCCCTGGTCTCGTCCCATTGATTCCCCCTTATTTCAACTTCATATGGTTGTGTAGTAAGGGTTGTTTGAATACATCAGAGCATGGTAATCCCTTCATTCACTCTCCATTATTTGAATTATTGGCTCTTCATGTAATTTTAGATAGTCAAGTATTAGGATTTAAATATTATTCCAACAAATAATTGTAGAATAATATCTCAAGCATAGGGCCTCACGGTATAGTGGATGAAGGTTGTCTAGAGAGGATGAATGTTTCCCTTTGATAAATATTTTGATAGTGGTTTTTAAGATGATGTATTTTTCAATGGATTCTTCAAATTAGATAAGAATTTGAAATGGTTTTTAATGGTTTCAAAGGTTTGTTTTGTATGCTTTTTATAAGAATTATAACATTTTTCGATGAATAATTAGACATGATTTTATTGTAATGGTGGAGATAAATGAGTTTTTAATGTCTTTTTCTTTATTAGATTAAAATTGTAAATTACTTAAAAATATTTATAATTAATCATTCAAGATTCTTTTTATATGATATGGAATCACGACATGAAAATTATTTTTGGGGGAATAGGAAAGGCATTGACGGGCTTGGCATAAAAAATGGAAACTCTATTTTGGAGGGATTTTTATAACTAATAATTCACTATAGGTGGTTAATTCATGTTAATTTTGTGTGTGTGCATTAGATTTTGGGATTATGGATTGTAAAAATGGTCTATTTGAATTTTGGGTTATAAGATATTCTTAGAACAATCCTTTTAAAATTTAATTGTGTGTGTCATGCATGAGATAGAAATTTAAGGGATGTCCAATAGATAATTATCTAAGGAAATTTGTGTTTATAATTTATTAAAAGACCCCAAGGATGTTTGAATTACTAGACATATTGGGGATATTCATGGAACCTCAGGACTATCTATGTAAGAGGAATAAAATGTTGTGAATAGGTAAACATACCATGGTGTTTCATTAGTCTTGAGAAGTCTATATATTTGATTTTTGGAAGGGATTAATCATATTCCTTTAGTTTTCTAATTGGAATATATTGATGAAAAAATGGGTGTATGAATTAGATTAAATAGAGAGCTCATGTGGCATCCATGTTAGAATGTTGAATTTTTTATTAATATTTCTCTAGTTCACCAAACTCATCACATAGAATGGCCCACCATAAGTCCTGAACCATGTCCCAAATATCAATGGCATTGAGATTGAAACTGAGGGTATCACGACAAAAAATTTGGTGATTATTTCACCCATTTAATTATGTAATACAATCACAAATTCCTAACATAAGCCCAACTTGAAGAATCCATTCACGATAAACTATTATAACTAAATAAATAGTTATAATAAATGGAATTCTACTAAACTTGGAATAGTGATAAATAATGAAGTAAATAATTATTAAAGATAATATTGACAAAAAATCAATTTAATATAATATTTAATTCTACTACAATAAATCCGAAGAGAAATAAATGTGGAATTGGACAATACAAAACATGATCCCAAACCAACACATTGATATTATAGGGATAACAACCAATACCCATGTGACTCAAAAGATAGATTCATGAGTCAATGACCATATTTTTTTAAGGAATATTGATTCCAATAAAATATAGTTTTCAAGACTTCATAATCCTCTATAGGACATGAAGGTTGTATACACACTAATGAGAGTATATAGGGTGTCATCCAACACCCAATAATATTCCATGAAAAGTCTATTCCATAAGTTTTATGAGATAAAACAAGGTATCTAGTTGAAACATAATATAAGAAGAAGTGTTTTGATTTAAATCTTCAAGATATATTTCATTTCATTAGTCACCCATACCAGGTTCTCATTTTAGTTCAGAAACCCATTTTAAACAGCATTTATTGGAAATCCTTACATAATTATCAGATCAAAATTTATCAAACAATAAACTATAAAAAATAAATTTCATGGGAAAATATTGTAAATGATTCAAGGAAAAACTAAATAATATTATTCTCCACCACAAAACACACATCATATCATATGTATAATGAATTTGGGAATGTTGGTAAATCATATGTTAAAAATCTCAAAAGTAAACACAATAGATACTCCTCATTATGGGGAATCATCCTAGTGTTAAATGAGAAAATATTAGTTATTCCTAGTTTAAACCAACATCATATGGACTTTAGTGTTACACTTTCAACCAAAATCACTAAAAATTGGTCGCATCTTTGAAACAACCCAATATCTAGGGGAAAACCTAATAATCGACACCAGCTAGCAAAAAAGTCAACTATAAATCCATCTATCTCTGATTACCCCACTTTTTTACCCCATGTATCCCTATGAAACTAGCTAATCTAAATAGGCCATGATTATTAATCACCAATAATATAATAGTACCCTACAACGAGGAAACAGAAATCAATATCCATTTTCATCCCACCACAAATACTACATATTAAACCAACCCTTTGAATGACAAAAATATCAATAATTAAATAATGTATCAATGTTCACAATGATGATAAGAATAAAAAACATACCTTAATAAGGCTTTATATATTACCACTGAAATTATTTACCCAAGGCCCCAAACATTCCTTTGGTTTGTAATACAGAAAATATACCTTAAAATTCATTTTATGAAACAATTTTTAAAACTATATTAGATCCCATGTTTCTATATATCATAAATTCACCACCATGTTGAAATAACAAGAAATTTATAAATTACATAAACCATACAAACCCTTTATAAAAATTTAAAATTCATTAAAATAGTATACACCCATCTTTAAAAATCATGACTTGCTCAAAAAATATTGGAAAAGTAAATGTTTTTTTAGGAAAACTAAATGTTTATTTTATCAAAAGATTTGAATTAATAAATTAATACTATATATTAAGGTTCCATTAAAACATGAAATACAACAATTATAATTAATTAAAACCATTGAATATTAAAATACAAACAACATATACTTTGATTATGTTGCTCCAAAATTGGTATAGAACTCAAAAAATTCAAGTTCATCAGATAAAAAAGGAAATGTGATGGAAAAATATATATAAATTTATGGAATCACGTCACCTTCAATAAACATCCCTATGATTAGGTCACAAGAGGAGGCTCACAACCAATTAAAATAAAAATCCCAAATTTTAGACCTCCATATGCTGGTGGTTTTATCTCTATGGACACTAGATATAGGGAAGAGGGAGGAAAATGGAATAAACAATGATAAATATGAATAATAATAAGAATAAAATCTATTCCATGAGATGAGATAAATAATTCACTAATATACTACTACAAATCCATAATGTAATGAGAGGAGAGGGAGGGGATACTTAGATAAATCAACTTAGGGTGCTTCATATGAAGTGGGTAATGTGATGGATAAGCCCTCAATTAAATGAAATAACAAAATATAAAACTTTCCAAATATAGATTTGGAATCACGGTATTCCAGCAAAATTTATCAAACTATCTTGTAATTGTGAAATTGACACAAACAATACGAGGTATGACTATGTGGTTTTCTGGATGTATCACAAAATCTCAGAAACAATGCACCCACATTGTGAAACAACAATATAAAATCTCCTCCCACTACCATAGTCTTGGTGTATGGTTATCACTAACCCTATGCTAATAATGCACCTAGGTATAACTCTCCAAATTCTAATAGTTTTATCCCAAACTTTTTTTACTTCTAATAATCAAGGAAATTGAAAAAAATTGAAATAAATATACCAATTTCCCAATGAGTGTCACAACTCTCCCAAACATGAAACATTATGTACCCTAGAAATTCATTGATATCTCTAAAAAATTTGAATACCAAAGCCACACCACATCCAATAAGGATATCATAACCAACCAACTCCCTAAATCCTAATCTCATAATAGAAATATATTTCCCCTCTAGAAAGCCATCATATCCTAACTAGAAACTCACTAATATTCAATCCACTAATAATCTAAATAGACAGACTCATCACACAAAGAAATCAAAAGATATAATCAAAATGATAGGTTGGGATAACAATTTTTCTTACCTACATTGAATTTGGTAATATCAACATACAAAGTAAAAATAAAAATATCTTCCCTAATCCAATGCTAGACCATGAAAAAACATGATCAACACCTCTTTAAAATTCATGGTCAAAAAATATAATAAAAATTATATTACAATCAGGGAATATCTGAAATATAATTTCCCCAGGATGATATTTTCTTAGGTATAATTTCCACATGACTCCCCACTATTTATAAATCACATAATGGATATCATCATCCTTTACCACATAATAAGATATAATAGAATTATTAGTCATATTATATTTCATTAGATGTAATTCCATAAATTAATTTCTATAAACCAAGGTAAAACATGAAAAGTATATATATATAAGACAGGAAAACCATTAATAAAAATTCATGTATTTCTCACAATGGAAATGGTACACATATATTATATAGAAGTAGTCCCAAAAAAATTACAAAATAGAACCACCTAAAACCACTATACAATTTATAAATCCTGAATATAAGTAAGAACATATAATACTATACAAAATTAAACTAGATTCAGGAATTTTTCGTTTGACACACATTCAACATATAAAACCTCTAAAGGTGACTAAGAAAACTTGATAAATGATAGGTCCTCAAGGCATTCATACAAGAGGTATTAGGGATCCCATTTTACCCATTCATAAAAAATAATATTGGTATTTTTTTATTGAAATAGGTATTAATAAGATGATAAGTTATCTCCACACCACCATTTCAATCCTACTTTAATTTATTGCTAGTCATATCACACTCAATGAAACTAGATGGAGTCAAATCATTGTATGATATATGTTTTCATAATAAAATTCCATCAGTGATGATGGACTTATACACCACTTCCACAAATATCTTCATACCTGAATGAAACACTATCAATCTATGACCATAACAAAGGCATATTTAAAATAACCAAGCACTATTTGAATCATTTACAACTAGAATTCGGTATAATTGTGTAATTAAAGTGAAACATTCAATATAATCCTTTACTGAGTGATCGCACAAACAAGCAATCAAAAACTATAACACATTCTCAACTCGGAACTCCATGAGATAATACCATAGGATGAATTCAACACTAAAATATTTCCAATACTTTTCCAAAAATGGATGTAAATTTATACTAACTTTTCACCGTTCCAAATCCAACCCACCGTATGAAGTAATAGTGTACCTCACAATATAGTTTTTAGAAATTCCCTATGAATCAATGATCTCTTTTACTATATCTATCTATCATTTTGAAACATCGAATCCATGATCACTATAAAACACTAGGTGAAAAAAATTACATATTTCACACAAATTATCTATGATATGATAGAAAAATATCCATTCCACCTCATTATGAGTTTGGGAAGAGGTAGATACAAATAAGACCACTCCATGACCATTTTAAGTACTACCCTATGAACCACTACCCAGATTATTCCTTCCTTTAATTTTCAATATCTTTGTAGGGGATATTCAAAAAAAATCATAAACCTTAAAAATAATCAACACATTCTTAAAATAAAGTCACTAATAAAGTGATATCAAAATCCAAATAAATACATGATGAATTTAAAATAGTATACGTAACCATGAAAATCGTATGTATATTTCCGAAACATAGAACGAGACCAAATTTTTAGTATAAAAGAAAAGAAGGTTTATCCAAATAATTTATAAGAATAAAAAAATTTATCCGAATAAATAGCATTTATTATTTCAAATTTTATCCCATACACTATGGGATCTCCTAATTTTATTTGAAATAATAAAATTTATTTATTGAAAACAAACACAACCCAAAGCCATTAATTCATTCCCATCTATTTATAGTTATGTTTTCAAAAAAAATCTTTTAAAATCAACAACAAGTTCAAATTACAACCATGAATCCAAAGATCACCTCAAATATTCATAAATAGTTCTTAAAAGTCATAACAACAGATCCAAATCCAATGTGGGTGAAAAAATAAAATTTACAAAGTGATACTACTATGAATGTTTTAATATATCATGTAAAATTATGAAAGTTCCACTAAATGTCACCATAAATGGTTTCACATTGAATTCACATGGTTTTAAAGATTGTGGACATTAATCATGTACCACTAGACACACTCTTTTTAAACTAAGAATCTATGATTTTCATGGAAGAATTATCAAAATCGTCATAAGACTCGAAGTAGCATAATATTGTATTGGAAAATATCAAGAACCACCAATTGTAAAAACATAAACAAAAAATCATTCATAACCACCCATGGAAAATGATCATCCAATACTAATAATAGATTACATGGACTTTCTTATACCCACCACTAATTCCATGATGTTCTTGTCACATATCTACATCAACCGTAAAATAAAAGAGGGATATGATACCATTTTACAACAAAACTTCTTGGATTTACCTAACCCATCACCTACACTATCCCAACAAAATCCTGGTAGTTATTAGGGATGTAATTTCAGATTTCTAGTTGGATAGTCCAGGTAGTGGTAAACATTAACCTAAAAGGATTTGTTATAAATTGTACTTCGGGTGGGTTTTGATTGTTGGATGTGTATGGATGACTATAATGGATAGTTTAGAGACAGTTCTAGGTTAGCAATGTGGATTCCTTTGGTTAGTGTTTTATTTGAGATATGGTTGGATTTTTTCAAATACCTAGATAATGGAGACGTCTTGGCCTATCTAAGATATATTTTAAAGTGTGTTTACTTGTTCCCTTTAGGGTTAGTTCATGGCCTAAGGGTCATAATGATTTTTTATATATTGGGGTCACATAATTGTTTTATTACGATTTTTGTGTTTCCGAATGGCTCAAGATCATTAAGAGTGAATATTTATTATAGATTGTGATGATTGATGAGTATTATGAGTCTGGTGATGGTTAGTTATGGAATGATATTGGTGTTATCCTCTAGTTGGGTTCTAAGTATGGATCTATAGTTATATTATATATAGGTTGTGATCATATTTTATATATTCTATTTGATGTAAATTCTTTCCACATTTGTGTATCAATAGATTATTAAGTTACATGAAGAAAATGGGAATTGGGTGAAATTGTACACTACAATGGTGTAATTGCTTCCCATGTTTTGGAAAGATTGCCAAAGTATTAGGTGATAACACATTTCTCTACTATATGGTTATGGGTATGGCTATGTATTTACATTCCTAGATAAATTTATTATAAATCATATTGATCATGATGAGGTAGTTTATAGAAAATTTTATCATGTGACCTAGGCATAGGGGTGTGGATATTATACTACCCAGGTTTTTGTCATCCCTAAATGTATGGGGGAATCAATGCATCGAATAATCGGTTGTTACACCGTATTATCAAGTCCCTATTTAATTTTCCCATTTTGGATAATGTGATGATTATATATCCTGGTTTGGATTTATATTTTTATTTCCCATAATATGATTCATATACGCTTGGGATATGTTCCTTTCTTTCTATTCTGCTATTGAGATTCCTATATTCCTAAGCATGTCCCTATTTTTTTCATTCCCTTTATGGTATTCTTAACCAGCTAGGTTAGTCTATTAATCACATTTACCTTAATGAGATTAATATGATATGTGTCAATGCGTGAATTATTTCGAATATTTTCTAAAGTATGTGTGACAAAGTGTCACAACGGTCTAGTTATCACATGATAGATTGATGTGAATTTTTATATCCAATATGTTTCTATTTGATTTATTTTACCTTACATGAATAGAATATATTTGATTGTGTATACAAGTAACACATTAGTGGTTTAATACTATGTTTTATGTTCACGCCTTATGTGGGAACCCTAATGCACGTGCAGGTATCTTTTTTTGATTTAAAGTAATTGGTTTTTATATGATATCTATGGTATAGTTAGATAAGGATTTAGAAGAAAATTTTTATGTTTATATATTTATTAAATTTTGTGTTTTATATTAATCTATATTTTATTGGCTTTATAGGAGATCTTTGAGGCAATAATATATGTTGAGAATGGGAATCATTAATGTGAATGAGTATTCCCATTTTCATTATATAAATAGCTATATATTAGTTTTAATTCCTTGTTAATAATGTAATGATGTATCCTAATATTTTTATTCA
Source organism: Viscum album (assembly GCA_963277665.1). NCBI lineage: Eukaryota > Viridiplantae > Streptophyta > Magnoliopsida > Santalales > Viscaceae > Viscum > Viscum album. The sequence goes on along the minus strand of OY728164.1, from coordinate 1,720,805,160 downwards.
CCTGTTATTCTATGTTGTATTACATAAATTATAATGAACACACAATGGTTTTAAAAACACTACACTATTAAAAATCTTCATATATATATATATAGTGGGAAGGCTGATCCAAATGTCTTTGGGATATCCTAGATTGGTTCATCAAATGGTTTCTAGAATAGTGTTTTACAAAGTTATACTGAATAATACATTTAGTTTGACTTACTATTAGGTACTGGTTGTTTGAAGATATATTTTTTGGAGATTTTGATAAACAATTTTCAGGCTCATAGTTAACCCATGAATATAGGCATTCCAGGATCCAAGGGATAGGATGAATATTTATATATTTTAACTATTATTATTATTGTATTTATTCAAGAATTATTTAATGTGTTATATTTTTATTTAATTTTTTACAATTGTGTTTGTGTGGAAAAGGAGTGTGATTTCATGAATTGAAAAAGTAATTTATATATATATATACTAGACATGTAAATAATTTCTTATCAATTTAAAAAAAATCAGAAATAGAAATGGTTATAGAAAAAGATTAAATGAAATAAATGTGTTTATAATTTTTTTGGGAAATAAGCTATATTTAATAAAAGCATTATCAATAACTTATTACGATTTTTCCTAAGTACCTTATTTGTTGTTACTTCAATAATTGTTACCACATAATAATTTTTATGATTTTATTTTATGATTATACTAAAATTGTTTTAGGGTAAATACAAACCATATAATGTGTGGGTCTTGCTATGTGGTGACATATTTTGCACTCACAAAATAGTATAGAAGGATGGTTGTGCTTATATGAGATGGTTTGTTACAATGGAGGTCGTTGATCTAGTTAATATGGCATGTTTTTACCTTGAAATGGTTTGTTGTTCCTCTTAATTAGGTTAGTTAGAATAAACCACTGTGTGGCTAGTGGTCACAACTATTATGGTGGTCAGTAATGGAAATATAGTATGGGTTAGTCAATGATAATTTACTCAAGGGAATAATGAGAGAGTTATTCTTATTGAGATATGTTAATAGGAGGATTAAACCTACATTGTGCTTGGGTGCCTGTAGCCCCAGGTACGAGGGATGAACCAAGTTTCCATGGGTGGGAATTGCTGTTTTATTTTTCTCATATTACAGTTTATATGATTTCCACCTTGGTGTCTCACTTGGTGTGTGATGTTATTGATTTTGATGTGTAACCCTTGAGAAGGTACGGTATGGGAGAATTAGACCGAGGCCTAGTATGGCAAGGCTTTTTTACTTGGATTTTGATAAAAACATTTTCGGGTATTTCAATTTCATATCTGCATGTATGCTTTGTGATGTGATAATACCATGTGAATAATGTCAAATGTCATGCTTTGTATATTTGTATAGTTTCATGTGGCATGGTATTTGGGTCTGGCTCTTATGAGAGGAGGTAGGTACTGTGGTTGAGGTGGTTTTGATCACCAGGATAGGGCGACTCAGTCGTCGGTCTGAGTCAAGGTTATCTGTTAGGATGGGAATTGCCCGAGGTACTTTTGATACATGGCTCTGGTAAGGGCTGGTAAGGATTCCATGATGTCAGGATGTTGTGGGGTATGGGTAAGGTGGGGGAGAGTAAGGGTACTAGTTATATGATGCCTTTTACTGCTTTACATATCTGCATTATATATGAATATATTGTTATGTATGTGGGTTGTCTAACCATTTAGGGTATTCAGTGGGTTACTTTTTGGGTGAATTAGATGGAGCTTTAGATGAGATATGGATCAGTGCTACAGGAGAAGGATCAGGTTATGGATCTGTTGCTGGTAGAGTAGGAGCTGTAGGTATAAGATCAGGCACGAGATCAGGTTTAGGAACCAGTGCAGGCAGGAGAGCAGTCGGGTTTTGCAGTGTTCGGACCATGGTTCGACAAGAATCTCTGAGCTAGCCTGGTACGTGTCTTGTAGGGGATCGACAGAGGTGCATAGGGTACAGAGCCATATATAGAATATCTGATGTAGGAGTTCCAGTCGCAGCACCTGCTGCTTCTTCAAGGTGAGGGTGGTCTGTAGGCGGCTAAGAACTAGATAGAAGGTGTGCAGATGATCTTCGAGCAGCTCGAGATGCCTCCAAGGTAGAGGGACAAGTCAGAAATGAACTTACTATGAGTACCAGCAGAGTGTGGGTGGGATGTGAAGGTTCAGGATCATAGGCATGAGGGACTTTCTTCGAAAGACTTCGAGGACAGGTTCCTTGAGCACTTTTACCCAGGGACACTGAGGGCCGAGAGAGCTCGGGAGTTCTTGAGCCTTCATTAGGGAGACATGTTGGTCGTGGATGATGTAGCTACTTTTACTAAGTTGTCTTGCTTAGCACCTAGTATTGTAAGTGATGATGCGACAATGGTGAGGCTCTTCAAGGATGGATTGCGACACACCATTCGAATCGAGGTGAATATTTTCATGGTGGGTTCATTCTCAGAGGTGGTGAATCAGGAGATCTCAATAGAGGGGAACCAGAGGTATAGGCCCCAGGTTAGTCGGGGAACAGTTTTAGGTGATGGTTCAGACAGCAAGAATAGAGGACGTGATGAGTTCCAACAGGGCACTCAGGCTAGGTACTCAGCTAGACCACCTCATAGCAGATCTTCAGAGGTTTTCTTTTAGTGTGCACAATCGGGACATGTTTTTACTAAGTGCGATTGGTGTCCAAAGCTGTGCTGGGCTTGTGGACTGTTCGGGCATCTTAAGACGTTCTACTGGTAGCCTTCTCAGACAGCCGGCAGGCAGGGACCCGGACAGATGGTGGCATCTAGAGTTAGTTCAGGTTCGGTACCAGGAGAGAGTATCCAAGTTTCAGCTACATGTAGATAACATTATAGAGACGGCGAGATCCAGATGAGGGTTGAGTGGCCAGTGGCTGGAGTAGCACCGTAGGGAGTTCAAGCATCAGTCAGTCGTACAATAGGCCAGGTGCATGCCATAGAGTTGCCAGAGACTGAGCATGCTAGTGAGACAACGACAGATAGAGATACAACACAGGTGTGGCCGTGATTTCCATGTTTTACTTTTTGACATGACCAGTAATGGCATGTCCGTTTTGAGTGCACATGATGCACATGATCAATTTGTTCTTACTAGATGCTGGTCTGTGGGATTGGTTCCATATCCGGCACATGGTATATTTATATATATATGTATGAGATGCATAGCATCAAGTTCATTGAGGATCAGGGTTAGTTGAGGTGTCATGGGCATTGGGGCATCCGGGATACAGGTTACTTGAGGTTTCGTGGGCATTGAGGGATTGAGGATTCGGGTAACTTGAGGTGCTTCGGGCATCAGGGCATCAAGGATGCATGTCACTTGAGGTTCATAACATAAAATTTTATTTGAGCATCCATGGGATGTAGGAAGTTGTAGAGGCGGACACCGATGCAGTGCGGGATGTGTTGGGGGTTGGAATCGACATGGGAGCACCAATGAGGCGTAGGGGTGACCATGTGTCACGAGAGGATAATACATCCAGAAAACAAGTTAGTGAACCTTTTCTTATGTCTATTTTTGCTGAGTTCAGACCGAGTTAGGCAATTCCTAAGGTGGGGAGACCCTTAAATAAATTTAGCCAGGACCATTGAAATCAGGGTAGTCTGGGTTACTTGATCGGGGAGGTATGTTCGAGGCCATCTCCGGGTTATGTTTCATAGCTTGGGGATGAGCTATGTTAAGGTGGGGAGATTGTATGAACCCTTGTTTTTTTAGAATGGGTCAAAATCCGGACCCTCTTTAAATTTTTGACTTGTTTTTGTGAAAAATGGGAAATTATGGGATGTTTTGGAAATTTCCAGACAACACGCCGTGTACTCTAAAGTACATGACGTGTATGGGTTGGGAAAGTACCTGTCGTGTGCTTGCCAAGTACATGACGTGTTATGACCGGGTAAAAAATTCTTAATACACGACATGTAGTTATAGACACGCCATGTAACCTTGACTGTGTGGAGGCCATACATGGCGTGTAGGCCTGTTGGTTAGGTAGAATTCTTTTAGCATGTACACGTTATGTACAATTTGTACAATCCGTATAGAGGGGCTGTGTATGGGGACATACATGGCATGTTGGGAATGTCGGTAGGGTAAAGAGGTACATGTCATGTAGTCAGTCAATAAGTCCTCGGTGAAATATCAGCGACCTTATGAATATTAAAATGATAAAAGGCGTTTAGTGATATGTTCACGCCGCGTACTTTCTTTTTTTTTTGATAAAATGGGCAATAGCCTTGTTTTGAGGTAGAAACTCAACCATTCGACGGCTTTGAGAAGGGAGAGCCGGTCATAGATCATTTTTTCTCCTGATCTTCCATCTGAACTCCGTTTTGATCGCCATCAAATTTCATAGAATCCCCTCAGTATGTCCTTGAATTATCTTGAGTCATTATTCTTAATTTTTGTTCTAGAGTGAGTTATAGGGGTTTGAGCGGTTTTGATTCTTTTGTATATCTACCACGTTTATACCTAATTGGAGGCTATTATATGAGGATTATCATCATACGAGTCTCGGGTAGGTGGGGTATACTTTCTTTTGTGTTTTCACGGAACTTTGGGTGGCGCGACCTGTGGCGTGTTTTTGGGAATTTTTTGTGCGAGACCCTAATTTACATTCTATATTTTTTAACTGTTATTTGACCTATGGGTTGCCTTTGGGTATGCCCTGTTACCTATTTTTCTTGAGCAGAGCCAGGCAAGTGGTCATGTTCATCGGGGAATTTTGGACGGGGAATGCCATAATGGTTATAATTGTTTTTTATCATTTAAACTGTTGAGTATATTGTATTGAACATGGATATAAATTGTTGAAAACCATAAATACCTCAGTGCTAGTATGGGAAAACACCTGCTTAGTGAAATCCAACTATTTAGATTGTTTTTCTATTTATATGTTCTATTTAATTGTGTCATATACAAAATTACTGAATTGCATGTGCCAGAAACATTGGGTTGTGTTGGGCATGGCCCAAATATTCTTGAGTGTTTCTGATCACAAGTTGGTCTTGTCCCAAGTTACGTTGGGTGGCATTGACCAATGGATTAGGCGTCACGGGCGTCATTTTTAGGGAGGATGGCTGTGAGGTTGGGCATGTCCCGGGGTATTGGGATGGAAAGACCATTAAACATGAGCGGAATGGTCACAAGGACAGGAGGTTTCAGAGGTGTAGTGGCTTGGGTACTATTTTGGTGATTACCACTCACTCGGAACTATGAGTAGTTTTCATAAAGAGAGACTCCATGATGAGGTGTTTTTTACCACTCAAGTGGGTAGAGGCCCCTATTAGTTGTAGTTTAGGTGCTATTTTGGGGGGGGGTGCTTATTGTAGGAAGCCAAGTGGGAGGTGAGGAGTCTTTAGGGGATATTGTTGTGGAAATAGGGTTGGGGGCAGAGGCTCACCGTTATTTTGAGTACAGAAACTATTTTCCCTCTTCTTACTTTATTTTGAAGGCAGACATCATTGTCCCTCTAGTTAATTTATTATGAGGGAAAACATTGTTATCCCTCCGGTTACTTTATTTGAGGGAAGACATCATTGTCCCTCCTATTACTTATTTGAGGATAGATATTTTTGTTCCCCTGAACTACTATTTCTGTGGAATGCCTTCGAGACATTGGTACTTGAAACACGCGGTGTCAGAGGGAACATGGTGTCGGGTTACATGATAGGGATTCCAGCAATGGCTAAAGCAGGTGACACTCCATGGTGGCTACTGAGCACCAGTGGGTTTGTGTTTATTTTTGCATCATATTTTTTAATTTTTTTCTTTTCAATGCATGAATATTTAAAAAATATATTAGGTATACACCATTGTGTGGTATCCTACTATGATTCATCTCACACCCTACATAGTCCCTTTGGGATGCGTGCAGGCTTTATGAATTTACGTGCAAGAAAGAGGCCAACTTCAGGAGCTGGACTGCATTAGCTATTGAATTGAGATGGTATAGACCTTGAGGTCCTTCCTAGTTGGAGTTTACCTTGTTTTTCATTATTTCTTATACCAGTTTTCTAACTTGTTTTATAGCCATAGTTGGTTAGCCATTGGAACCCTTATACATATGGATATGTATGACCTGATTTGGATGCATGTTTGTTGCTTAGTAGTATTTATAAGTGATCAGCATGATTTTGTGTTGTGTTTCCACTGCTGTTGTTTTATATTTATTTCTTCCTCTATTTATCGATATTGAATGTTTTTCCACTCTGTGGGTCTGGTTTGAGTCTACTGAGTCGTTTATTCCACTACATCTTTATTATTATACTCGGACTAGTGCCAGTATTATCCTTCGAGAGGGTATAGCCTCCCCACTATACCTATAAGACCCTCACTGCTAGTTGGTAGCCTTTGCCATTCGGGAAGATGTGCCTAAGTTAGTAACACCTGACCCATTTAGTACTGTTCGTGTGGCTGTTCGGATCTGGGTCGTTACATATATCACCCTTTAATAAATTGGTTTTATTTTTATATATCATTAGTTAAGTATTCCTGTATTCATTTTATATGCAATTAAGCTTGGGTTTTGAGGGTGTGGATCATTAACGTTGTCCAACATATAATATTTTCTTTTCAATGTTTGATAAATAGCTCAAAAATATATTCTTATTTTCATTACAATGTTAATTACCCTTGGATCATGTTATATTACTCTTTTTACAAACACTTTTGACTCATTTTGTATGTTCTTCCATTTCTTATGTCATGATTTATGATATATTCTTTATTGAGTATGAATTTCATTGTATATAATGAGTGTACCCTTATTCTCATCTTTTTAATGTTTTCTATGTAAACGTCTCTTATAATCATATTTCTCATTATATATGATAATTAATTTATAATATTTAATTATTATAAAAAATAAAATATTGTTCTCTTTTATTTATGAAATATCAAAATCTAAATTCATTTTCAAAAATATTAACATTGTTTATTGTTTTCAATATGATTTTTCCTAATGATCCTTAAATTATTTTGCATCTAAATCCATATCATTTTACATAGTTTATTCTTGATCAACAATATTCTCCTAATGAAATAATCCACTTTATTTTAATAAATGTACAATATAATTTCATTTTATTTTAGAGGAATGGTACACCACCACCATTATATTTCTTAGTCATCCACTATGTAGGATCAAAACATTTCACCCAATGTATTTCCCTAATTAATATACTATTTTTGATTCATTTGATTGAAGGGCCTCTATCATGACTCCATATATCGATTTATGTGGGAAAAGTATTGACTTTACCACATACCCATTATCTGTATGTGTATATATAATATTCATTATTATGCTGATTGAATGATATTTACCTAGAATGTTACACAATTTCAATAGAAAAAATTTCATTATTTATTTTTATCATGTAACGATAATTGATAGAATTACTAATTATTTTTTATTTGAATCCTTATATACCTATTTATTTCCATGGTTGCATTATAATTTGTTTAATGAATCCCTTTATCTTCCCTTAGAATATCTTTTAAATAAAAGTGACTACTTTCAATTTTTAATGTTATATACATTCAATTACTATACATTGTTCATTTATTATGTGATATATGATTTATTTCTAGTGCCACTCTTAATTATGGATGATAATTTTTGGATTTTGAGATCAACCTCTGATAAAATGGATTAACATTTATATATAATGAGCTACGTATTCCTGAGTACATTTTAATTGCATTTATGCTTGGTTAATGAGGTTGTGTCTCATTATTGTTATCTTACATGTAATATTATCGTTATATTGTTTGAAAATATTAAAAAACTATATCTTTATTCTCATTACAGTGTTAAAAACACTTAGATCATGATATTTTACTCATGTTTACACACACTTTTGGTCCACTTTATGTGTTATTCGATGTCATATGCCATGATTTGTGATCCATTCTTTATTGAGTATGAATTTCCTTGTATAACATGATTGTACCCGTATGCATATATTATGTTATCTTTTTATATTCAATCGTTATAACTTATGTTTCCACTTACCAAGAACATAATCACACCCCATTATTATCATTCAATTTCTTTAGGTTTTGAAGATGCATAAAATCTATAAGAATTATAGGAGGGAGTCTTATGTGGCTCAATTATGGGTAAATGTTTACATGGGTGGTAAAATCTGTTTCTTATATATCTATTCCCCAAACGAACTAAAATTTATTTAAATGGGATTAAGTGATTATTTATGAAATATCACTTTTAACTTATGTAAATGTTGTAAAATAATGTCATGTATTTCCTTGGCCACTATACTATACATTCTCATATAGGCACTATGTTTCTATTATGCACCTCCATGACACTTCATGTAAGCCATGTAGGCTGGCTCTAATGTGGTTGTGGAGAACAACCACATGTGTGGTGACATGGAACTTTATTTTTAAAGGGGTTATCTATTTTTTTACTAAAATAATTTAAAAATATTTAAAATAAATTAATCATAAATCCAATTCCACATTATCTTCTTATACCACCATATATAATAATAAAATACATTTTCATTGAATTTAGATCACATTTATAAATCTTCATATAATATTGGTGATAATTCATTCATACGAATCATATTATGATTTCTTCATGATTTAATAATAGTTCCATATCCAAAAACTTATATTCACATGTCATTAATCATAGAAGAATAATAAACCAATTTCCATATGATCAATGGATATTTTCTCATGAATGAGGTACAATCCCATTTTTTTAATAAAAAACAATAATCCATGGATTATAACCTCATATACACTCAACAAACACATATTTATTCATAAACAATAAATAAAAATTTTAAATGGGATAATTAATCTTCTCTTTTGTATTTTCTTATTAATATCTCCTGGCATCCTAAAAGAAAATATGTTTTCTAATTTATTTCACCCAATAATTGAAAAGAAATTGAAATGGGAATGTGCAAGGGACTTCTTATTTTACTCTTATTTTCAACAAATCACAATCTCCTAATTTTCGACATCACCACATGAAAATTAATATTGAGAGTTATGATGGCACAATCATTCTTAGTAGATAGAATTTAATTAATCTTCAACATGCATTTGTGAGAAAGCATAGTTTATAAAAAAAAGGAAATAATAATGGCTGTATATTCTATCCATACACAAAAATATAAGTGATACCATAACATATATTTTTCAATTTAGGGTTTTTAAAATTAAAAAAATTCATTAATCACAATCTTGAATAGAAACATTAGAAATTCTAGGTGAATGATAAATAACACCCACATCTTTTTATAGTTTTCTTTAATCAATAGTCCCACTTAATCGTCATGATTGATGACAATAAAAAAGGATTTTATATGAAATTTAGTTCCACATACCTCCTAATCTAAAACTTGTACATAATTTACATAGTAATTTTAATTTAGTACAATGGCTAGTTATATACAATAATGACCCCCTTAAGTGATCAAATCCCATTTTTTATTTCATATGGTTTAGTAGACTTTGTGAAGGATAATGTCATAAAGTTTTATATTAGTTTAAACATTAATATAATCATTAAATTCCATGATTATTAGTTCCAAACACATAAAATAATTTTCAATCAGGAGTTTCCTATTATTATTTATGAGATACCATTTATGTTTGGAGATTCCACACAATCTGGGCCATTATTTTCTTCCAATATCAATAGGGAAAGAATTATATGGATTATATCATTTGTTTTGAGTCACAATATAATTTTTTATTTACTCACTCGATATTTTTATTTGTGTGGAATTTTCGTTTCCCACCTCAATCATAAAGGAAAATATATTTCTTTATTATTGAAATTATTTCATTATTGTATCTTCTTTGGATGTAAAGATAGTAATACAATTAAATAATTCATGCCTAGTTTATGCACACCTCTCAATTTTGGTCTATATTTTCTTGTAATCACTATTGGATGAATACTCATGAAGTTTATCTTCATTATCAACCACCACTCTATTTTTATTTTCAACAGCACTAGTATTTATATTATCTATTTACCCATGGAAATTTATTTAGGATAAAAAATCACACACACCTTCATTTTATAGACTTATTTAGGTGTCTAACACTATTTTAATTAGTATTTACACTATGTTACATCTTGGTTGTTATTTTCTTAATTCTATTCCCTCTTAAATCAGAAGTAACATCTCATTGAATTTTAGTGAGGAAAATATCTTTTTCATATTCTTAATATTTATATTATCTAGGTATTTCATCCAAAACCAAAAATCTATCTTTTTGTGGAAATTTTGGGTGTGGATCTAGTTACAACACACATTCCTTGAGTTATTATCCCAATTTTCAGACCAAATTTCCTCCCTGGTTCTTTCTCATTCCTCTAAATGAAATGTTAATCAAAAAAATTATTTATGTCCTTTTATCCACCATATAAATAATACCCCATAATTTTTTGTTTATCATCATGATGGTAAATATGAACATTTTAATATAGTGGGTTTTTTTCTTATAATTGATACGTCATCTCTATTTTTGGTATTTATCTTATTTTCAAATATTTTTCTCTCTTGCTGTGAGAACACCTCGATGAATGTTTTAGTCGAGGCCTCTTTGGTTTCAATTTTTTTACCTCTACGGTAAGAAAAAACATATCTATATTGAATTTATTTTAGTGAAGATATTTATTTTCTCTTCTTCCTTCCTTTCCTTTAGATTAATAAATTAACCATTGATATCTATTAAACTATTTAAATCCTAATGATATTTTATTGAGTCACACCAGAGTGTAAAACATATGTTCTGTGTCTAAAATAAGTTTTCCTCCTTCTATGTTAATTTTTCATTAATATCACACATCAACTTTTCAATATTAGTCACTTTCAATAGGTTAATATTTTTTTAATCAAACTAAGTTTTATCCTATATAACAATATCCTATGTCTCTTTAGATACATAGTTTATCTCTATTTATTAAGAACACACTTTTCAATGTCAATTATCTTATTATCTTTCTCAATATTCCTATTTTAATTGTTGAGATGTGTAATCTACTCCACACAAAATTATGACCTATCATTTTTCTCCAAATAATTTTAGTTCTCTCCTATTCTTTATGATTAATATTTTATGAATCATATCCCTTTAAAACATGATAAAATAGGTTTTCTACATTTTCAGATGAAATTGTTGATTGATAATCCTTCTCCTTTTCCTCCAAAAACATCCTCTTTCACAAACAAATACTTCTTCATACTCATACTCTTTTTCAAAAAAATTATTCTTTTGATTAAACTCATTAGATTCAAATTCTTCAACCAACATATTTAGAAAAAAATGTGATATAACAAATAAAAGGTCACTAAAAACACGATAATGATTCCATAACATTGACTTTTAATTATCCCAAATTTTATCTCTTTAATAAAATTGATACTATTTTTAATGAGATATTCTTCAACATCATCAACATCAGAATAATCTAATTCTAATTCATTATATCATTCATTTTCAAAGACTTACCTTTTCTCATAGATTCATAATCCTTTCAATATATGTATTTATTCTTAATAAATAATTTATTTTTCATTTCATATTATTTGAGATTGTTGTGTACTTAATCCCGTGTAAATTCATCTTTTCCACTATAGATGATATTTTTCAATCAAATGGATCATGATAATTCCTAATAAGTTTATTTAATTTGATGAAATCTTCATGTTTTTCACCAAAATCTCTAGACGTATCTTATAATTTGGTTAACACATATAAATTATTTATTCATAGCATCATTAAGAATCATATTTATATCATAAAATTTTATCCTACATACATTTATCATGGATTCATTAAATTTAAAATTACCTAAATAACTACCAATTAATTTTTTATAAATATCTTTTAAAAGTTTAGGTCTAATTACCTTAGTTTAGAAATTTTTTGATAAATTAATTATAATGGAATTTTGAAATGTACCATCTAGGTCAATATTTTTCTTACTATCTTAAGACATCATTACACCTTCAACAATAGGAGGATCCCCAATTCTGGTCATAGCAATCATTTCTAAGACGAGTGATAAGAGATATGTCAACACCATATCCCTCAGCTTGTGATATTTTTTCCCATTGAATGGGGTAACACCTTGACTATTGAATGAGTTAGGATGTTACCTCCCTCAAAATTATTAATGGGGATTTATACAAAACCAAATCGTATTCCCCTTGTAGAAATCCATTTTATTTTACAAATATGGGTGTTGAATTAGTGGTTTACATTTACTAATTTTATTCATTTTCAATAAACCCCTTAAACCTATTATTTTTCGGGATAAACTCGTTGACTTCTATCTTTCACAAATTATGTGTAGAATAAAAATTAAAGATATCAAAAAATAATAACTATAAGATTTATCCGGAAATACTATACATTTAAATGATGGTTATTCCCACTAATATGATATCTTCACTTTAGTTAATATTTTTTATAAACAAATAAAATATCATTGAAACATCTTGATCCAGGTTCAACATTTTGGTACCCCGAGATAGCCCGTCACAGGACATCAAGCATGCCTCATCATAATCCAGAGGCTGTTGACTAGAAATGGGGGTCTGATAAGTCATTCATGGAGAGAATATACAATCTTTGACCAGTGTAATACACTAGTGAAAATATTATACAAGAGTTTAATAAATATATAAAAAACCAATATCGCATGGTAAACATGGAAAAAATACAACATCCAACCAAAATAGAAACATGTCATGTTATTGTATATGCTATGTTTTTTAAAATAAAAAAATAAAAATAAGGGCATTGATGAATCCCATGAATGACCCAACCTACATATAGTTCCATCATCCAAGCTCCATTCCCAAATTAGTCATCTAACATAGTTCTTTTTCACTTAATTTATCCTACAAAAATAAATTCTATTCAAGTTCCAATTAAGTAGCATGAATATGGTGTGAGTACAACTCTAAAGGCCGCCACCAATTGTGTTTAAAAAAATATCCTGCCAAAAATAGTGTATGTAGTAGTATAAATAAATAATTACAAAGAATAATTAAAAAGTTATCTCAGTATCAATTAATATTTATTTAACTTTATAATCCTCAGGTTATTGTAGACATACATAACTCTATACCTGCATTGGCTCATGCCAGATTCTGAACTATCCCTGAGGGATATAACATGTTAGAACATCCATGTTACCATTATTATTTTCACACATGAATGACCATGTTATCATTCATTAATTCACACAATTGAGTGACCATGTTACCATTCGTTATTTAACAAATTAATTACCATGTTACCATTCATTATTTCTCACAATTGATTGACCATGTTTCAATATTTTGTTCCAGAAATGAATAACCACATTACAATCCACTAATTATGATAGTTGTATGACCATGTTACCATAATTTATTTCAAAAAATAATGGAAAAGTTACCATTCATTATTTCTCAAAATACAATGACCATGTTACCATTATTTATTTCACAAATTAATGACCATCTTACCCTTCATTAATTAACACAATTGATTGACCATATTACCACTAATTATTTAAAAAATGAGTGACCCCATTACCATTATTTAATTTAATAATTACTTATGTCATAATAACTCAATATTAAATTTTATTCAACCAACCAATAAATATTCCTCTATTAAATTATCCATTTTATAATATCAACACTTAATAATTAATTCACAAATTTATTATTAAAAAACAAATTTTCAATATATCATCATAATGAAACAATTAATTATCCAATTAATAAAATAAAAATTAAAAAATTAATTTCTCTATTTAATTACAACCAAATCTCTCAATTCGAAATTCAATAATTAATTAATCTAAAAAATTAATTAATTCCATTTGTAAATTCAATTGCTAAACAAATATAGTATTTCAAAAATTTGTCTGCATGAAATCAAAATAATCATTGTGGGATTCAAATAGTCGACCACTTACCTTTCACCAAAGATCCCAAAAAATCTAATGTCCAATGACTACAAGGAAAGGTGAGGATAGTTTTCAATATGTTCCTACATCATGATTGATCAAGATCAAAACCAACAAAAAAATCACCAAGGTATTTTACCTCAATGGGTTGAAGAAGAAGGAAGAGAAACAAAAATATGAACATGAAGACTTTCCATGGATTGATTCCATAAATGGGATGTTCGGTAGGGCTTTTGGGACTCTAAAATTTCTTGGAGTGTCTCCCAATGTTGATAGGATAGGATTTGTAATGAGATCGGTAAAAAATAATCAGCACATACACATTAAAACTAATGGATGGGCATTTAAATAGTGTGTAATTTAGTTACACATCTTGTAATTTTTTTTAATTATTTTGGCTATAGAAACAACCGCATCAAATTTATTTTTTTAATCCCCACAAAAAATGTAAATGACATTTAATCCACATACATGATGGGAAAAAATTTCTAGTATTTTCCATCGCATTTTCACAATAAAAACTCTCAAATAACCATGCACCCATTTTTAACACTCAACTAATTTATACCCATACCCCATTAATTAAGAAAATATCCCTAAATATTAAGTTATTTTATCCAACATAGGATATCTATCACCACACAAAAATAAGATGTTATGGATCAAATAAAAAAATAGAAATAAAAGTGCCTTAAAAAGATTGGATCATACAATAACCCCAAATTATAACAGATCATCCTCGAGATGCACTTCCAAGTATCTCAAAGATTCAGAGGCAAAGAGATTAGAAAATAAATCTTGTATACATGCTTCCCTTTCCCCTATTTCATCCAATATATGTCAATGCTTCTATAGTACACCAACTACCTACACAGTCTTTCCCCAAAACACTATCTCATGATGATACAATTCTATTATTAGATGCTCCCCAAAGGATGCATCTATCTCAAGATAAAAATTTACCACCTAGATCACATGAGATGCACTAGGATGACACCTTCGTAGTTTCAATACATAGAGATCTTCATTCATAGAACTATATTTATTTTGATGACCAAAACCGTACTATACCATTCCAATTCTCTCCACCACCTCAAATGTTCCTACAAAACTATAACCCAACATTACATGCCTCCATATTCTGTGGTGACCTAACCTAAGTGACACCCAAATAAATACACTATCACCCTTTTTAAACCCCTGGTGTTGTCTCTATAAGTAATCATATTTCATTTTCTTACTCTTATCCATAGTCAAAAGTTTTTGAATTAGCTATACCAGTTTGACATCTCTAGTATGGGACTCACTCTCAACAACTCTCACCCACTATCTTACAACCTACATGGCTATGATCTTCATGGACATCCATAAAGAGCCTCCAATTTTTCCATCTATAGCCTTGTTTGAAAAATACTGTTATGGGAAAATTACACTAAATATAAGTTCCTATCCCAAGACCCCCCTATTTCGAGTACACATGCCCATAGCATATCCTTAATGACTTGTAAAGTATGCTCAGAATTCCAGTCTGTGAGTGAGTAGAACTCCAGACACAATAACACCAGTGTACTGAGGGATTTTATCAATACCTGAGAGAAGAATTAAGTAAATAGTGAGTCGTGGTATGAAACTATATTCCATGGCACCCCATGAAGATTAACTATCTACCAAAAATATAAATATAATTATTTCTCAACTGATAAATTCACTTATACGGGCATTAAATTCCCTACATTCATCTGTCAATACACAATAACCTAGATAGAATCATACATTTTTAGCATCTTTGGAAGACCCAACACAAATTCCATGTCCATTTCATCCCACTTCCATAATATAATTTTTAATGGCTATAGAAAACACCATTTCGTTGATTCTCAACCCTAAATTGCTGATAGGTGTGTTATTATGTCATGAACCCTGCTATCTCCTTCTTCATGCCTGGCCACTATAACTATTTTCATAGGCCATGTTTAATTTGATTTACCATTAGATGTACCACCTACTTAAATAATTATGTTCCCATTAAATCTCATCCCACATGATCATAGGAACAATATCCCTATTATTGATGTAAATGATAGCATAGTCATTTATTCTCTAATATGAAGGCGACTCCCCACCTTCAATGATTTCCATCAATGAAAAAAACTTTGGATTCTCATACTTCTTACCTCGTATCTATCTCAAAAGTGTATACTCCACTAAAAATGATCACATATGGATTTACTCTTGACTCTAATATACCGCCACATGCAACTCAGCCAGTGAGGCCATCATCTTTCACTCAGCACTAGTGTCTGGACGATATGTGCCAATGTCTTCCTACTCCAAGAGTCAGGCACATTGTTTCCTTTACCATTCATACATACCAGTTCAAAATCATAATACTACATATATTGAAAAAATATCCTCTATCAAAAATATAAATTTTTCTACAAAAATATATTCCTTAATCTCTTATGGTCTATATAAACAATAAACTTTTCACCCAAAAAATATTGTCTCTAAACGTTCAAGAATAAACTAATATCTCTATCACAAGGTTAGGTGTAGGGAAGTTCCATTCATCTGGCCTTAGCTACTCATAACCATACACCACAGCTCGATCTTCCTACATCAACCCAGCTCCACGTGAAATCCTAAAACATAAAAATAAATTGTGTACTCCTCACCTGGAATATGGATAATTAAGAATAATCCCAAATTAAAATGTTTCCCCAACTCATGGAATGAATTTTCCAATGATTCTAACTAATAAAACTTTATCCCATCTTGGTTAGGCATAAAATATTGGTGACCAAATGGGTAATCTTTTATATGATCCTCTGATAATTTCCAGCTAACCATAGAATGTTGTAGATATCAAAAAAAATCTTGGGCTTCTCCCAAGAAACCACTGCAAATGCTTTATTTAGATCTACAACACAGCTTCCTCTAAGATGGTTTGTCTGAAGAAGTGTACATGATCAATCCAAACTAAAAATTAGATATTTTAGTATATATCATATGATCTCTTAGTGTACATGAGATGATGACAAGATGTTAGGCATAATCGTCGCGAGTCTTGGATTACACCAAGGTATCATAAAAAAACAACACCACAAACTAATCTATGTATGGATGGAAAATCCTATTCAACAAGGTCATGATCACTACTCGTGCATTCATCAATCCAAATAGACTTTTAACAAACTCATATAAGACATACTTTCTTCTAAAAGTTGTTTTTAGCATATTCAAGGTCCGAACTCGCAACTGATGATACCCTGATCTCAAGCCAATTTTCAAGAACACACAATATCCTCTCAAATAGTCTTACAAATCATAGATATGTGTAGGATGAAACCATTTCTTCATAGTCTACCAGTTAAGCTTCTGTTAATCAATTAACTGGTTAAAACTCTCCTCAACCATCATTAAGAACAAGCGGGTGATCCCCAAGGTGACATACATGAATGGATAAATCAATTATAATATAACTCCTCCTTTTATATCTTGATCCCTTGAGGCCCTATCAGTGAAATTTTTTATGGTGGAATAGGAATTGGATCAACCACTAATATGACCTCAATAGTGAATTCAACATCTCTATTAAGTACATGTCACAAGAAGTTTCTAGAAAACACATAATTTTACCTTTCCAAAAATAGTGGAAATATATCATGTTGTAATCCTCTAACATCAAATATTAATCTTGAAACCTAGGTCGTGAGATCTTTTACTTGTTGAGTAATTGTCCCCACTCATCTTTTTTAGAGATCCAATGCCTCAGGGTGAATATAATGGCCACCCTTAGAAGATGTAAAAGTCACTCTCCTCCAGTAAAGTTCTTTGTGGGCTCAGTATACAACAAGATATTCCATACCAATAATTAGGTTGAATCCCAACATGTCATAATATATAAGTCCCAATAAAATGATATTCCACATTTTCACGTGAAAATCCCCTAAATACATAGATGTATCTAGACTATACTCCTAACACTGTATAGTTAGTCAATACCCCACTCACAAACTCCACCTCTAGGATCAAACCATTTAAATGACTTGTATAACTAATGGAATAAGAGTCAAAAATATCAAATAAGGCACTAGGAAAAGAATAATCTACAAGAATAGTTACTGTCACTGTCGAACTTCCAACCTCATTCTACATAATTATAGGTTTCAACGTATGTAGTTGTCCTACCCCTCTCCCTTGTGATGAAGTCTGACCCTCTGATCCACACCACACTTCTGATATGGATCTCTTTCACAGAAGTATCAAATGCCTTTTTTCTACCACCTCATACCATGGGACTCCAGTTTCTTGTTTGATGAGGTATGTAATATACTGTTCATACACTCTTCCCCTGGTATAGCTGCACCCTCACTTACCGCATGTTGTTGCGTCCTAAAAAATTTCTACATATGTCACAACATATTACAAGTACAACACTATACTGGTATAAGGGGAAGGTATCTTAGATAATTTCTTGACCTACCACAATAAAAATAGTTCTCTTCTATAATGTCATGTGAAACAGGCCAACTTATCAGTGCACTCTACTTTCCACTACTATGAATAAAGTAGTTATAGAGGCAATTTCATCACTCAGAAGTCTCACATCACAATTTTCTAGGCATAACTTTCTATTCTACCCTCAAAATATCGTATAGAATACCCTTATATATTATATACTTATCCACCACCTTAGAAAACATATTTAATCGAAAGAGGTTAATAAAGGGCTTAATCTCCCACTTATGTCTGACCTAAAAGTGTATCATCATAGTTGTCTCATCTTTTATCAATGGTAGATAAAATCATTGTATATCTATAAATAGTCTAACATAGTCCATCGTATACATTCTACCCAGAGTCAACTGTATGAACTCTACTGCTCCATCGGGTCTCAGTGTCACTAGTAGAAGTTCTCAAAGAACTTCTCAAAAAGGTCTTCAATATAATGCCATCAGCTAGTAATGTCCAAAAATTAATTTCCCACCAGTGTTTCAGTAATCATCAAAGAATATGTGTTCCCAAACTGAACCTCTTCTCATCGGGGGTCCCTAAATGGTCATGTATCATTTAGATAGACTCAATCTACAACCCATATCCCTCTGCTCCACCCACTCTAGTAAAATATGGAAGGTTTTGTAATTGAAAGTATCTTTTTAGGCCATAAATAATCTTTACAAGCATCCCTGGTTCTCTTTCCATAAACTTCATGAAGTGAGTGAAGTACTCACAAAACTGCTCCCATCATTCCCCACCTAGTACTATTAGTGCCTTAAGTTCCACTATTGGAATAGAAACTATATTCATCTCCTCCTACTGTCCTCTCTAGAAGCGTCATCATAGAGGAATATCTCTATAATTCTAGGAACACGTCATTGGACTCATAGCGCAACCTTATCACATTTACGTAAGATGGGAAAAAAAGGCATTTTCCAAATCCTCACTATGAAGACAAAACCAATGCAGTATTACTAACCTTAAACATCTTACACATAGGTCTTAGTTAACAAGGGTAAACACATTTTCATAAATTATATGTCTCATTTAGAGACTTATTTATTCACATTATTTCATCGTTTTACCTCTTTTTACATCATATTAGGCACCATTTTCAATTTAACTTCATAGAACTAGAAAAAAGTCCCTGTTTAACGACTTACCCAAAACATGTTTTTTCCGGAGTGACTAAAATGATGCATGAAACAAAATAATCTTCAGTGCATAGAATAATTCATACAGACTCAAATCACATTCCCTTCAAATCCATGATTTAATTCTCAAAAAATATGAGAATCAATTTTTACATCGCAGAATAAGTTCATCACTCAAGGGAAAATAATGTTGAACTTTAACAACGAACATCCACAGTAAAAATCCCACCCTGGGTACTTCGATTTTCCCTGGTACATGGGTTTCAAACTCCTATACATGAGATCATTACACAGTCCAGACTCTTCATAGTCTCCTTTCTATCCTTCCTTGAATAGTAAGACAAATGAAAATGAAAAGAAAACATCTTAGATAAAACTTTGTAACATTCAAACCTGGGTGTGACATGCTAGTGCCCCAATCTGGTCGGTCACAATACCTCATGAACATCTCTCATATTCTAGAGGATTTAAACTAGTAACAGAGGAATGATAAGTCATTTATGGAAAGACAATATATTCTTTGATCATATTAAATCACTAGGGGAAATAATATTCAAAAATGGAAGAAATATATAGCAATAAACAACACCAATCACTCGTGGTTTACAAAAGAAGAAATACAATATCCAACAAAAATAGAAACATTCCATGATAATGTATGTTCGAAGTGTCTAAAATGAAAACTAAAAATAAAGGCATCGAAAAATCTCAAGCGGGCCCTAAACCACATCCAATTCTCTCATCTAATCTGTATTTAAAAATTATTCTTCCAACATATGTCCTTTTCCCTTAACCTTTCCTACAACAATAAATTTTTCTCAGGTACTAATACGGAAACCTGAATAGGGTGTGAGTACAACATAGCAGGCCACCTCTAATGGTGTCTAAAACAATATCACGTCAAAAATAGTGTACAAGTTTTTATAAAGGAATAATTACAATGCATAATTAAATAGTTATCACATTATCAATAAATCTGTATTTAACCACATAAACCTTGGGTACTCATAGACACTAGTACCTCTATACGTTCTTTGGCCTATACTAGAGTCTAAACTAACCATGGGGGATATCATGTTTCATAATGTCCATGTTACCAATATTTTCTTCAAATTTTAATAATCATGATAGCATTTATTAATTCACACAATTTAATGACAGTGATACCATTGATTATTTCAAAAATTAATGAACATGTTACCATTTAATAGTTCTCAAAATTTAATGACCATTCTACCATTATTTACTTCATAAAGTAATGACCATGTCAACATTCACAAATTCTCACAATTTAAAACCCATGATACCATTCTTTATTTTAAAAATAAATGGCCACGTTACCGTTAAAAAATTATCAAAATTCAATAAAAATGATACCCATATATAATTATCAAATGAATGACCATTTTACCATTATTTATTTTACAAATGAATAACCATGTTTTCATTCATTAATTTTATAATCACAGATATCGTAATAACAAAATATGACATGTGCCTAAACCAACCATTAATTAATGATATATTTAATTCATTCATTCAAAAACCCAACTTTGATGTCTCATGATTAATTCATTAATTAATTATCAAATATATAACATCAACATGAAATAATTAACTTCCATAATTAATTATTCCAACCTCCCAAAATTTCACAATTCCATATTTAATTATTTCTCCAAATTAAATAATTCCATTCGAAAATTAAATTTATAAAAAAATATATAAATTCTACAATTTTCATGCCAAAAATCGAAATCTCAATAATGGGATTCAAATATTAGACCTCCTAAATTAAAATGAAGATACAAAAACATATCCAACAACCAACATCCATGAGAAAATATGTGTATGGTTTTTAAGTGGTTCCTAGATCAAGATCAAGCATAATTAAAATAAAAAAATAAATTCATTAAGGTATTTTACCACAATGTTATTGTGAAGAGGGGAGAGAAGGAATAAACCCAACTATAAAGACATTTTCAGGATTTCACTAACAAACAATTCATTCAATTGGGGTTTTTTGAACTCTAAAATCATCTAGAGGGTTACCCTATGTTGAGAAGATGAGATATGTAATGGTTTCCATCAAAAATCACCCAAAAAACTACTTTAAAACAGTATGTCAAGAATTTAAATTATTTTTAATTCATTGAAATTTCATGAAAATAATTTTAATGGGGTTTTCCAAAAAAAGTTCACCTTGTATTTTCTTTATAAAAACACAAAAATGATTACAAACATGTGATACCCTTACAAGAATTTTATATGTTATTCATTGGTTTTTTAACCCACATTCCCTTTAATGTTTCTCACCTCACCATGAACCCATTTCTAATACTTTACATGTTTATACTCAGACTCATTTAATTCAAACAAGTATACATACCGGAACATTATGACAATTTCTTCACCTCAAGATCTCGGTATCTGAATAGGACTCTGCCACCAGGGATCATATAAAAAACCTTAGAGATAAATGTACTTAAAAAATATGGGATCTTACCCTAGTCATATCTAAAAACAATATACTTTTTTTGTATCATTAATAATTTTTTATCCAACACAGAATCAATTATATATCGCAACATTTTGATTCCTATAGAAGACTATTTAGATATTCAGTGGTGATCCAACAAATGAAGATTTTTTAATCTATATGGTTGCTTCTACCCCACATAGAAATATGATCTTCCAACATGATAAAATCGATCAACATGTTTATGAATTTACCTCATAATTTACTTTAGTATAATTACTACTATTGAGACTTACTATAGTTCTCAAGAGATATGTATTCCTTAGAGTCTCAAATACTAGAGTTCTTGGATTTCTGACTTTGACAATTCTTATTCTCACCATGATAATAGTTGTTTATAATCCTTTAAAAATTACTTTATTATATAATTAATTCTTCATGACCTATATATTCAACTTATAATTCACTATTATAATATCATAAATATTATCCTCAAAGATATCTATGTAACTATTCCATTAATCTGGAAACCCCACAGTCATTTCCAATATCTTATTTATTCTATTTTAATTCAATAAATGAATCCAAAATTATTTTATCAACTGTTATGGATATTAAAATAATATAAAAAAATTATTCTTCATAAAATGTTTAATGAATCAGAGCAAATAAATTTTCATATTATTTCCCTAAAAATTTTGGTTAATTTCATTGTAAAATTTAAATAACTCAAACTCTAACATTTTATTCTTACATCACATGGTTATTGACTAACTAAAATCATTTATGGTTTGAATTTATCATGAAATTTATGAATACTAATTTAAATTTCCAAAAAATTAATATTTTCCTAGTGAGTAATATTTATTTCAATGTAACGTCCCACCGAATAGATATTTTCTTTCACTGCATTAAATATCACATTATTTATTGTCAAATGTTTGACATGCATATATAGAATTATTATTAGATGAAACCTATATTTGACAATTTTTTCTCAACATTATTTTACGGATTGTGTGTAATGAAATAATTGACACCCTATCATTCCAGAGGATCGTATAGTTGAGTGAATGGCTCATAATGAACATGGAATGCATTAATGTTTCGTTTCATCCTCTAATTCAAATTATTTACATGAAGTGAAACATAATATGTATCTCAATACTATAATATCTCCCATGTATTACCAATATCAATAATTGGATAAAATTCATACCATGAACATTTAAAAAATCATGAATGGTAGTATGTAACATATAAATGAATCTGAGATCTCAAGGGATGCACCATTTCATCATGTTTTATATTTCAAGAGATAATGTTTATTATAAATGGTCATTTATTGTTTAAAAAAATATTGAAATGAATTAGTGTTGACTTGAGGATTCTTAGAGGATCATGTAAACATCACTATACTCATTTTCAATAAATTTTCTTGAGGAATATCCATGATTATTATTCATTTAGAAAAGCATCATTCGCATGGAATATTTATACTTCGTGGTTATAGCTTGAAATATCATGAAAGATTCAAGAAGACATTAATCAAGGAAAAAATCCATATGCATGGATGATTCATTCCTTGATTATGATCTATGGCACTGATAGAATAGTGTTCATGATTAATATAGATACTCAATGAAGAATCTTGAATCATCATTGAATGACATCACAGAATTTTATTCTACTCATACTCATAGTCATTTCATGGATTGTATATATCATCAAATTACCAAACATATCATGTTAAATATATCAATGTCCCAATGAATAAGTTCATGATGTGGGAACATCCAATTAAAATAAGGCTAATGTATTAATTTTTACAAACGTACTAAGTGTGACTGTATATAAATTTTTCCACAAAATTTCCTTATGAAACATGATGGTTCATTATTATAAGTGATGTATCGTTCCCTAATAAATTGTGATTATATGTGATATCTCTGGGAACCCTCTCCCCCGCATTAATTACTCCCCACATGTAGGCTATCTTCACCTACTATACAAGAACCACAAGCGTGTTTTTCTTACATAGGATTGTTTCTTAACTCTTCTACAAATCACTAGGATTCCTTGATCTAACCATATAGACTAGCTCCAATATGGTCAAGAAAATATCCTACACGTTTTCTTATATATCTGATTGTATTATTAGTAGATTTCAATTTTTTATTAAAATCATATAAAATTCGTTTAACTAATTTTTATTACAATCCAATTCAATAAATTCTCATTAAATTGATTCAAGAAAAAATAATTTTTTTTATTTCCTTTAGATAAAATTTCTCAATAATCATCTAATATTGAAAATATATCATTAATATATCATATGATAGTTTCTTCGTGGTGTAAACATAGTTCTATGTTTAAAAACATGTTAGAAAAAATAATTAAGTACATATGAATAATACCCCAATCATTATAAATTTATAGAGAATTTATAAAGAATCAAATCCAATTCCATTTTATAAATCCATAGAAATCCACTAATAATAGTCACCTCATATCCCCTCACAAAGAATATATTAACACATTTATAATAAATGAACCACTTACAAAGGATCAGATGTTGTTTCACAATATATTATGATACTATGATTATATATTCCTCTCACCAATTGAAGATACATGAGTTGAATTATTTTATGCATGAACTAGATTTGGATATAGTAATATTCAAATTGGTGATTTGGAGAAATTATCTATATGGAGTGTAGTGAGATATATATACATATCATAAAATATCAATTATATATTCAAATAAAAGGAATTTAACATTATTAATTTGAAATAAAAAGAGTATATTTGGGTCTTGGATTAGTCAATCCACAACTATATTGGGTAGGATGAAAGTGTAGAAGATTATCTAAGAATAAAACATCCCACAACCTTATATGTGACAAGGATTGAGAATGATACAATCACCTTAAACATGAAAACTTATAAATAATAATCATAATGAATGGAATAATATCTTACCTTCTACAAATTATTTCATCCACATTATGTATAAGATTATGAAAACTCAAAAGGATGATGTAGAAGTGACTAAAAATGTGTATACTATAAGAAAGGGAAATCCCTAAGAGTAAAAAAATGATGATGTAAGAGTTTTTAGATTTTTTCATGACTATGTGAACTTTTAAATTTAGAGTTAAAGAAGGAGACTTTGAATTATGTGCATAGCTCAATATTCCCTATCTTCTAGGGAGAATAACAATGTATAGATATTTTTGTACAAAAATTTGGTTGGAAAACATAAACAAGGATATTTTCATGTAAACTTTAACATTCCTTGTTTTTCTACAATTGAAGTTATAAAAAAATAAAAGGAACTGATGAAATCACCACCCATACATTCACAAAAATGGGTGAAAATAAATAAGAATTTTTTTAGGCATATTATGAAGACAATAAAATTATATATTTATATATGGGTTTTGGGGGAATATCTTATAAATAAATCTCACTTAATCACTATTTATGGGAAATTCATAATAAACAGATTTTTAAAGATATACATGAGAGATGCGGTGAGGATTCATGGAACACCACTATCAACTTTAAATTATGATGAACAATGTTTTCCCTTAGTATTTTGTAATATTATCATACATTCCTTAAACAAATAGTTTATCTTTATCATGAACTACTGCCAATAGACTAATGAGAGATTAAAATAGAGTATCCAGAAACATGAGAACATTTTAAAAAATTGATATATATAATTTAATAAAAAAACTTTATCCAAAAATTCCCCTACCTAAATTAAAATAAAAAATAAAAATACACAAAATCATTAATGTGGATCCTTATAAATTCATATTTTCATTGAAAAATGAAATAAATTGTTTTTTGTTGGAATTGGAGAATTGTTTCTTGCCGAAACTAAACTAGGTGAAGAAATATAAGAGAAGGATAAATCCATTGAAAACCCCACAAAGGATGGTTAGACTCAACATAAGAGATATTCTAAGAATAAAAAATAAAATATGTATTTTTAATTCATAGATAAAGTGTTCCTTTATATAACTCTATGGAGGAGATTCTTGATCTTTTGAAAGAAGGGAAGTAAACTCCTATAAACATTAGTTACTTTTGGAATATTTAATTCATCATAGATGTTTCTTATTGACTATAATTCCCCATGCATGTAAATTTGAATGATTTTTTCTTTATATCCCTGTAGTTGAATTAAATACATTATCACTCACATGTACTCAGTCCATAGGTGGTACAATTATTGGATGATATCTCCAACAAGGTGAAATCTATAAATATCATATATAGTAGGGATAGTGTTTTATTAAACAAGACTACTCTCCTAGTAATATTTATTTTTTGTAACCTCATGCATGATGTGGAAATGTGGGGAACTGATGAATAAATAAAAATAAGTTCCCTCATATATTTTCATCTTTGTAGGTAAAATTAAAAATTTGAGAGTAAAATTTCTTATGGGGGGAATGAAACAACTCAAACTATGATAAATGAAATTTCTATTCTAAATATATAAAAGGGTCAACTTTTGTAATATAATATAATATATGATATATACAGAAAAAAAATTAATTTAAAAAAATATTGAATTAATTTAAATATTAAAATTCTATAATAAATATAAAAAAATAATTATAGGTGTTGAAATATGATAAATAACATAGAAAAAAAAAATTTTTGGTAAATTTGAATCACTTATGTATACTAGAATAATCACACCCTTCCCAAATACAATAAAAATAAAAAAACAATTGAAACCTAGTTGAAATTTTTTAAGATAATGAATATTAAATATTAGTAGGTATTGGAGAGAATGATGAAGGATGTAAATTAAGGGAATTAACATTGAACTAAAACCTAGTGTAATTATTGAAATAGAAACCAAACAATTATGAATAATATATTAAATATTAGAATAGTAACAATACTAGAATAATGGAATAAAAATATATTTTTTCATTTAGAAATAAAATAAAATGAATGTATATAAAATAAATTATTTTAATTTATAAAATAAATGTTTGATATAAATATTGAATAAATATATTTTTGGTAAAATATAAATGTTTAATTTTTTAAAAAATATATATATTTTATGATAAAATAACAATATAAATACAATTTTGTTTACATAAATTTGTTTCATGTAATTTTATATATTTTAATCAACAGTATAATATAACTTTATGATATTATATTTCATTTATGAAGGGGTTGGAAAGTTGATTGTTCCCTAAAAAATATAATTTTTAATAAATAATGAATTTATATAGAAATTAAATTTATTGTATAATGAAAATTATTGAGATAAAATGTATATTATTTTAAAATTCATTATATTAGAAATATATTTGGCAATTTTTTGATATTTTTCTAGATTAAGTAATCTATATGTGAATTATAATATAATGTATAAGTAACATATGTTAAAATAGTGTGCAAGGAATTTTTTTTCAGGATTATAGAGGTTAGATGAATATTATTTTATACTATTTATTATTTATTAACAAACTATTTACTATTTAATCACATGTTTATTCATTATTTCATGGTGTTTTACTTTATTATGGTATTTTATTCTAAAATACATCTCAAATCCCATCATAAATATCACCTTTAAAAATTCTTTTCATATCATATTATAAGACTATTTCCTCACACAAATTATATCCAAAAATGTCACGAACCAACCCGGGTCGACCCTGAACCGGTCACCCGAGCCGGTCCGCGGCAAGTCCCGAGGAGCGTTCCCGATCCCCCCGGGATGGCAACAAGTGCCGGGCATTGAAACTTTAATCGTTGGGAACGATTTCAGCCCAAACTAAAAACAGGATCGAAAGAATGAATATAAACTAAACAAACTGACAAACACTAAAGACATAAACAACTACACCACGACATACCTCCATGTGACCTCGCGGGTCACCACCCAACTACAACCAACGTCGCTCCCACACTGAGCGACTCAAGCAGGAGAACCTGAACAAAAGGAACCTGCAACTGAAAAGGTAAAAGATAGGCGTGAGCACAACAGTACTCAGTAGGTGAGCCCCACAACAAATCTCAATGCACCGCCAGTATGTAAAGAATCTACATAATCCAGGTTTGAACTATAATGTATAAAAGTAATTTTTCATAATGCTTTACTTGAAAATCAAACACGAGACATTTCCCTTATTCTTTTTCGAAAGTTAGTTCCATTTCATTAGTTTTAAACTCATTCTGAAAAGCAAAGTGTTACATTTTCAAATCTCACCCAAAGAGAATAATGCATTTTTCATTTGAAAACCATTTCCCCAAAGTCCAACAGTATAGGCTGTGAGATATGACTGAAAGCAAACAAGCAGGGAAAATGAGTGCAAGTAAAGGTAAATAGGCAAGGAAAACCATGTGCAAGTAAAAATTAACCAGGAGTTATCAGCAATAACCATGGGCGATCCTGAACATCGCTAGAAAACCCCTAGACGTACTCGGGTTCAGACTACCTGCCGGCATGGTACTCCACAGTCAATAACCAACTGGCCTCCCTAATAGCCAACCAGTGGCACATCCCACCTGGCCTGTCCACAACTCCAGGGGGTACCAACCCGTCTAATCAGGGTTAGCAAGCAACCGTCACTCGATAATCTACAAGACGCCCAGGAACCCATAGTGGTTTTTGTAACACTGTGTAAGTGGGAGACCCTCGC
This sequence comes from Viscum album, assembly GCA_963277665.1. Taxonomy (NCBI): domain Eukaryota; kingdom Viridiplantae; phylum Streptophyta; class Magnoliopsida; order Santalales; family Viscaceae; genus Viscum; species Viscum album. The sequence continues at coordinate 1,720,776,355 of OY728164.1, read as the reverse complement.
ACGCGTGACTCATCTCACCACACTTGCAAACCCCTTACATGGACATCGCTACACGACAACCCTTGAAGGGAAGTCCCCCTGTAGAAATGCCCTCACAAGTATGTATATATATATATATATGTATAATCAATTCACATTTATTAAAGTGCCAACCGGGCCGTCATATCATTTACATTTTGACCATTTCATATTAAAGCATTTCTAAAGGGATATTACACACGCCATTACATTGAAAACCAAAAACACGCTTAGGAATTTGTTTAAGAAACCCAAATCAGCATATCACCCTGGAACACAATTTTTTCACAAGTAGAGTTATTTTCTAATATCAAAATGCACCCCACTTTTATCAAGAGCCAAATGGGCCTTTAATCACCTTTTTAAGGAATAATATTTCTCAAATGAAATCCAAACTTTTGTTCACACAAAAAAGGAAAACATCTTTCATCAACCAAGAACCACACATGAAGTTTCCAAAAACAATTTCAAAGGGTCACACGACGTTTTCTCTAATCAAGTTTCTCAGAAAACACCATTTTCCATAAACAATACATCTACTAATTTACACACACCAAAAACATTTCAAAACCCAATTCAACATGTCTTTCATTATTCAGGAAGAACCATCTAGCAACACTACCATGGAATCCCACAATTAAATCCAAGAAAACGCTTTTAATGAAACACTAGAATTAAAACAACTTTTATCATCAGCAGATCACCAAACTATAGATAACTACTTAATAATACTTTTGAATTTGCTGAAACTTAATAAAAAGTCAAGGAATAAATATATTCTAAATTTAAAGGCGAGTGCAAAGGGAGACCTACCTCAAGATCCAAGCGCGACGGTAAAACGACCTTGGAACCAAGGCGCGATGACACGACGTGTGTCCGAAGCCACGTGATAAAGTCCAACACTCTCGAAACTGAGGCGCGGAGACGGAGGAACCTCGGAAACAAGGCGCAGCGAGGGCGCTTTCTCGGAAACGCCCTACGCGGATCCTAAAATCCTAAACCTACCAAAAACAAATATAAGTTGATGAAAAACCCCTAACAAAGCACAAGTGATTGCCAGAGTAATAATAATGTGAAAAAAATAACAATAACATCATAATAATATTAACACAATGTAATAATAATAATAATGATATAATAACAATCATAATATGGCACGATTATAATATAATAATACAATAATAATAACAATAATATTTTAGCACAATTATAATATAATAATATAATATAATAATAATAATAATATAGTAATACAATAATAATATTAATAAAATAATATTAACATAATAATAATATAACAATAATATAATCACAATAATAATAATATAATGATAATAATAATAATAACATAACCATAATATATTAATAATAAAAATAATAATATAATAAGCATAATTATAATATTTACATAATCATAATAACAATAATAATATAATAATAAGATTAATATTAATAACATAATCATAATGAAAATAGTATATTAATAATAATAATAAGAATAATGTAATATTATTAGCATAATAATAATAATTAACATAATATAATAATAATAATATAAAATAATATTAACATTATAATATTAATAATAATATAATAATAATAATAATAATAATAATATGAAATGATAATAACAATAATAATAATAATAATAATAATCAATAATAATAATAATAATAATAATAATAACATAATAATAATAAAATAATTATAAGATTATTAACATGATAAAAATAATAACGTTATATAAGATTAACTAAAAATAAAAATAAAAAAAAACTTACGGAGGGGGAGGGTTGCGGAGCAGCGGGTGAGGCCGGACGGGGGAGAGGGAGCCGGGACGGCGGCGAGGGCGACGCCGGAGCAGCAGGGTGGTGCCGGGGCTGGCCGTGGGTGCGGCAAGGGAAACGGGCGTCGGGGAGCGGCGGAGATCGCCGGGGACAGGGTGCGGTGAAGGCGGAAGCAGGCGAGGGGGGGAGAGAGCAGGGAGAGGCGACGGGGAGACAGCAGGGCGGCGGCTTCTGGGTGCGGCAAAGGAGAGGGACAACGCGGGGGAGCCGGGAGGAGGAGCTGGGCGCGGAGATGCAGAGGGATGGGGATGAGGGTGCGGGCTCGGGACAGGGAGAGGAGCGGGACGACGCCGGAAGAAGGGGGAGGCCGGGACGATGGCAGCAGGGGCCAGGGAGGGCGACGCGGTGGTCGGTGGCCAGAGGCGGGGAGGGTGCAGCGGCGGCACGCCTGGTCGGCCGAACCAAAAGGGGGAAAGGAAGAAGAAAACGAAGAAAGAAGAAGAAAAAAAACAAATGGGGAAGAGAGAGAGAGGGGATGTTGCGGCGCTAGGGTAGGAGTAGGGTTTGATTAGGCTTATATATATATATGTGTGTGTGATAAAAATAATGATAATATTAATAATAATAATAATACTAGTAACATTATAAGAATAATAATAATAAGTATAATAATAATCATAAAACCTTAATATATTAATAACAATACTAAAACATTATAGTAATAATGATATAAAAACCTTATAATAAAATAATGAAACATTATGATATTAATGATAATAATGATAAAACTTATAATAATAACAATAGAACTTATAATAATAATAATACATTAGTTAATTCTAATAATAATTATTTTGATCAAATAATAAAATGATTTAAAGATAATACATATATATACATTTATGCATATAAAGATATATATACATAAACATATATAGACGTATATGTATATATATATACAGTATTATACATATATATATAAAACATGTATAAACCTGTATAAAATAAAAGTAACTATAATATTAATAACAAAACTTTTTAAAAAAATAATAATAATAAAATTCCAACATAAAAATCATAATATTTAAAACGCCGGGTGAACACACTGTCCCCCGGGCTGAACGTACGGTCACCGCTAACGATGCGGTGACCGCGCACCAGCGTGAAAGCACCAATCGCGATTAATCTTCGAAAAAAAAATTAAATTGGGACCAAGAAAAGAGAACAATTACGGACATCCGCGGTCGGGGTGTGACAATTCTCCCCACCACAGACACTTTCTGCCCCCAGAAAGTCACCAGGCCAAAAGTCGGTCAAGATTTAAGTCCATGCCCCAACGGAACTAAAAGAGACAGAGAGAACTGAGGATCTCGGGGATGACCTTACTCTGCACCGGTCACACCCGACCGATTCAAGAGAAAACTGAGGTCCGAGGTTGAGGGGAGAACACGAAGGGGTTCTCCCCACCACAAGAGCTCAACTTGTGCAGGAAAGTTGACCATCTAAATAGAAAACCCTAGGAAAAATGGGGGTCGACGTGGGAACTCCCAACCAATTCAAACCAACTCTTATAGCACGATTAAAACAACACCTCCGTCAAGACATTGAATCCTCGACTAGAGTCAAAAACCTTCTAATACTAGGGGAAACCCACGAAAACCCTAAACCAAAACATCAAGTCAGAAACATGGCCCACTGAAATCCATGAAACACAACCACATCTGACGAGCATTGCTAAACAAAGGTCAACCCACTGAAGAGTCAAACACACTTTTAAGAAACACATACGATTCAGAAACAACACATCCACATAATCCAGACTACTTGGATTATAATAGAACAAGTCCATGATAACCCCATGGTAAAACAATGAACATACAACAACGTCAAAACTTAACAGCAGAAAAACAAGTACTAAAAGATCATGATTGTTCCACTACTAACACGGAACACAAAACCTGGGCCAAGGCTTCACACCCCTGGGGACTCCTGACTGTGCGTGAGCTTCACCCCGAGACTTGTGGCTGGGGCTCTGATGGCTGAAGCATCTTCTGCCTCACAGTCAGGTACTGAGATTCTCCCATCACAGTTTCCTCTTCAAGCGACGCTTCTTGCAAAACTTCTCCAGATGACCCAGACAACCACAACGATGACACGTCTTCGGAGGGTTGCGACAAGACGACTTTAAATGCCCGAAACGACGACACTGAAAGCATACCATCGAACGATCTGATGAACTGGAAGCTGGGACCAAAGGGGATAACTCATTAGGAACAAGTATCTCTGGCTCCTTTTCCTCACCAGAGGGGGAAATCTTACGAACAACAACAGGGGACGCTGAAGTATTAACCACCCATACACCAGAAACTAACTCAGCCAAGAAAGCTTCCTCCACCAGCTTCTCGAAACAAAGGTCTTTAGAAGGGAGGACTCGCTCCTTGATCTCTGGACGAAGACCCCTAGTGAAAAGAGAGGCCTTCATGAGCTCATGTGACGCTACATCTGGAGAAAAGGAAATCAGTTACTTGAAATGGTCAACATATTCCTTCACTGTCCGTTAACCTTGTTGAATATGCACAAGCTATCTCTTTTTCTCCAGCTTCACTTCCTCAGGTGCAAACCATTGGATGAGAACAATTCTAAAGACATCCCACGTCATTTCAACTTGCGTCGATGGTGGGGAAACCACCTTCCACTAGTCCAGAGCTGGACCCTCGAACAACATCATAATTGCACGAACCTTAACATTATCGGGAGTTCCCAACATTCTAAAGACATGCTCCACTTCCTCGAGCCATTTCACTGCCTCTAACGGACCCTGATCACCATGGAGAATAGGCAAGGTCTGAAGAGGACCAAAAACTGGGCATGACATATCTGAATCCTTAGAGACCTTTCTGGGCGGCATTTCCTGAGAAATATATAAAACACAAAGCCAAAACCAATATCAAACTGAAGCAACATCAATAAAAGCGCCTTCATCAAAAAACAGTCCCCACAAGACTGAACAAATACGAACACAACCCAAAAATAAAATCTCTTTCTTTAAAATCCCCTTTTTATCTTAGATTATAAAACCACCCCTTTTTTCATGACTGCTTTCCAAAACCAATCCATTTTCAAACCAAAAACTTTCCAAAACCATTTCCTCTTTAAAACCAATTTAGAAAACAAGGTCAAGCCCTTAATTTCAAATACACACCCAGGTAATCTCATGAACCGTTGCACATGTATTTATCCACATTCCATTCATACTCACACCAACATGCACTTTTCATGCATTCTCACACATGCGCAAAAGTTCATAAAGAGGACCTGGGGTTTCATCCCAAACCATTCTTAACCAATTCCAAGCAAACAACAGATTTCCAAATCAAGAGATTTCAGTTTCTAAAACCCATTTCATACATTCAAAGTCCTTTAAAAGAAACCAGCCCAATTTTCGAAAACCCTTTTCTCATTTCAAACAACGTACTTACACAGACCAAAACAAAAGCAGCATCCAAATTTGCATCAATCACTGAAATGAGGGACTAGTAGTCACGCTCAACTTGGCGACATGGTAGTGGGCCATGTCCCAAGTCAGCGTCGACCACTAGGAGGAATTCAAACCATGTACTCGGACTCCACATGGGTCACTACTCCATGTGAAATCACGATGTAACGTCGGCTTGCCTCCACTATCATCTCTCAATCCAGGACAAACCAGAAAAGACAAGGACACAATTCCCGAACTACCCCTGGTAACTCGAGGATCAGTGCGAGCAAGAGTTCGCGACGCTCTTCCCGTACCTACCCCTCGAGTTCCGTCAGTCCTAATCTCCTTCTACCGGACAACCCAAATAACAAGAACCTCCTCTGATACCATTTTGTCACGAACCAACCCGGGTCGACCCTGAACCGGTCACCCGAGCCGGTCCGCGGCAAGTCCCGAGGAGCGTTCCCGATCCCCCCGGGATGGCAACAAGTGCCGGGCATTGAAACTTTAATCGTTGGGAACGATTTCAGCCCAAACTAAAAACAGGATCGAAAGAATGAATATAAAATAAACAAACTGACAAACACTAAAGACATAAACAACTACACCACGACATACCTCCATGTGACCTCGCGGGTCACCACCCAACTACAACCAACGTCGCTCCCACACTGAGCGACTCAAGCAGGAGAACCTGAACAAAAGGAACCTGCAACTGAAAAGGTAAAAGATAGGCGTGAGCACAAAAGTACTCAGTAGGTGATCCCCACAACAAATCTCAATGCACCTCCAGTAAGTAAAGAATCTACATAATCCAGGTTTGAACTATAATGTATAAAAGTAATTTTTCATAATGCTTTACTTGAAAATCAAACACGAGACATTTCCCTTACTCTTTTTCGAAAGTTAGTTCCATTTCATTAGTTTTAAACTCATTCTGAAAAGCAAAGTGTTACATTTTCAAATCTCACCCAAAGAGAATAATGCATTTTTCATTTGAAAACCATTTCCCCAAAGTCCAACAGTATAGGCTGTGAGATATGACTGAAAGAAAACAAGCAGGGAAAACGAGTGCAAGTAAAGGTGAACAGGCAAGGAAAACCAAGTGCAAGTAAAAATTAACCAGAAGTTATCAGCAATAACCATGGGTGATCCTGAACATCCCTAGAAAACCCCTGGACGTACTCGGGTTCAGACTACCTGCCGGCATGGTACTCCACAGTCAATAACCAACTGGCCGCCCTAATAGCCAACCAGTGGCACATCCCACCTGGTCTGTCCACAACTCCAGGGGGTACCAACCCGTCTAACCAGGGTTAGCAAGCAACCGTCACTCGATAATATACAAGACGCCAAGGAACCCATAGTTGTTTTTGTAACACTGTGTAAGTGGGAGACCCTCACACGCGTGACTCATCTCACCACACTTTCCAACCCCTTACACGGACATCGCTACACGACAACCCTCGAAGGGAATTCCCCCGGTAGAAATTCCCTCACAAGTACGTATATATATATATATATATATATATATATGTATAATCACTTCACATTTATTAAAGTGCCAACCGGGCCGTCATATCATTTACATTTTGACCATTTCATATTAAAGCATTTCTAAAGGGATATTACACACGCCATTACATTGAAAACCAAAAACACACTTAGGACTTTGTTTAAGAAACCCAAATCAGCATATCACCCTGGAACACAATTGTTTCACAAGTATAGTTATTTTCTAATATCAAAACGCACCCCACTTTTATCAAGAGCCAAACGGGCCTTTAATCACCTTTTTAAGAATACTATTTCTCAAATGAAATCCAAACTTTTGTTCACACAACAAAGGAAAACATCTTTCATCAACCAAGAACCACACATGAAGTTTCCAAAAACAATTTCAAAGGGTCACACGACGTTTTCTCTAATCAAGGTTCTCAGAAAACACCATTTTCCATAAACAATACATCTACTAATTTACACACTCCAAAAACATTTCAAAACCCAATTCAACATGTCTTTCATTATTCAGGAAGAACCATCTAGCAACACTACCATGGAAGCACACAATTAAATCCAAGAAAACGCTTTTAATGAAACGCTAGAATTAAAACAACTTTTATCATCAGCAGATAACCAAACTATAGATAACTACTTAATAATACTTTTGAATTTGCTGAAACTTAATAAAAAGTCAAGGAATAAATATAGTCTAAATTTAAAGGCAAGTGCAAAGGGAGACCTACCTCAAGATCCAAGCGCGGCGGTAAAATGACCTTGGAACCAAGGCGTGATGACACGACGTGTGTCCGAAGCCACGTGATAAAGTCCAACACTCTCGAAACTGAGGCGCGGAGACGGCGGAACCGCGGAAACAAGGCGCAGCGATGGCGCTTTCTCGGAAACACCCTGCGTGGATCCTAAAATCCTAAACCTACCAAAAACAAATATAAGTTGGTGAAAAACCCCAAACAAAGCACAAGTGATTGCCAGAGTAATAATAATGTGAAAAAAATAACAATAACATCATAATAATATTAACACAATGTAATAATAATAATAATGATATAATAACAATCATAATATGGAACGATTATAATATAATAATACAATAATAATAACAATAATATTTTAGCACAATTATAATATAATAATATAATAATAATATAATAATAATAATAATATAGTAATACAATAATAATATTAATAAAATAATATTAACATAATAATAATATAACAATAATATAATCACAATAATAATAATATAATTATAATAATAATAATAACATAACCATAATATATTAATAATAAAAATAATAATATAATAAGAATAATTATAATATTAACATAATCATAATAACAACAATAATATAATAATAAGATTAATATTAATAACATAATCATAAGGAAAATAGTATATTAATAATAATAATAAGAATAATGTAATATTATTAGCATAATAATAATAATTAACATAATATAATAATAATAATATAAAATAATATTAACATTATAATATTAATAATAATATAATAATAATAATAATATTAATAATATGAAATGATAAAAACAATAATAATAATAATAATAATAATCAATAATAATAATAATAATAATAATAATAACATAATAATAATAATATAATTATAAGATTATTAACATGATAAAAATAATAACGTTATATAAGATTAACTAAATATAAAAATAAAAACAAACTTACGGAGGGGGAGGGTTGCGGAGCAGCGGGTGAGGCCGGACGGGGGAGAGGGAGTCGGGACGGCGGCGAGGGCGACGTCGGAGCAGTAGTGTGGTTCCGGGGCTGGCCATGGGTGCGGCAAGGGAAACGGGCGTCGGGGAGCGGCGGAGATGGCCAGGGACAGGGTGCGGCGAAGGCGGAAGCAGGCGAGGGGGGGAGAGAGTAGGGAGAGGCGACGGGGAGACAGCAGGGCGGCGGCTTCTGGGTGCGGCGAAGGAGAGGGACAACGCAGGGGAGCCGGGAGGAGGAGCTGGGCGCGGAGATGCAGAGGCATGGGGATGAGGGTGCGGGCTCGGGACAGGGAGAGGAGCGGGACGACGCCGGAGGAAGGGGGAGGCCGGGACGACGGCAGCAGGGGCCAGGGAGGGCGACGCGGTGGTCGGTGGCCCGAGGCGGGGAGGGTGCAGCGGCGGCACGCCTGGTCGGCCGAACCAGCAGGGGGAAAGGAAGAAGAAAACGAAGAAAGAAGAAGAAAAAAAAAACAAACGGGGAAGAGAGAGAGAGAGGATGTTGCGGCCCTAGGGTAGGAGTAGGGTTTGATTAGGCTTATATATATATATGTGTGTGTGATAAAAATAATGATAATATTAATAATAATAATAATACTAGTAACATTATAAGAATAATAATAATAAGTATAATAATAATCATAAAACCTTAATATATTAATAACAATAATAAAACATTATAGTAATAATGATATAAAAACCTTATAATAAAATAATGAATCTTTATGATATTAATGATAATAATGATAAAACTTATAATAATAATAATAGAACTTATAATAATAATAATACATTAGTTAATTCTAATAATAATTATTTTGATCAAATAATAAAATGATTTAAAGATAATACATATATATACATTTATTCATATAAAGATATATATACATAAACATATATAGACGTATATGTACATATATATACAGTATTATACATATATATATAAAACATGTATAAACCTGTATAAAATAAAAGTAACTATAATATTAATAACACAACTTTTAAAAAAAATTAATAAAATTCCAACATAAAAATCATAATATTTAAAATGCCGGGTGAACACACTGTCCCCCGGGCTGAACGTACGGTCACCGCTAACGATGCGGTGACAGCGCACCGGCGTAAAAGCACCAATCGCGATTAATATTCAAAAAAAAATTTAAATCGGGACCAAGAAAAGAGAACAATTACGGACATCCGCGGTCGGGGTGTGACAAAAAATCTCATAAACCCACATTCTAGGTCCTAGAAGCCTTAATCGTACTAAAAATACATTATAAAAGTCTTTGGGAATAGTTTAAGAGATGATATCCAATGGAAGAGACAATGTTCTTAACTAAGATATTTTAATATTTTCTTCTTTTACCTTATAAAAATATATTCCATTTAAATGGAAGTAGTTAACTTTGAAGCATAATTTTAATGATATTTTATTATAATAGTGTAATATAATTGATCTGACCTCTTCTCTTCTGTTATTCTAAAAGAAAAATGGTTCCCATATTATGGTTCATTCACTACCATTGTGGATGCCTTGTTTTATTTTCTAAACTCCCTTACATGGATTGTTGTAAAAAATTATTCAATGAACTAGTAAAATATTTATATAATCAAATAGATAATGAGTAAAAGAATTTTTATTATATTAATGGTCATGAAAATTTAAGGAAATAGTGATTTAACCATAAAAATGTTCATATTGAGATACCTTTCATATATTAAATCTATTTTTTACAATAGTGTCGATCCATATAACTATTTATGTCATATAATGATAAGGGGTCATTAAATATAAAATTATGAATATTATGGAACTATATTACCACACCTTCATCCCTGATAAAAATACCAATATAATTTTAGATAAATTAATATAACAACCTCATGTGGTAAATTAAATGAAACAACTAAGTAATGAATAGAAATTTAAAATAAATGAACCTTAATAAATTAATTATAAATTAAAAAATATTATAAAAAAAATTATAAATAATTTATTTAATAAAATTATGTATATTTTAAATGAATTTTGATGTTGGTATTAAGTGATGCAGGACCCCAAGATAGTGATATCTAAAAATCACCCTCTTTTCTTAGGGTTATAAATTAACTCTCTAACTCACATTATCCATTTTTATTATAATAAAAATATATATATTAAATATATTTTTATATGAGATATACACATATATTTTTCTCCATTATTTTATGTTTCCAATGATGTTTTTATGTTTCGTTATAAATATTCTATCAAAAGGAAAACTAGATAACAATAATTTTCTTATTCATTGTTTTGTTTCATGTGTCAATAGTATCATGATTTTTCTCTTCTATAATTTCATAAATTGTTATTTATTTTGGGGAAATTTATTTTTTATTATTTATGGTATAAATTAAAACCGCATATTATTTCCTTATTTAATGGTTCTTTACCCATTTTATGATAAATCATTTATGAGAATCATTTTATACCTACTTCAATAATTATTTCTTATGAATTTCAATCATTAGTAAAAATTTATCATGATTTTTTATTATTTTTTAAATTATGAACATAAAAAATGGTTTAATCAATTATATTATCTAGAATCATTATGATGCTATCTTTGGTCAATTTTTAAGATAATATTTTGTAATGCATTTCTCTTTTATATGGTTTACCAAACTTATGTTTTATTTACAGTTAATTTTCATTAACTGGAACACAAATTACTAAATATATTATGATTATTTAGGTGGTTATAATGTGATATGACCCACAATTCATTGGTAGTGTTTTCATCTCATGAGACATTATGTATGGTAAACATTGGGTTAACCTAGCACAAAATGTTATATTTTCTTAGGAGTGAGCTTTGACTTATGTTGTGATACCATGTTTTATACCATCAAGATATTCCCATGATTCACTATTCTTCTGATATCATTTTATTTTTAAAATTGGAAATTTTATTATATAGGATCTTATTATTGTATTAAATATTGATATAACACTTTTTTCAAATGTATTAACAAATAACGATATTGTACTATTATTATTATCCAATTGATATTTACAAAAAACAAATATTCCTAGTGTATTTACATAGGACATCCTTTTGGAAATATAAGAATAAATTAACTAAGGATCACTTTTTCTACATTAAAATTAAGATGATATTGTTTCTTATTTTCATTTAATGTGTATCTGATGTCCTAAAGACACTCGACCTCTAGATTTTTAGGTTTTTTATATAAATCATTTAAAAAAATAAATTCCACAAAATGTGTATATGGGTTGGATTTCTAAATGGGTTCTCCATTCATGCAGGAATTGAGTACCTAGCTGATCATCAGGAGGAACGTGAACCAAATATAGTATCGGGTTCATAACTTCCCCTTGTGATGTATTGGGGAAGCTTCTTTAGAATGGGTCTATGTCTTACATATTAATAGTAATGATATCCATCATTAGTTAATATCAAAACCCCTCAATCAATATTTATCTGGATGAGGTATGGGGTTTTTGATCGATTGGATGATCCCTCACCAAATGTTCACTTATTATAGAAGATTGTACCCCAAATAAAGTCTCATAAAGGTATATTTATATTTTTGTGTAGTTTTTGTGATGTGTGATATGAATGTATCATGAAGTGATATGTAACAGGAAGGTCTATATTCATATGATATTAGAATTATAGGTAGGATATTGATGTCTTGTTCTATAGGTTATCTAATATTATAGGTGACTTATGTCCTTGTTAAGATATTATCATTCATGGGAATGAGTTTTGAAGATATGAGTTGTTCTATAAACTCAATTTATCAAAATAATTGATCATATTTGGGTTTGATCATGTTTACCTTAGACATGGGTATTAATATAAATTGTTTTTTCATAATTTATTTCATGTTTTTTATATTTCATTTTTGATATGTTTAGAGTAACGTATTCGTATTCTTTCACCCCCTACATTGTTCCTATGTAAAAAATGTACTATTCTTAGGTGCTCTAGGTGGATTTAAAGATAGTTTTTTTATAGAGAAAACTACTATCAATGTTTATTATTTGAATTATTTAAACAAGGGGGTGTCCTTCCTCGTATGATTTATGTAGTAGATAGGGATATTACACATGTGAGTAAATTCGTTAATTCACATGTATTTCATTTTACGGTTTTGTACTAGATAATTACAGTATCATACATTTATTTTCATGATATTTTATTATTAAAAAAAATTAGTTGTTTTTATATATACATATATATATCAAGTATTGGTGTTGAATAAATTTTGTATATTATTATATGATAATGTTTCCCTTGTGTATTATTCCTTCATTGTCTTAGGTATGATCCCTTACCTTATTATAGGTGGTCATAGGGTGGAACAATTCACTTACCACAATTCTCAATGGAGTCAGTTCATAAAAGAAGGGTATCAAAGTAGTCAAATCATAGGGATAAAATTTCGAGTGGGTTTTTTTGGGGGGATTGGTTTATGAATTTGGGGAAATAATGATAAAAAAATTAGATTCAATTTCATACCATGAAATTCATGTTTGGTAGAGTATTTAAAAAAATATTCACTAGGAGATTGATTATTTCTTCATAAAAATTAAACTATAAGATATTAGTTTTATTAAACATTTTGGATGGTATATGTATCACTAAAGTGTCAGATGTGGTATTCATGTAATTCCTATGTCATTTTACCAGGATATTCTCAAGTACCCGTGGATTTATCCTTCTGTATAGAGGATGATACCTTCCAAAAACGAATATATATTCAACATATGGTTATGATAATCCTATTCTAATTCTTGATCCTTTGGCCACGTAATAATAGAGATATGATTCAACAATTCATTAATTTGTGTGAAATTTATTTATCCAATTGGGTAGACCAAAAATACTTTATCATTTTGGATTTGAGTAGAATGTCTTAAAGAAAATATTATAGTTCCAACTAGGATAGATTATAGTTACCTACGGTAAATTCATTTCATGAATTCACTTTATAGATTCCTCCATGGATTTAATGTGAGACTGATATATATGGAATATGTCTAATTGAAGTTATTTACTTCTATTTCTAACATTTATTATGAACCCACTAATGGGATTCTATTTCTTAAATAAAGTTTCTTCCTTAGTGTAGTGACTTTTTCCAATGATTTCACATATTAATGATTGTCTTACTCTAACATATTTATAGTTTTATTTCTTTTTAATTTTTTTCGATTTGATAATATTTAGAATATTTTAAAATCATGGTATGATGAACCCTCTTTAAGAAATCATGACCATGAAGATACTTTCATTGAGGTTTATAGATAAGGAACTCATTGGTGGAAATAAATCTATAACTTATAACTCAAAAGATTTATAATATATGATGTAATATTAAAGGTATTTTAATACCTTTTCAAATCTATCATGTACACTAGAGCTCTTGAGAGAGAATTGTTAGTCGAAAGTTTCCAATATAAATTCACTTAGTTTATAGAAAAGTACAATATAAATCTAATTTTATAAAGATAAGTGACATGTATAAACCACTTTTTGCATCCTCACATTATGTCTCTTGGATTTCTACGAGTTAGTTTTGTTAAAGGATCTTATAGTGCGTGGGAATATAGAGGTGGTTGATTAATTGGAATATATCCACCACCTCCTCCATGTGGTCCTCATCTGGAATATGGATTTCTTGGTTAGAGAATATATTTTTGTGTGGGGAGTATTTCCCCGATCAGGTGGATACCATGTAGGTTAAGGTACAATTTTTTTATTTTTCAAAGGAACTAATAATCAAACATATTTTTGTGAAACATTATTTCATTTCTATATTATTATTTAAACATTTATATTCTAGTAGATCGCCTAGTTAAATAACTTCTAGTAGATATTCCCATTGGATTTTTCAATCACATTTCTCATAAAAATATATAGGGAGGTATTTTCTCAAAGGAGAGAATGATAATTTATGGGATTTAATCATGTAATGATAAGAACCCATATATCCATCATAACTATATATTATATGGTAATTTTTTATTTCAATGGAATGTGTAGTTGCATAGGTTAGTTTTGGATCACTATAAATGACGAGTAGGAACCTTTGGAGGATACGTAGGTTTTAACTCAAGAGAATTAAATTGATTTATCTCTTGGTGGGGTTTTCTGATTTGATAAATATTGATTTCATTGAGATTCATTTTCTTTTTTATTGCAGAATCTTATGAATTGAATTTTAAAGGATGTTCAAGGGTTTTCTCATTTTAAAAAACTATATTTTCATTTCATTTCATATTTGAAGTTATCTCAATAACTACTAATATTTATTTGATAGCTTGTCTCAGTGTATATAGATGATAGTTTTCTTGAAATACCAATTGAAGAAAGGATTTATCTTTAGTTTTGTGACCTATTCAAAAATTGGATGGTATAAAAAGTTGTTCTTCAAGTTCAAATTAATGTTTCATTAACCTCCTCTTAAATATTGTGAGGATGGTATTCCATAGGAAGTGTTTTTTCATTGCGTTAGACATATATAAATCATATGGATTACATTGGGAATAGTAGGAACCCCTTATATGTATTTGAGAACCATGAATCCTTTATTTTAATATTAATTGTTGTAACTATTGATACTATTAAATTTTTTTTATGGATAATTTATTAAGTAGAGTAAAAATAATCTATTGAAGAAAAAGAAGACAAATAGTTTTGAAACTTCCATGAGTTTCAAGAGATTAGTTCTAATATAGTCATGAATACTAACATTTATATGAGTGTGTTACACAGGGTTTCACAAGAATCCCATTGTGACACTTACAAGTGGAATAGAATAATTAATACTCCCACCACATTCATTTTTTAGGATCACTTGGAAAATTATTATAGGATACATTTCTTTTCAGGATAATCTACCTTCCATTAACAATAGTATATTTTGATGGATCATGGTGTATTATTTATGATGAATGATTAAATTACCACTATTTTTCTTTTAAACACATTCGTGATGTTTCAGTATATATCACACATACCCCCCTTAATGGAGAAAATGGTTCATTCAGGTTTTAATGCTTCATACATACAAAAAAATCAATAAAACATGGTATATATGAATAGTTTTTATACACATTCATTTTCAATCCATTTCATTAAAGACAATTTTATGATAGATTGGTAAAATATGTGGAGTCCTCTCATCCAAACATAGATTTCTCACACAAGTGTCCACCCATGAATTAATCACTCATAGAAAATATATTTCATGACCTTGCTGGTGAGATATAGTTTTAGAGATCTTTACATCAAACATAGGCTAATAAATAAACATGTATACCCTATAAAATCAATTTATTCTAATAGAAAGTGTTAAAAATAGTCATTTTTAGATAATCTTATGGGTACGAAATGAACAGTCCCTTTTCATATTTCGTTTCACTATAAAATATTTCTCACTCCTTGATGCTAAAAAACATTGAAAAATATAGGGACACATTAAAAACTATAAAACTAAAACTATATTGTTTGGAGTAATTTTCATGTACTATTGGTTGTATGAATCTCCAAGGATCAATCCCAATATCAATTCGTAAACATCCACCATCTCTGAGAATTATTAAAACCTACATTGAACCCTTATGGGTATTTATCAAATAGAATATCCCCACTGGACACAAATCCATGAGTTTCTAATTTGGGCTCTAAATTATATGTGTTTTAACTGGAATATAAAGAATTATTTTCAATAATAAAATATATACTATGAGTTTCCCCAGTATTCTCTAAAATAAGGGTGTCGTAATTTGTCTTTAAACTATGATTTTTGAAACTAAACTATAAATGGTGAGTGAATTCCTATTTGAAATCAATATAATAGGGATCAAGCACCTTATTAGCATAAAAAAACTAACTATAATTTTATTATAATATTATATTTTTAACATAGTTCAATACGATAAATAATGAATATCCAATACATTAAATGTACTCATCCCTCCAACTGAAAGGTCTTCACCATGGTAAGGAGACAAGTGATATAATTAATTGATGTCCAAAATGGTGGTTTCATGAAGGGATTCGTGAATATAATCTAAATCTATATGGGAGTCCAAGATTTGGTATTATGTTATAATCTAGGATTAGTTGGTTACCCATACCCACATCCATTGAAATCTTAAAAAATCATCACACTCAAATTTATTGGTTGTTATCACTTAGAAATTGGTAATATGTGAGTTTATTATAACAAAATTTCCCAAAAAAAATGTTAGTCTTCTAAAACACAACTAGAAAACATGACAATATTTCCATATCCAAAAATAAAAATCATGTGATTATTTATTTAAATGATGATCACTAAATTTCCTCTTCCTGGTTTTCTTCATTTAAGTTTTCTTATAGAATATTTATTTCTAGACCAGATACGTATTATTCCTTGACAACAAAAAATAGGAAATTAGAAATCATGAACAATTAGTTCCTTTTACTTGTCATAATAATTCACTTAGGGTGATCATATACACCAAATATTATGTTGTAACAATTTTCTATCTCATATTTACTGGGTTCCCAATACAATTTTCTCACATGGACATGAAGTAGTGGAAAATTTTCATTTTCATTCTCTACTCATATTTTAAGGGAGGTGTTATTCGGAACTGAAAGATGGTTTGAAAATAAAATTAATCCATGTGACCACATTGGTGAAGAAACTAATAAACATATCATATGTGGAAAAAGAACTTGTCACTATTTTTATCCAAATTTTATGTTCATCCTAATATTATAGCAATACAACCCTCCCCAAATCTACAGATAAACTGGTGTTTAAATATGTTCATGTTTTATAAATCACCGAAGGATCAAAAAGAAGTTTTCACACTAGCTAGGGTTATTTCCATCACAGATTAATCAAAACAAAAACTTTGGAGGTGGATTTTGTTCCGATCTTCTATTCCCCAAACTATACCGTGTGATGATAAATCCTAGGGAATGTTGTTACCTCCACACCAAGGGAGTCTGATCTATCGACCACCTTTACATTTTCTTATATTGTAAACACATTGTTATAAAATATTTCCCTAACACCTAGCTCAATTCCAAAAGTTCTTGACATTAATTTTGATTATATAACCTAATAACTAGCATCATTAAAGACCATCGTAATTATCCCCTCCATAAAAACAAAATCCATATACCTAATGTTCATCCCTAGGATGAAATACTTACCATCCATCATTAAGGTCCTCCCATAGAAACCAATAACAATTGTTAATGAATTTCATTCCATGATATAGAAAATAAAATTACTAGGGAACTCTTCTAAATGAAATAGAATCATAATATGGTGAATCAATAGTGGTTTCAAATTTATATATTACTTGGATTAGGTAAATATGATGGTAATCTCAGTACTGAAACCCTCATAATTTTACATGTAGGAATAATGATTTTCATTTCAAAGGATGGCGTATACATGGTTCCACATTCCCTTAATATTAAAATATTAATTGAGAACATGTTGCCATACATTAAATGATTGAACATTGTATCATCCATATAACCATATATATTATTCTCTTCCACATTAGCAATAGATGTATGGGAGAAATCATAGATTATATAAACACTATGAGATGATCATCATTGGGAATATATACTGTGCACTCCTATAATGTTATCCTAGGATATGGATGAAAGTTCATATATATAAAAAGAGGAAATACAATATCATTATTATGATTAATATTTTGCCTATCAAAATCTAGAGAAGACACCTCGACCTTTAACCCCGCCACAAAGTAGTACACCAAGATAAAAGTCCATTTGAAATTATTCAATGGTTTCCAAACTAACCTCTATGTGGTCAGTGGAGGTCATCCCCCATATCAAAGAATTTACACCATTTTATAATAGAGAAGGATGGTGATAATTTATGGGAGGTTTTAGTTATAGATCATATCCTTTCAATATTATAAATATACATGAACATGTATTATTCTATTTAGTGAATAGTAAATGAATCATAAAATTTGTATACTCAAAATATCTTATAGGAAGTATTCTAAAAAATAGAAATTATAAATTTATATATCCTTAGTGTTTAAAATTTTTTGAGACTTTAACTAAGTAGTACTTAAATATGGACCATTATTTCAATTTTTCACACAACCTCTAAACTCTAGAAATTTTATTCCAATAATATTGTAGTCCTATGTGAAATGTATTGGGGTGGTACATCAGATATTGAAAGAATACTCACCCAATATTCATATCGAGTCATATAAAAATTATGTTATAGAAACAATTATCCCTCATAGACACTAATATCAAGGATATGAATGGCCACTAGTAGATACTTCTCTATAGGGGATGTATAATTAATTTTTTTATGTGACCATGAACCAATAAAAATAAACATTCTTGAGTTACGGGTGACACCATTCCCATTTATATCACTTTATGGGGGTTTGTTTGGTGTAACACTAAAACTTTCATTCGAATAAATAAATATATCCAATCAATGTGGTACATGCAGTGTTTACATTTAACAAGTATAGATCAATCCCTACAATTCCAAGAGTTCATATTCCCCAAAAACCTAGTTTATTAGGACGTGGTAGTTATGGAATAATAAACCTACTTTGATATCCCAATCCATGCCCTTCACTCTTGTCACTTTTTTCATTTACTGAGACAATTCACATTTTATTAGAAATGCACCAACCCATAGTTGATGGTCAAAATTTCTTTTTTAATTAGGTGTTTTTATTGGGTTACTCACTCATATTTATACATTATATCAATACATAGCCAATATTTAGTTGAGATCAATTTAAAAATATAGTGAGGGATTAGAATTCTTGTGGGGGTTCCTGTTCAGATAGAGTTGTCTGGAAAATGGGAGGTGATAATTTCATGAAGGAAAGTTGAAAGCCTAAATATTTATAGATGATATTAGTGATTTAACATCATAGACCACCACCATGGTCAATTTATTCAATGTGTATCCCCTGATAAGAAAGGGAAATTTGGAATTGATGTAATGTGATGGGGGGGTTTCCCTTATTAGAAACCCTTTAGTAGGAAGCTCCCATAGGCTATGTTCTTACACAACATCATGTATAGGTTATAGGCTTAGGGTGTCTACCAATTGTTCCACCCCTAAAACCCCTTGAGATGAGAAAATCTTCTACCACCTAAATTTTTTTATTGAGGTACTGATCTAATATTTATATATGGATGGATGGGAACACAATTGTTATATAAGAACATTTTTTTTGGTTTATTCTTGATCTTTAAATAGGTTACCAACCTATCCCAAATGACACCAAATAAATGAAAACCTCTCATCCCACCTAGTTCGTTCAACCAAATTTTATAAGTTTGAGAATTAGGGGAATACTCATTTTCCAAACCAACCTGATATTTGATCTTGATATCCACCTGGTCTATTATCTAGTAGATCAACAATATTTTACTCTTATCAGTTATTACCAACCCAAACCATTTTCTTAAAATACTTTATGGATTTAGATATGTGATGATTTTCCTAGAATAAGATAATCAACAACCATATATACCACATGGATGACTTGGAAATAGATAAAATATATATATGGGACTAAATAAATCCTTACCCAAAATGAGTTCATAAATTCCCACTACAATGAAATTTAAAAATCCAAGCATTATGGTTTTTAAAGGAATAAGTCACCCAAATCAGTACCTTAAGCAGTTTTTATTTCATTGTGGCCTGATTCTAGTGACCTCTACGAAATATGAGGTTTAAAATCTATATTTATTTGTTGAGGAATTAAAATAACCTTTTTTTGCCCAATGGTAATGAACTAGAGTTTTTTTATAGCTTACAGAAACTCCATCAGTAAGAATTTTAGTTATTTAGATTTATATAAAGTTGATTGAGATTTCATAAACTATTTAAGAGAAAATAATGGGAGAATGAGAACATCACGATAATAATTTCTTGATAGAAATGACTGGTATATTCCCTTCACATTGAAATCATATAGTAAAAAATACTATTGATTTTTTATAGAAATATTCAGGTTGAGATAGTATCACCACTACTCTCCATATAAACATGGGTAAAAAGAGTTTACCAAATTAAAAAATTATTTATATGAATCCTTGAAGAGGAATAAAAATACAAATTCTTTCCTCCCCGATATTTGATGATGTTGATAAAAGAATAAAAAACCAAAATGGAAAAATATATATCCCCTCAACCAATATTTTTCTTGGTGGCCTCATAGAACATAGTTAATTGGGTTAAAACACATATCCTAATCAATTCCCAAGGATATCATCAGTGATGGATGGTAAAATTATTCAATTGGGGAACAATGGTTTTATATTGCATCTGGAATTGACATGTTGCCAACTACATGATATGATTTATGCAACAAAAAAAATTTAAACACAATTAATCTCAAATATTTATGGAGATTAAAAAAGGATTCATCTTAACTATTTAACCTATAATAGTTTTTATTAATACATGATCCATGACTCATTTATCATTATGAAATCATTCTAATTGATGATAAAAAAAATTGAGTTCGAGTTGGTAAAATGATATGAACACGAACCATGTGTTTCAAATACCAAATATGATTTTGAAGATATAAAAGATTGGAAAAAAAATACTCAAGTAAATAAACATAAAAATACAGTGATAAGATTTCTTAAATTCTATCTAATCGATTCTATGGGATAATTTATGAATGTAAAAATCCAATAGGACCACCAAAATCTAAAGATTCTACTTTTGTGGTACTACTTGCTCCTTAATAAGGTATAGTTAAAGTGGTTAAAACTAAAATAAAATAAGTTGTGATAATTATATGATGTTTTATATGTTGGTCTACAAACCCCTAAAATTAATTCCCTGTACAATTGGATGACAATTAATTTCCCCTTATATAGTTGAATATTACCCTGATGAAGAGTGTATGTATTTCTATGACAGTGTTATTTATATAGTGGACCAAGTCACTAAGGACATTGGTGAGGAGAGTCAATATAATACTACGAAATTCAATTTATAACACACTTTATGGGGATTAATTCTCTAATATCATTTGGCACATAGGGTTCCATCACCATGCTTGTCATATATGATATTGAAATTAAATGGGAAATTTTATTTCTGGATAAATTTGAGAATATTCCTGAAGTAAATTTTTTTGAAGGAATCAATCTATGTCTCTAACTATTTGCATATAGCTGTGCGTGATAATAAATAACATGCACCGTAGTCTCTAGTAAACTCTATGGTTTTGATAAGGTAATGACACCATGGTAGTATAAGCATGAATTAGGTTTAAAATGTGACATAGTTAATCACCAGTCCATAATCTCAACATGAAATTAAATCCTTGATACACATAAAGAGTATAAAAACAACTTCATTCCTTCATTGATCAATTGAATATTCCATTGATGTTATAGATAAATTTTTTATCACAGAAGCATACAATAAAAAAGTGTGTTGAAATGTAGAATGTGAGTTCCTTATGTCATTCATTGAGATATATGGGGTAATGGTAATAAAAGAAAAAATATTATATATTGATTTCATCGGAAGGATTTATTGTATTGATGAGTATAAGTGTATGGTGGATAATGGATTTGGGATCAATATTATTACCACCCCAATTCACCTCCTTATTAGATATACATAGAGTACTTTAACCCCATCCGACCCAATAATTATGGTGCGTGATAAGAGTGATCATATGACACTTTGGAATGTAAATTTTTTCCCAGTTTTTCAATGTGGTATCTTACACATATTGCATGGGTGTCTCTCGACAAACAACCATTAAATCATTTTTATGGAGATCTCGGTTTCTGTTTTAGGAATATATTCCATCATCATATCAATAGTACATAAAATACAACCTCATTGTTTGAGTATGTGTATTATAAGGTTATGATTCACCATTATATACATATGATACCCATATAAATGAATTGGAGTATTCTAAAAAATTGTGGAGTGTATGCAAAGACTATGGAATCCAAGTTGTAAATGGACATAATGACCAGAAATATGCCATTAAAAATCCAATATTTGATCTGATTATTATTTTTTGATTAATAAACTTTAGGAAAACTCCAATGATTTTTGAATGAAACTTATTTTATGATATAAAAATAAGTTATAAAAAATTACATAATTATCAACTTAGATGAAGCTAAAAATGATTCTAGAGGGAATCATTCAAAGATGAATCAAATTATATTCCATATCCACTTCAGTTCAACTCTCACCTACATATACTGGACTCCGAGGTTGATTCATATGCGACTATTTGAGCCAAAAAAATTCAATTCTCTATATGAATGAAATTGATCAATGATGTATAGATTAGTAACATCATCATCTATCGACATGGATTCCATAGTTTTAGAAAATTATATTTACACATAACAAGATCCAACTGATGCTCAGGGGAGTGATTCCATTCTTCCTTTTTTAATGCTCAAGGGGTTGACTTCCACTTCCATCCCTCTCTTCCAACAAATGGAAGATATTGATAAATCCCATCATAGAATGAAATATAGATATTCCATCACTATTTATGAGATGAAATCGGTGAAACATGGAATAGTGGATGGTCTATGGATGATATTTATTAGGGTTGTAATGTATCATATGAAAAATGGGAAATTAATCACTTTCATGAAAAAAAACATGATTTATTATCTTGTATTTATTACGAAAATATTGATCTTTATCTTCATATCACTATGAATTGATTGGGTCTTGAATACTACCATCACAAATATAATTTGAGTCCCATAAGGATGAACACCTCATATATTTCCATGGTTAAGGATATTGGAAAATTTGATCAAGTAAAAAAATTAGGGAGGTATAGTACACTAGATGGTTGGAAAATATTTTTCTATTTGGTAAGAAGAATGGGAATATCTAAGTTTTCCTTTAAATATTTCATATCAAATTACGCTGAACAAAAAATGGCATCCACGTGTTGGTTACATTATTATTGATCAATGCAACCGTAGAAATTCAAATTCTATAATTCATGGAGAGAAATTTTAGGTACCATAAAATCTGAATGTCCCATGGTGTTTAAAAGGATACCATATTTAGATATCCCCATGTAACATACAACTATCATGTAAAACCCTTTGATAGGTTGGTAATCTTATTGATGAGAAATTTATCACATCCTCTTTCACCTTCTATAAATGATTATGGAGTGTTATGAATAAGGTTTGGTAGTAAAATAATACTAGTTACATGATCAAACATATGATATTAAGACAACCATACCCAAGCTATGTTCCAAAAAACTGAAGATAAACCCACTAATGAGTGCATTTGGGTTCACATCTCTAAAGATTATTAGGTTTTTTGTCTGATAAAGAGTAATAAATATTGAACCTAAAAAAGATAAATTCTTTCATCAAAATTCCCCTGAATATTTTTTTTGTGAGATTAAAATTTTTCAAGGTAATATATCTCAAATATTGAATTTTATCACTAAAAAATAAGATAAATTATAGTCACCCTCGTTGATGATAGATAAACTCACTACCTATAACTAGTATAGAGAACGATAATGTTAATTTAATGATAAAAATGAGTACATCTTTTATCATTCAATATTTATTATTCTATCTCTGGAAAAACTCTGATTAATTATGTGGTAAATATAGATATATTAATTTTTTCCTATTGGCTCAGAAGAATGGTGTGTATAAAAATAATAACATATACTTCCACAATTTGATGATGATAGATACTAAGGTAAGATACATAGCTATATATTATAATATCTCCAAAATGGAATTGTTAGTCTAAATGATGAATCATTAGATATAATATCATATTATGAATATAATATTTTATATAAAAACCCTATAATATATCATTAATCATTCAATGTTTATTAGATGTTTTATATAATGGAATACTTTCTTCTGGTAATCTTACATCATTTTCTTCCCTTATATGGTGGTCAAGCTACAAGTGCTAAATGATTTAATAATGGTGAACCAAATACCAGATAAATTACTCTTGTACATTGAATTCCTAAATTATATCATTAAATATATTAAAGGAGAATTCCCAAATTGATAGTTCCACTATAATAGTATCTATCACGGGACAAGAAATAAGTGGATTGAAAATACTAATCTCAATAAATTCAGTCTAGTTGATTTAAAAAATTCTCTTTCAAAGGATTGTATTCTGTATACCTTAATATTTCTGAAGGAATACACTAATAATGAGACATAATATCAAACCCTCATTACAAACCGCGAATTAACTCCCAAGATCAAATTCCAACAACTGCACATAAAGGATGAATCTGAGCTGATAATCATGAAAATAAATTGTGACTCAAATATTTAAAAGGTAGAAATAACCACATTTCACAAAAATCACATGATTTAATGGGAATTTTCTTGGAAATCATAACTTTTCCATTTATCAATGGTCATAGATCAGGTTTGAGTATGTTTTTTAAAATATGTTAGTAGTTCTCATTAATCCAAATCATGATGAAATGATGATCCGTGTGGAATATTAAAGTGTGATTTTAATATAATCAACAAACCATAAGAGTTAAAATTAAATGAACATAATTCATTTTCTTCATAGTCTGTGCCATCAAATTACACAATGGGAAAATAATGGTGTAATCACATGATTAACTTGGTTGAATATCTCTTACAATTAATGATTCCATCTAGTCAAGATGAATAATAATAACATCATAAAAGAGTAATAATTTTTCCCTTATGATGTATTTAATTATGATAATGTTATATATAAACCAAAACATTAAATCACTCTATCATTGTAGAATGAAGGGAAAATATAATCTTTAATATATGAATGACGTTTATTCGGGTGAATGTGGAACTAATCAAAAAGTATTTAGTCTCTCCAATAAAATTTGGTGGATGTGATTATTTTATCCTATCAAGATTCATAATATCGAGTAATTTATAATGATCCGTGAATTCTTAATTCATTAAAAATTAAAAAATAAATATACACAGTTTCTCAACACCACTATGTACTCTAAGAACATTGTTGGATGGGTAATCGCCATAATGAATCCATACCCTATGGTGATAACATGGTAGGTCATGTTCATTCTTAATCTAACCAATTTATTCTTGAAATGGGATGAATTATTTCCATTTAAGTATGTAAAAAATGTATATTATGGAATATTTATAATCCTATAATATCAATTAGATTGGATTATGTCACACAATTCCCATTGATAATGGATTTAATTTTCATTCATATGAGATGATGAAGGTATACACTATATAACACATTCAGACCAAACATACAACCCTCTATCATTTCATAATGAATATATTGATGTAGTCCTTTAATAAAATCATATATACCAATCAGTATAATTTGGTGGATTAAAAATATAAGATCCTTCCTAAAATCATCTATAACTCATTGTGGGAATATCATACCACAACATAAAAATATACCTAGAAGAATTGTTACACTATTTTGTATGGATTAGAGGATGTGTTTCTCATAAATGATTAGCTACCAATACTCTATACATACATTTTTTATCCACTGAAATAGGATGGTCTTTTTTATGTTTTCTCTCCGTAGTTGGTCACCCCTGATGAGAACTTGTTATGAGTATTTCAAAAGTAGTAGGTTCATCAAAACCATGTATCTTGATATTTCAATAAAAAGGTTCATATTTAGAAACATATATATGGTGATTTCATATTGAAATTTATTGCACCTCTGTTACTATGATAAATGATAGTAATGTTGGATTGTGATTGAATATTACCATTCATCATTCACATGGTTTATTCAAATTTCCCACATTGATCAATCACCATAGATGGGGACTGCATCATGCTACTATAAATGAATGGATTTTAAAAATGCTCAATTTTTAGTTCATAATGGAAAACTACATTCTTAAAATAATATACAAAAATATATAGATTAAAATCTTTACCACGCATTGTTAAATTATATCCATTATTTATACCTTGAACTACCACTAAAATAAAACCCTCTTAGACTTATAGTGAAATAGATAGTGCACCATGAGGCCCCACTAATCTAGGAAAATGTTTAGAGACTATACATGAGGGTGTAAAACATACATGTGGGTGTAATTACCTTAATATATGATAAAAATAAATATAAAAAAACCTCTAATCAGCTATGTAACATAAATTAAAAAATATTTCCTATAATATATTAATTTAATATAGAAATCATACTATATAAAATAAAATATCCAAACAAAAACCTTTTAATTGACATCATCAACTACATCAGTATCTATACTAGTAATGTCAGATCAAATATCAAAACATGTAATGCCCCGACTCTAGTTACCCAGAGTCAGTGCATTATTTTAATACATCAGAATTATTACAAGGAATCAAGTCTAGAAGGACTGATCAGTTTAGTAGTCTTCAAAAATATATTACATATATAAACGTTACATTACAATTTCTAAAATAAAACAAGAGAAAAATAATCCTTTGAAAATTTTCTTTTTACCCAAGAATATCCTTGCAGGTCAATCAAAATATACTTCTTCCCATCCTGGGAAAAATAAAACAGAAGAAAGGAGTGAGCTCATATCCTTAGTAAGGAAAAAAATATTGCAGAAAAATTCATAAATAAGCATAAACATTGAAGGCAATATATAAGACTAAAACGCAATCCTTCTAAAATTAAACTTCAACATAATATGGAAAAGATAATTCAAATAATTCTATTAAATTATTCACACGAATACTATACTCATCAAATAATCACATGTAATATGAGTAGCTAATTTCATAATGATGGAATGCCTAATGTCGGACATCATAACCACATAGTCAACGCCTCATGTCAAGACAACAAATAATATTTTGTTAAATCCTTTTTCCAATACACTAGTTTGATTCATGATACCTGCCGATGCATCAAAGAGAAAAAGTGGGCTCCACCCATCACTTAATATGTCCACTTCATTCCTCATATGAAAAGGTTGAAACATAACATAAACATTTATATTAAAAATAGCATAAGAAATGTTGAAACTTTAACCATAAACAATGAATGGTATAAAAACGACACATCCACAGCCAAACATATCACAAAACCCTCAATAAAATATAGAATAAGTTATTATAGTAAATCAACCTCAATCAAGAATAATAACCAATAAATGATGTTGACATAGTTGAAAGTAATCAATAAAACTCTTTAAGATAAATACCCCTTTTCATGAAATCATTAAAATGTTACACAATTTATAGAGGAAGAAATTTAAAAGAAATTTTTGAATCAAAGTTTCATATATGAATTTGAATCTTTTGAATGAAATTAACACTTTAAAACAATCATGTCCACGTAAGAAAATCCTTAAAATAAATTTCGAAACATTGACATTAATTAAAAAGATTCAGAAAAAATATATCATTAAAAACATCTAAAATTATTATCTAGTTAAAGAGTCCCTTATATAAAACCGAAAAACATTCCTTTTTAAAACATTTTTATAAATCATTAACATATATGATAAATTTGTCCGAGGAGATACTTACTGATAAAAAATCTTGGATAAGAATGAAATTTGAGGAAATAAACCTTACCTGGTATTATCCCTTAGTCGAGGTTTCATTTAACCTCCTGTATAATGAGCTTAGTATGTAATAAGTTATACCAGAAACATATTAATCTTTATGATATCATATATGTTTCATTTATGACTTTATAATACCAATTTAATAATAATGTTCATGTTAAAGTAATATTTCGGGTAATAATCGATTTCTTTATCATATGTGTTTTAACATGTTATTCATGACCATATCACGTAGATCATGATTTAAATACTTCCATAATATAAAAAAGGATTTATATATATTATATATTTAGTAAAAAAATTATAATATATAGATATATGAAATGGAAGCACCGTTCATGGAGATGGTAGTCCTTACGAAGGTATGAACGTTGTTTCAATTTTCTTATCTTATAGTTTGGAAGTACATGAAAGACATATATTTATCTATATAAATATATATTATTCCAGTAGAAATATTATTTTTTTTATCTCAAACCAAATCAATATATATATTTTTATATAAATTCATTAATGGTCACCGTGAAAGATTAATCTAATCGAGTTGTGGAGAGGGTAAGCCATACGTATGCACGAGCGACGATATCATTATATTGATGGTGAAATAATATGTAATTGGATGTTATATCATATATAAAAAATACTTAATTTAATATATTTATTATTGACATAAATTATACTCATTATTTTACCCATACAAATAATGAAGTGTGGAATAACCAACTACACCACGACGTGGAGATGGTAAGTCGTACGTCCGCATGTATGGTGACTTAGTCATTTATAGGATGGATAGAATAATGAATGTGGTTGTAATATATTTATAATAACATCAAATTATGTATAAGGTATTGGATTTTTTATTTTTTTATGGAAACAACAATGAAATAGAAAGTGGAAGAAGAAAATAACATTGAAAGAGGTGATGAAATTATTACCTCTTCTTTTGGTGCTTTTTTTTGATTTGATCAAAATGGATACTTTGGTTAGATTTATGATCAAATTAAGGCTTATAGGTTGAATTAAAGGTATTTTTGAGGATATTTGATCTGTTTTTGGCCAAGTAAAATGGTTTTGTAGGTATGATTTTGAGAGAAGGGGACGTACCATTTTATAAGAGAGGTGAGGGCCACTTAAGGAATAGCTTGAAATATTATTTTATTATAATATATTTTTCAGTTTATAATGGATCCAAATGGATTTATTTTTAGGTTAAGGTGGGGATGGGTCTAAATCCTCTCAAATAATAGTTTCTAAACAAGTTTAGGTCACCATATTATACTTCTATTCTAGATTTAACTCTTAGTTAAATAGTTTAACTTTTACAATATCTTCTTGATTTTTTATATTACATGGTTAATAAACTTACTATAAAATGATAAGAGAATCCCAAGTGGATCATTAATGACATATAAATCATTATATAAGTACTTTATCAAAACCTTATATTTTTAGTAATATTATATCATTTAATAAAATAGTATTTATTTTAATAACTCATTTATATCAATTTTATCAATATTTAGTATTTTGTTTTTGTAAAATGTCATAACAACTTGATTTCTTTGAAAAAAAACAATGAATCAAACCTAAGATGTCATATTCACCTATAAATTCTTTTATGGCATCAAAAGTTATAATTTACATTTATTTTAATATTAACAACATCAATTATTTTAATCTTTCATTAATAAGGTAATTACTGCATCTTCGTTGTGTCAAAAATAAATTTAATTATTTACTGTGTAAAAATTACACATAAAATAACATTATGTATAAAATATTTTTATATTTCTAATGAATATTTATAGTATAATTAATCTTATGTATAACCCTATATTAAAAATAATAATTTATGAAAATTTGAATTTAACACTTTTAACTATTCTTTAAATAAAATAGTAATAAATGTCATATTCTAATCCAAGTGGATCAAAAAGGATCATATTTTATTCCTAAGGATGATTTTGGTCGGGAAACACATATCACAAAGAATTAGGACATGGGGTAGGGTAATTATAATATCATTTTTACCATTGATTGCATAATTTACTTTTTACCGTGGTATATAAAATTCAAAAGTTACTATTCACTGAAAATTATTTTCATCCTGTTGAACCACATTATACTTACTGATGTCAACCGTATCTCTTGGAGTTTTGAAATTCAATTCATAGAAGTGATAAATTTACTTTTTTTTCAAATTTGTTAACGTTCCTAGATGGTGTGTAATGGATGTTAAAGAGTTCAATAAACTTTTTGAATGTTTTCATAAAAATACCAGACATTCACCCAAAGATAATTTTTATATTCAAAATTCAAAAGTTATGTCAATTTGATAAAATTAATAACACAACTATGGCATTAATTAATCTAAAATTATTTCCTCTTGTCAAAACTAGAAAGTAGGTTTTTAAAAAGTAGAAAGAATCAAAAGATTGACACGTGTTTAGGGATGATTTAAATTTGAAATTACATCCAATGGCCTATAAAATATTAAATGATAAAAATATACTATAATGATATTTTAAAACTACTCAAATGTATAATTTAACACTATAAATTCTTTCAATTAAAATTTTTTTTAATTAAAAATTAGTATTTTTCACTATTCATCAAAATATGAAAGTAATCGGAAACGTACCAAAAATTTATCAAAACTAAATTTGTAAGTACCTCTTCTAAATAATTATTTAAATTCAATAAAATGAATATACAAAAGTGTTAAATATTTGTATTTAAAAAGGGTTCCCCATTAAAAGGTGGAAAAACCTTATTATTCAAAAAATACTTCTTTCATCTGAAAATATTAATTGTCCTTATATGATGTCTAAGAAACAAATAATATGAATGTTAAAATTATATATAATATATATATAATTCTTAATGTGGTTATTACTATTCATAAACATTTTTTAAAAGACCATTTTGAAATTTCTTGATGCGCTTGAACTAGGACTTGCATGTAGTGAAAGCTACTAAATTACTTTGAAAAGATAACGTACTATGAAATACTGGTATGTTAGAAAAAAATCTATAATCAATAAAATATATATATAGGAGTTAGTATACATGTATAGCTAGTGAGATCCTCTTCAAGATCTCACATGAAAATATAAAATAAGCATACTAATGATTCAGTGAGTAAACAATTAAACCCAAAAGCACTGACCAGGTAACTATCAACCCACCTCTCCAAGGTTCAGTAAACAAATATCAAATCATAATATAATAATATTTTAGTAAACAATATATCATTGAGGAATCCCATAACAACTTTTCTTCTTGTTTTTCACCCTTCTCAGATCAAAACAATTGTCTTGTACTCCCAACCACTTCCACTTCTAAACCACTAAACACAAAATTTCATATGATAATAATAAACAATAACATATCCATATAATTATTATTATCATAGCCACATATGCGTCACCTTAATAACCACAAATCAAAATCAATACATTCTCACAGCACTCAATATCATCATTATATAACTAATATAATAGAGTATTGTGATAATGATTTATATGAAACATGTTCCCTTATCAAATAATAAATAACCCCATCCATGTATTATACTCTCGTCTACCCCATAAGATCATAATAAATATCAAATACTCCATTTTAGTATATTATACCTATTCTGTATACACATGATGAGTTATCACAATATGTCTCTTACATAGAATGGGGAACATATGTAATGGATTAGTTCACCATCCATTCCCTCCCCAATAAGGATGTTGGGAAAAAAACCCAAAAAAACTAACTAACACTAATGTTATCCATCATAGGTCGGATATATAATTTCATCACAAGAAAATACAAGAATTGTAAAGCCATACAAATAAACCTACCATAAAATGATTTTTATCAAAATAGTTCAACCACAACTTATAATCATTTCCACATGATCACATCCACAAAATGATATCCCCAATATATATTATACCATAAAACTATCACCATATGCCTCAAAAAAATCCACAAAAACAATAATAAATTTTCTATTAAGTTAAGTCATTTAATAAATTTCAATTTTTTTGATACCATCTGTATTAAATTCATTACTATATTAGATTCCATATTTAATGGAAAACAATTCTAAAACATAACCCACATTTTATCCTAATACATTACCATTAATTTAATTTATTATAATTATCTTAAGAGCATATATTTATTTAATTATATCCCCTAGACTTTTTTGAGTGTATCATTGCTAATCACATTCTATTTCTTATCATATACTATAAAATAATACCATATTTACTAATAAACAACAAAAATAAAACTTCACATAACATGGACCAATATCACCCCAATTAGAAATAATCCACCCGTTTCTCACAAAAAAACATATCAATATTCCATATCAATAATCACATAACATAATTCTAAACATGAAAAGTAGTCATAGTGAATTTTTTTAAAAATGTCAAAAAAATCAAGCCATAAAGACTCCCAACCATAACCACACAAATAGTAGTCCCAAAACAAGCATACTAGACTCATAAAAAAACCAATTAAAGAAATGAATATCCCCCAATATACTATTTCCATTGATTAAAAACATATAAAATTCAATATCTCTTGCATGGGTGATAAAATAATAAACGAGATTTCCAATAAACACTTATTTACTATCATCAATTAATTGAAATTTTAGGGAATTTAATTATAAAAAGCAAATCACAACAAAAACAAAATTTAAAAATGAAAAAAAAAATCATCTAATAAACATTAAACATTTCATAAATATATATAATAACATAGAACTTGGTAAATCTTATGTGATTCACCACTTTCAATCAATTTCCATTAAATTATTATATTATTTTAATAAAACCAATACATATTAACCTTTCAATGGAGTAAATATATTTATAATTACATTAATTAGTCCAAATAAAAATTAGTATCCTGAAATCATATTCTGTTGTAAAGATATTTAATAAAAACCTGCAATAAAATGAATGAATGAAGGACCATCCATCCTTATACTTGAAATTGACCACCTAGGAACCTGACCATGTTCATCAATGATAAACCTATATTAAAATATAAATAACCATAGAAACATCACCACCATGACCTTGATGGATAATTAAATAAATAAATAATTTCCAAGAGACAAAAATGGACACCATGGATAAAAATTAAGTTCCCAACAAATTTTTTCTTATTATGATCTATCAAGGGCTGGATAAGGTGCACAAAGGTAAACATGAAGTCACCTTATGATTTATTGAAATAATTATAAATTCAACCCTATGTTACATAACCTATAATTATTGGTGAAATCTACCGGTCCCTCCCCGGGGAAACGATACCTTAACCATAGTTTTGGTTCCTTCAATTAAAGATAAGTCCAACATCCAAATATTAAAAATTATATATCACCATCTATCTCGAAATATGTTTTACCATATAAAAATCATCCCATTCACTTTTATTACATGTTAGATACCAAATAAATCCAAGGATCTATGGGATATATTTACCTTTGGAATCCATCTACAAAATATAGGAATTCAGTACACACATTTAGCCACACTATAATCAACACATTAGTGTATAAAGACCAATTTCATTATATAAACCACCACTAAAAAAACAAAACTATCCTAAATCAACAACACCACAATCAACTCCAAGAATATTTTTACCATCCTGGTTTCTTATATGAAAATACACATAATTACTTTCTCAAAATACCCACTACATAAAAATGTTTTACTCTCTCCATATTGTGTTTGTACTTCTCCAAAACATTTCCATGCACCACACTCAAAGAAAACACATCTATATAATGTAAATAATGACTATAAAAATGTACTCAACAAAAATAGAAATTTTTTACCCCATATTTACCAACCATAACAATGGTAATATCCCTATATATATAGTTTGAAAACAACTTATACTACATGATACACCACTGGTGTTTTGGATCACCGAGAGTCAGTCTTCACCTCCAACTCATCTCTAAACATCCACTATAAAACTCAAAATATCATAATACACATATGGAAGGGTGTAGAAAAACAATTCCATTATAAAAAATATATCTCTAAATGCAATTTCATCCTAGAGATTCAGAACCAACCCTATAATGAAAATGGTATCCATGAAATCCAAAACATTCCCTCTAAGATATTCATCAAATCGATTGATGTCATAAAAAACACAAAATTGTAAAAATAATTTAAAATTAAAAAGACATCGATAAACAATAATATCAACCACTATAATATAATTTGGATTAAAACTTATCTTAATATAGAGTGCACATATATGAAGCTTTTATACATGTACTCTCCTCCAAGCCACTGGTCCTCCAAAAAATGTAAATGAATGGAAAGCAATTCTCTCATAGTAAATTCTAATAATTATATTGAATCTCAACTGGCTTTCCAAAAAAATTCACATCATACACCATTTCAATATCTCCTTAATCAATGAAATGGGATTCATCGTGAAGATACCTATGATGTTTTATCACATGGAAGACATCAAGGATATGGTCTAACTCTATTGGAAGAACTAACTAATATAACACATTAGTGATGTTCCCCAACATTCTTGTGGCTCCAAGAAACCTAGGGGAATAATTTTTCCTTGTCCAGTCTTCCATTATCAATGATGAAGGGAAATTCTCAATAAGACAAGATCCCCAACCTTCAAATAAAATGGTATCCTCATCCAATCAATAAAATATTTCTCATATTCATTTAATACTGAAATTCTCACCAGAATAATTACAATCGTCATTGTTATATTTTACATGACATCTAGATGAATGACTACTGACTATGCACCCTTATTCATTACATATGATATCTCTATGTAAATACATAGAATTACATTAATAAATCAATTAAAATGTACTCTTGATATTTATTATTATAAATAATCTCATTCAAGGTAATTTTCTTCAATAATAATTGAGTAAAATCCAAGATAAATGCGAAAAATATTTCATCCAGCTTATGAATGGTCTACTCCATCTACCCATACATCATAGGATAGAATGTAGTGTGGAAGTTTTGTTGATAACCGAAAAACATATTGGATAACACTACAGACTCTTGGTTTTCTATAAGGATCCTAATCAGAGATTATGTTCCCAAATATTACATGATTTCTCATTATACCACCTATAAGGAACCTCTCTAGAATATTCACAACACCCAACTCCCTGATCATCACAAAATAATAAGTCCAGTTCAATAAATCGATATTCACTAATGTAATACAACATTCTTCTTGAAATCTTGGTAAACTAGTGATGAAATACATTGGTATGTATTTACACTTCCACTGGGGGACATATAATGGTTGTTATAACAACCAGGAATAAGATTCTATACCATCACATGATTGACGACTAAACATTTTGACCTGAATTACACCTTTCACCATTTCATCCCAACCACTATTTTTATATTCTCAATTAATGATATATCTTTTATATAAAAGGATGGGCTACCAATTGTGGGTTTTGAAACTCATAAATAACCTCCTCATGCATTACCAATGGAATAGAAAATATCCCTTGAAATAAAACATGATAAAAATTATCCTCAAAAAATACATCAAGAATTTCACCATGAAAGATAAAATCTCACATGACATGTTCTTTAGAGTCACTCTACTAAGACTCCTCCACACACTATATTAATGGGGAACACATGGTTATCTAATATAAAAATCCTATACCTCTATAATCTCATAAATAAATATATATCACTATATGCTCCTCTACCACTCTTTATGTGCATCCTAAATCTCGTGTTATCTCTCTAAACAACATTGTATTAAGTTCATTAGAAACAGAACTATCTTTCCCTTTAGTGTTGGATAACTCAATATCATAGTCCATTAAGAACTACACCCACTTTCACTGACAGTGATCCACATCCTACTAAGGGATTTTATACCTCATACTCTTATGATTGGTGATTAACAGAATAAATCTCCAATGATTTAATTTTACATCAAAATTACATCAAATACCAATACTTCCATATAAAGACCATGGGTTGTATAATTATGTTGATGGAGATTTAACATCCTATAATGTTATAAAACAAATCCCCTCTGGTGCATCAAGACATAACCAAAATAGTGGTGATAACTATTATAGAAAACCTTACGCATCACCCTCTAGATTGGAAACATAAAAGTAGGGTACTAATTAAATCCCACCCCCATTTTGTAGTGAAAATGTATCTCACAATGATTATTCAATAAAAAATCCCAATACATATTTATCAATTCTATAAATGGTCATAAATTTTTATTTAAATACAATATGGACCTCTGAGAAAATCCTAATACTATAAGGAAATTATAAAACATTGTAACAATCTTGGGTGATACCCAAGAAACAATATCCATATTATTTGACAGATAAACTAATACTCACTAATGATACACCAAACACTAAAGGAAATTCCCCACAAGAATATAAAACATTTACATGAACATGTTCATATAGAGTTATGAAAATGGATGTCTTGTATAAAAGTCACAATATTATCGACATCCTCTTACTATTATTTTTTGTATGTGATGATTTCATTAGTGAATAATACCATGAGATAATCTAGGAACACACATAACAATGGGTTAATGGGTCCAATAAAAATCTTTGGGGAATTTTTGACACTAAATAACATAACTAGAAACTTTAATTGATTATATAAATTCATAAATATAGACATCAGGATACCCTCCTCCTTTACCCTTAACTAGTGACATCCAGAACAAATATTGATCTAAAAAACTAACTGGATCCCCTTAATTGATAAAATAAATCATCTATCCTAGGAAGGGGATAATGGTGCTTCAAGATCATCATATTGAACTTCCATTATACTATACACAACCTAGTACCAACATCTTCCCTCTTATGGAATAAAAAAATATCACTTAATGCTGATACACTGATCAAGATAAATCCATTCCACAGAAATTGTCATTTAAAACCCCCAATATTTAAATCGTAGAAGGTTTCATTAAATAGATATCCTTAAAATTATAGGATTAAATAGGATGTAATTCCATCTCAAACACATTGTCTCATAATGGGGGTAGTTTCAAAAAAAATTGTGGAAAACATAAAAAAATATCATCGATGACTCTAGGAAAATTTTCTAATTTTTTTTAAAATGAATAAAATGATAACATTTCTATCTGAAAAATTGATTCTCTAATATACTATGTCCCATATGATCTTCCATATTACCCATAAACACTACATTATGACATTCTACACAATTAAAAACAACACTCACATTTAACCAATTGTTGGTGAAATACATGGAATACAAGTAGTAGATATCTGCAATGAAAGCATATTTATTATGTATTAGATAGAAATATATCCTCTAAATGATTGATGTTTCCCCATTATTATCTAATTAAAAATACACATATTGAGAAAACACATCTAAACTCTAACTATCATAGTCAAAACTAGGAGCACTGGAAGCCTCTCTACCTTGATTTCCAATACAAAAACATTGGTGGCTAAAAAAGAACTAAGAAGCTTGATAATTGATTAAAGAAAAATCCAAATCAGATGATAAATAGATGATACCTTAGATAAACTATGGACCATCTAGTATAATGATATAAAATGTATGAAACTATCCATGTCTATATTCTCTTCGTCACTACAACTAACTATATTTGTTTCTACATTCAACCTTATACCTTTAGGGATAGGGAAAATCCTGGTGAATCCCACTACCAGATCTGTCACCTATTAGGGGAAAACCCTTCTTTACCATCTAAAAAAGTGGTTGGAAGGAACTTTTATTAAGAATGGATTCAGAAATATCATATTTCACTACTCTGCTCCCAAAGGATTGGAAAGCATCAGAACCTTGGATTTACAGGGTGTGAATTAGAAAATAATTTAATAGAATATCCCTTAATGGATGTGTGGGACCCTAGTGATAGAAATATGGGAATAAAATTTATGAGATTGAATCCATTTTTTTGAAAACAAAAACAACATAGGCAGTTGGGACCCTCCCCCCACAACTCATCTTTGTGGGTTACTCTAATGACCCCCCACTATAGATGACATGTACATTGATTTAATAACCTAAATCACTTAAACCTCAACTCATATCTCTAAATATATATGTATAAAATTGGGTGTATAGATTTGTAATAAATTGGTAAATCCCCTCCTACCACCACCATACTCTAGGAAAACATCATCATAAAACAATCGAATATCCTTGAATCTAATATAGACCCCCTACATGATACGGATCCCCATATAGACAGAGATGAACACATTCCACTTATATACCATCATGGTTTATGATAGAAATTGGACACAAGGCTCTCTCTTGAAATTGAACTAGAAGATCTCCACCTCCTTCATCTATCCAATATATAAAATACATTATTAGATTTATATTCCTCAAAAATATTTGATATATAGTGGGAAGTAATACTAGTCCCATACAAGGTTTAGACTAATGGGAGTCTTGATCATCTCCATCCATTTCAATATCATTTGATTAGATACATAACCCTATACTTAACCAAACCATAATTCTTAAAATTACATAGTAACTGCCTCCAAAACTCATACTCCTAAAAAGTAATAGTACTCCAACAGTCTACTAGATCATCTTGTAATACTAATTTAACCAAAACCACATGTGGATTAAAGAAAATTAACATATTTTTTTAAAATAAATCTTTTAATCATGATAACAAAAAAATAATTTGAGATTTATTTAATCAGATACATTTAATTTTCCCTAAATCACTAAAATTCCTACATAGTCAAAAATAAAAAAGATGCATATAACATTTTAAGTCTTCTTCCCCAATATCAATATGATCTCACATAGGGTGTTCAAAAATATTAAAGTCCATGTAATGAAACACATGGGACCCTAATCATTTATTTTCTACCCATTCCCTTTTGTCACACCAGACATTATATTTGACTAAAACAATTTCACTGTGGTACACATGAAATCAACACCAATAAAAATTCCAAAATCCATCACATCATTATTCAATATTCATATAATTATTTTTCACAAACATCCCCCTTGATATCCCCTTCCATGTTATCATTAAGGATGAGAGGGACCCCAAAGATCACCTCTAATAGATATGATATTTTTAACTAGCACCAAATGTATAAAACATGCAAGAAGGATGAATTTTCCTCATAAAACTGTAATAAATATATATAAAAAGAAACCAATAAACTAATTTTAAATAAAAAGTAAAATTTATTTCCCATTATAAATTAATTTAATAAAAAATAGTCTCTAAAATGGGAAAAAATGTTTTTCAGTAACACTGACCATTGAACCACACTTCAAGATAGTAATGTATGACTAAATCACCAAAATAACTATAGAAACCTGATAATGTATTTATATTTATATACATATAGATAGGTAATAATATTGGTATGAATAGTTATATCCTCATAATGACCTCCCATAATAATTTGGAAGAACCATTCTAGAGCATCAATGAGTAAATGGTAGAACCAAAAAGAAGATACAAATTCATTGTCAGCAAACCATTTCCAGGCCCACTCACCCAATATTTCATCTAGGTATTAAAAAATACCTTGGAAAAAATATATGAATGAGGAACTACACACAAAAATCTCCATGTATTTTTTCTCTCAATCCCCATGTAAATTTTCATGGCATTCCAATCCTTTCAACGATTGTACAATGTCATTTTAACAACATGTATTTTTATTTTGGTATAGGTAATTTTTTTAGTTTAAATTAGTATTTTATCCTTTTTAATGTTACTTGGGGACTAATTAAGGTTGTGGTAGTGTATAATACTTGTTTGGAGCCCAAATATATTTTTTAGGAAACATTCCAAGAGAATAGTTTAACCAAATCATGTGCCTCGACCCACACAGTTTGGACAATCTGTGATAGGAATTTCAGATTGATGTTGAGGGACAGACAATTAGCCAAAACTATGCGACCTTGGACATATGTATGTTCTTCTTGTCTCATAAAAGGGATAGAGTAAAATGGCATAGGTTTCACGTTGTTTTTCTAACCATGTGCTAACTATGTATGGGGTGTCCTCCCTTGTACATTAATAGAACGTGGTTTTTGAATAGTTTGTCCAATCATTATCTTAAATGACACACATATTAAATTTTGGGTAAAATGAAATTCTCCCTACTGTCAATTTTAATTGCCCTCAATTTTTTCAACATTACACTACATGCACTTGGCCTCCCTATATAAGTGCTCTCCCAATGAATTATCATTACTATTTTGATATATGTTTAATATGAATTTAGTTTACATAATCATTAGTTATGATGGATAGATAAGAGTAATAGTTATAATACCCCTCCTTTCATTATTAGTTTCTCTTAATTTATTTTTTTTATTTATAAGGGATCTCATTATCCATATATTATTTATTATGGTGTTTTCTTTCATTCTTTAAAAAAACAATTGATGTTATCAGAGAAGGAGTCAAACAAGAGCCTATGGAAGGTGGTCTAGTATCTTTCCCTTGAATTTTAGTTGATTTATATTATTTCATAACTATACCACAGGCCAAACATTTATGTCCAATTCCTTAAAATTCCATTATTCATTACAAAAAAAATCATGTTTTAATACTACCCCAATCCTAGTTAGACATTTTGGGTTTTCAATCTCTTTAGATTCCACCCCTTGGGGGAGTTAAATTAGTTTCCCTCATTTATGAAAATGTTTAATTGACTAATGATATCTTATGTGGTCTTTTAGGATCTTAAATTGGAATTTTTATATTTATAAATTAAATTTAATATTTAAATTAAATTTATTTCAGTGGAAATTACATGACACTTGTTGGATATTAATATATATATATAATGTATAAGTATTGACTCCAATGGTTATATTGGGTTATATGATGAAAAATGTTTATAAAAGAAATGATTTTTTATTAATATAATTAGGAAATGTGTATATGATAGGGAACAATGGAAAGGGATTTTATAGGCATGGAATTTCACACTACCTTACTTTTGGTGTTGGGAATGACATCTCACGCTATATACTTTTACTTGTATAATGGGTACAACGTACCACATTCCGTTACATTTGGTGTTGTTCATAAATAATCAACCCTCCACCTCAATTTTCATGCATGATGACTCACCCAACCATCTTAAATGATGATCATTAAGTCTCACATATATATGAGATTTATGGATGGTACCCTAGGTGGAGATTATATCTCATTAGACAATTCATGGAAACCTACGTTATTCCATAGGTCCATCTGAAAACTAGTAAACATATATATATTATTATAGTTTTCGTTACATATCTAGTGTATATACATGTATAAATATTATATATGATTACATATATATGGATGAACCTGGTTACAAAGATAAATCTTTTCATGGTTGTTGCCAATGTAGGTAGTGTTGGCTAGGTGATATATAAGAACCTGGTCCAACTGGTATTTATTTTTCTACATGTTTTATTTATGTGGTATAATTAGACACTACAATGTTATATAAACTAACATTATTATTCTAGAAACTATTAGTGGTGGCCTAATAAGTTTATTCTCACACCCTATTTTGGCCTCCAATTGGTACCCAGATAGACCATATAGTTGTAGTTAGAGATAATGTAAAGCACTCAGTCTTGGATGTTTGATATGTTTTTATTTAGCATGGTATAATGGTATAAGAGGACTAATAATATGCTAGTGATTATAGTGGATCTGTATTTTGGTTATTTCCCCTTATTTTATAATATGTTGTATAATCATCACATAATGTATCAGGTGTATCCCTATTTTTTTATATCAG
This sequence comes from Viscum album, assembly GCA_963277665.1. Lineage (NCBI taxonomy): Eukaryota > Viridiplantae > Streptophyta > Magnoliopsida > Santalales > Viscaceae > Viscum > Viscum album. The sequence goes on along the minus strand of OY728164.1, from coordinate 1,720,734,293 downwards.
CAAGCCATGAAATCATTTTGTATCTAAAATAGTGTATAGTTTGATTATTATTTCTGCATGTATGTTCCTTTTTCCACTGTTATTACTCATGGTATCTTTTTTAGCTATTCTATTACTTATCATATATTTTTATAATATTTACAATATATGTTTTTTGTTGTTGTTCCACTATGATATGAGGCTAAAATCTCCCCATTATACCACCATATAACTTCATTTCTAGTCAGAATCCATTGGAATATGGGGAGGCCCACTTAAGGCCATGTGTCCAACCAGATTGGGACTCCATTTTAGTGGATCTTAGGTTAGAAAATTGAAAAGCAGTATCAGAGTCTCCTTTTCCTTTTTGCATTATATTTTTTTGATAGGAGACTAGGAATGCTATAGAATTTGGTAATGAACCTAATCCTAGAAGTAATTAACCCATGTTTTGGGGAAACCCAAACTTCATGGGATATGATATTGCTATTTTGGTTGGTGCATGATACAATTGAACATATTTTACCATTGAGTGATGCACATGATTTGGGACGTTATTATTTATAAGGTCACTATTGTGGAATTATTATTCTTTGCCCTGGTATGGTAATGATTTATCATCGCATGATCATAAAAGACACCATAGTACTTATATGCCATAAATAATCCCTTTCCCTTTTTACTTACTATATGAATTATCCAAATTTATTTTGTTTAGTTTCTTGATTCCTATATATAAAATTGTTATGGGGTTTCACAAAGTCATGGAATAATTGGATTAATTAAAGATCACACATCAATTAAAATGGAATTTCCCAATTTAGATTGATGATTTATTCTAAATTGGCCAATTATACAATGTTGTGGATTCCCGATATACTAGTTCTATAGATTGAAACATTGCTAGTTTATTTTACTACATAAATTTCAATTGATATTTGCGAAGAGGGTAATTTGATAAATTCTGAATGCTGATTTATCTTAATTAAATCATTTTATATGAACTGTTTTATCATTACATATGATATAAAGGCTAGTTTTATGTAACATGATGTTCCAATTATAAATTTATAAGGAGTATGAATTTTGAATATTGGGAATGGTGAAACATTTAAATGGAATATGATAAATATATATATTATATATAATAGCACAAACTTAAATGAAAATAATATCATAAATAAAGTAGTCACCACCAGATGTAATTCCAATTAAAAATTAAAGTGTCCTTTCCGCTATACCTTGATATAGAAACTCCATATATCAGGACATAATTCTTGTGATGTGAGACATGTACCCATACCCGAGATTAGTAGTGGGTATTTGGGAGTTTATCATATGATCTTTATGATGGGTATTGGTCTTCAATCATCACATAGACTTGTATGTTGGAGGAAGTATAGGAGTGTTACCATTTACGAAAGAAGGCCATGTACCTATAATATTATGTATTTGCAATCCATTTTCTCTTAAATTCTATTTTAAGACATGTTCATGGAATTATATAATATTTCCACGAGGACAACCTCAATTCATATGTTTGGATTGCAGTGACAACTATGCTCAGGATGGGGTGGGCCATGAGCCACCACTGTTACCTCACATAGTGCCACCAGAGGTACCACATTCTATTCTTGACTTGGTCACTGATGCCCAATTTTGATAGGGTTTCCTTCAAATGATTAAATCTATGTAAGGAGTCTCTTGACCTTCCCCAATTATAAAATATTTGACATGGGGGTTCCAATAGAAGCACCCACCAACCTTTTTAAGTCATGATTCCCTCAGGATAAAAAGATTAGTCTATAGGCCCTACATTCTATATTTGATCCTGAAGATACCTCTAGAGAAGAGTTTAATGATTACAAATTATATGTAAGGTGGTTCTACCAAGATATGGTGGTATTTAATTAACAAGTGATATTATTATCGGGATACTATATGGAATTAATTCTAGTTGTTCTTCTATAATTGCATTATTCCACATAAATTGAGAGCTGACAGGGGTAGGGAATTCAGGAAATCAAAGCATTGATTTATGTTTATAATTGAATATTCTTCCATATTTGGTTTGATACTATGATTCAAACTAGCCCTAAATAATGATGAGATCATTTTAATGAGGATATTGAATTATTTTTCGGTATAAACCCTCCGATTATAGGTAAATGTTTTCTTGTTTGCCAATATTTTTGAGATAATCAACAATGACTTCGTTGCTGAATGGAATTTGAGGGAAGATGATAGTGTGAGGTAGGGATATTTAGAACCAAGACATGGTTGTAGTTACTCTAGTAGAAGGTTGCATAATTTTGAGGTTAATCATGGGAGAAGTGGTATTTAAGAAGATCAAGTGGAATATTTCGATTTGTATCACAAGTTTAAGAAACTGGGACACAAAAAACCCCAATATATGTGAGATCTGGTTGAGTATAGATGTATTGGAAGGATAGATCATATTCAGATATTTCTTGTAAAATTAAATTGGTTTCTAGTGGGAGAGTATCTACAATGCCTCTATATTATGAAGAGGGTATAGTAGTACCTCACCCTGAAGGTAGACATAATACCACAACCATCTAAGACGAGGAGGCATTCAATGTAGTGGGAACTATAATCAGGAAATCATAACACCAATAGAGTTGACCTTCTCATGAGTGATAGCTTTCAACTCAGGGCCATGATACATTTCAGTTACATATAGTGAAACCATATCCATTGGAGAATAGCATTTTTCCTTCCACTATTAGTGGTATTATTCTAGTATCATCTACTTTAGTTTCTTATATAATTGAATTAGGTGCATCACACTCTTATATATCTGTGGAAATTTTGAAGAGCCTATGCCATTAAATATAGTACTTATTTATTGTGATGACACTCGATTCCCCATTTGGTATCTGATTAGTGAGTTTTTTATACTATAATTAATTTCATCTTCTGATAAGTTATTTTCTATTCATGTGAACTCTTTTCATTCTTAACATGAAAGGGTTTTTATGTAATTCTGTGGATAAACTAGTAAGTTACCTATCGAGATCATAATGATTGTTATCATCATATGATGATGTTTAAATCACCCAAGGGTAGTAGACATGTTCATAAGGGATAATGAGATGTGAAATCATCTTGAGTAGAGCCAATGAATAATGGGATTGTAAGAGTGATATATGATATCACTATAAAAAAAATTTGATGAGAAAGGAATGTGACCAAGAATTTGTTTTCTTCCTATGGTGGATCATTTAATGGATATCTTCCATGATAATGTTTCAAGGATTTCTTCTGTAAGTGAGGTAGAATTCATTATTGAAATAGTTTTGGGAACTTCACCAGTGTCCATTACTAATTACAATATAGAACCTATGAAAAATATGGAGCTCTAAAAGATGTTGCATGACTTTGAAGCTAATGGTTTTATCCAAACTATTATCTCTCCTTGGGGATCAATTAACCATTTATCCCAGATGTTGGACAATACACTCACACTATGTTTGGATTATTAATGAATAAATATAATCACAAATAATAATTTGTATCCACTTCATCTAATTGATGACATTTTTGTTGCCTTTGATGAGTGATGTTGTATTCAATGATTGATTTCCAGCCATCTCACTATGAATTGAATGTAAGATCTTTATAAATATGTTATAGATCTTTCCGGAGTATGTGAGGTCTTTATGGGTACATGATAATGTTGTTAGGTATCATGATCACACCTGTGTATTTCAGGGATCTGATGAATCAGGTTTTCAAATCATATTTAATTCATTCTAGGTATTTTTTTGGAAAATATTAATGTATTATTTCACTCAACCTAACCACAACCAACATTAGGTGGTCATGTAGAATAATAAAAGAGAACATTATATTTATAGAAATCCCACCAAATTCCACTTTTGGAATGAGGAAGTTCATATCCAAGTTCATATCCTCTCAAATGATGGAGTATGAGTTGACCTAGTAAAGGTGAGAGAGGTGGTTTATAAGGAGCATCCAAAGAAAATATTGGATATATAATGATTCTTGGAACTATCAGAGTATTAAATATGCTTTATTTTGGACTTCTCATTCATAGTAGTTACTATTATGGAATTAAATGAGAATGGAGTTTGTTTTGTGTGATCCACGTATGAAATCATTTTTGGATTTGAAAGAATAGTTCACTTCAGTTCCTATCCTAATGCATCCAGATCTAAACATACGCTAAATTTTTTATTGTGACACATAATGAATCAGGATTTATGTAGTTTTAATGTAGGATGAGAAAGTCTTAGTATCTAGTTCTCATCATATGAGGCCTCGAAAATGGAATTAAACGACACATGACCTCGAGTTATCTAGTATAGTAAATTCTTATTGTTGATGGATGCATTGTTTATATGCAGATAATTATTTTGTTTTAACTTTATAAAAATCCTCAATAATATTTTTAGGAATCATGATATAAATATCAAGAAATGAAGATGGTCTGAATACCTGATGTAATTTTTATATTAACTATATTCTTTGTAATGTAAATGTAGTATCGGATGTGGTAATTCTGAAGACATAGAAAAATGATGTTCAAGAGTCCATTGGTGAGTAGAAACTTATGATATTGTTCATATATATTCATGTAAAGGTATATTTGAATCATGAGTGGATTGTCCTCTTAGGTTCAGTAGTCTACTCTACCATTATGAAATTGGTAATGATGAGAAAACACTCATCTCTTGATGGCCTATTCGTGAGGGAGAGTATCCCATATAAATATTCACCAACTAGTTAGACCATGGATGAGGATGAATCCTTACAGATATATGGGCATGTATGGACCCCAACAATCAACTATGAGAAAAAGATCTAGGAATCTCATTCCTAGCCTTGAAAACTATGTCCTTGTGTCCTCAAAAAGTTTCAGGACTTATATTTCTATTATGGGTGCCTGATATTAAAGGATAGATATTCATCTTTATTTCTCATTGTTCCAAATGGTAATAGGTGAAGGCCGAGCATCTATTTCTAGATTGAATTTGGTAGTAGTTGTAAATCACCAAGTGTAAGTGGGATGATATCCTCACAGATTTTATAAAATGTTTCCTGAGATCACATCATTGAAATGATATATTTTTTATAGTTTTTCCCTATTTAAGGAAGTTTGACCACTTGTTACCAATTCAAGAGACATTATAAGTTAATCATCTTTGGTGGATATACTATAATGACGTCATACACCTTCTTGGAGCTCCATGGTCTATCATAATTTATAGATATTCTAACTACGTGTATCAGTTAAGGCATGGGGTTCTAATGGAATTCAGAATATATGTACATATAAGCATGTACTATCACCCTCAAACATACAGATAGAGAGAGTTCCTGATTCGGGTATAAGAGGACATGCTTTGAGAATGTTTCCATGAATTTGAGTGTTCATCGGAGAAATATATAACCCAAATTTCATTTTTTTTAAATAATATAATTTAGACTACCATTGAGATGTCTCCATAATAGGCCATATATTGTAGGACATGATGATGACCTCTATACTGGTTAGTGGCAAGGGGGAATCATTTTGTGGACAACGCCTTTTTCAGGAAACATACAATAAGATCCAGATTTTCAAGAAGTGAATGTTGACAGATCTGTCCAGGAAGAATTCTAATAGATATTTCAAAAGATGAAGACATGATGTTGTGTTCAATAATTGATTGTTATTTCTTGTTTCACTTAGGTTGTGCCATCGATGGATTCTGATATAGGTCATGCTTTTGCGTTGATTCATCATACCTTTTCAGGTCCTACAGAGAATCAAATGAGTGGATTATTTGGTAGAACCTCCAAAAATATACTAGTCTATACACAAGTGTTTTTATGTGCCTCAACTCTATCAGTATTATCGAAACCCATTTCCAATTTTACATTAATTTATGTTTGAGTTAGATGTGGATTCTTCTTTTTAATAGTACCCAGTGAGTATCATAGATCTAAGTGTGAAGACACTCTAAGGTAACTTACACCCCCTGAGTTTGGGTTCTGTGGAAGCATGCTTGAGTATTGGATGAGACTTGGGATGAGGATGTTGATGTACATGCCCATTGGTCTGATCATTTCCCAGATTATCATTTTCTACCCTCAAAAGAAAAACTCATGGGTGAGTTTTCTTAAGGAGGGTAGGTTCTAATGGCCAAATTTTTTTGTGAATGTGTGGAACATTATTTTAGTTTATATTATAATTTTATCATAATTAGTGATACCTTCATACTAAATATGGTCTCATGAGAGTCTAGGTATTTTTCTGATCTAGGAGTATTGATTTATAGATGAAATAGGGTGGGCACATGGTTTGAAAAAACTATGCAACTAAGACTTCATGGTTGGCCAAACCAAGTGGAGTGTTTAAGATAGATACATAGGGTCACATGTATAGAATAAATTGTGTGACCCTAACCACATGGATATAAACCCTATAGCACAATGGGATAGTGGAAATCACATCGATTACACATCATTAGTCTATTCGTTCTCTAGTGGTGCTAGTGGGTGCCTCCTTTGGATATTTTTTGTAAATGTTTTGTGAATGTATTGGGAAAACATGTGGAATAATTGTTCACCTCTTAAAAATTGGAATAAATGATGTTTCTACCATTCTAATATTTAATATACCCTCTCTTTTTCTCTCTTCTTTCATATTCAGTAGGACTCCCTTTGGGAGAGAACTCACAAAAAATCTAGCTAGGTATTTTGACGTCTCTCTCATTCAAATTCTATTTTATTCGTCATTTATTTCATATTACAAGTAATAGTAATAGTTCTAATTAAATTCCATCCTTTCTCGGTTTCTATTCCAATGTTCTATTCTGTTTTGGTGTGAGATAAATTCACTTATTTTCATGGAATTTTTCTATTTTGGTGTTTCATTCATTTATTATTATTACTGGATGTTGATATTAGAAAAGGAGTCATCCAAGGGCCCAAAGTAGATGGTTTGATACATTTTCCTAAAATTTTAGTTGTTTTATATAATTTATTCGTGGTTCCACGCAACAAAATATTAAATCCATTTCCCTAACATGTAATTCTTCTTGATAAAATAAATAATTCAGGTTATGATACTCCCTCGAGCCATGTTATATTTTTATAGGATGTTAATAACCTTGGATGACACCTTATTAGGTGTGTGAAATTAGTTACCCTCATTTATGTAAACGTTTAATATACCAAACATATTATATGTTGTCTTCCATGATCTTAAATTGGATTTGCCTAAATTTATAAATTTAATGGTTAATTTTAAGTAAATAGATATGGGTGGAAAGCCCATACCATGTGATGTATATTTATATACGAATTTTATAAATGGTGACACCCATGGTATGATTGGATTATATGATAAAAACTTTTCATAGATGAAATGATTTATTATTTTTATGATTATGAAATTTATATCAGTTGGAAAACTATTTTTATGTGATTAGTTGATCGTGGAATTTCATAAAACCTTATGTCAGGTGTTCAGAATGGAATCTCACACTATTTATTTTTACATAGATAATGGGAATTGTGTTCCCTGTTACCTTACATTGGGTGTTGGGTATGGAGGATCACCCCACCATCTTGGGTGTTAGTCATGAATATTATCCATACCATCTCGAGTGATGGGAATGATATATTGCATCGATATGTGATTCAATAATAGTACCCATTTTAGAGTTATAGAGCATCATACTAGGCATGGATTCTTGATTTATGCCCCGGGTTCAGCTACCAACTGGAATATATGTATATTCATATATAAATCCATTCATTTTGAGTGCATATACATATATATAAATGTTATATATTATTTTATATTTATGGATATACATGGTTACTAAACTCAGACTTTTCCTAGACTATTCCAAAGCAGGTAGAGTCGACCAAATGACATATAGAAACATGAGTCGACTAGTTTAAATTTCCTAGAATATTTTATATTTCAATTATACCTACACATTTCCATGCTATAAACAATGATTGGATTATTCTATAAATCATTGGGGGTATCCTACTAAGTTTATTCTCACACCCTATTCTGGTCACTGATTGGTATACAGACAAATCATATAGATGTAGGTAAGGACAATGTAATGTGCCCCATATTGGATGATTGATTTAATGGGTCAGACCACTCTGGTCCATTCCATTGCAAAAATTAGGTGTATGAGGTGTTTCAGGAGGTCAAGGTGACTTATCCCCAACACTTTTCCAAATTTCCATTTCTGTGAACAGTTCCATCAGTGGATAGTTCCAACGGTAGACCTTTTGTGAACAATGTCATCGGTAACCTTATGTGAACAGTGCAATAGTGACCTTATGTGAATAGTGACATCGGTGACCTTATGTGAACAGTGTCGTCGGTGACCTTCTGTGAATAGTGACATTGGTGATCTTCTATAAAGAGTTATCGGTATCCTTATGTGAATAGTTCATTGTTGAGGTTCCAAAAGTGAGGTTCCAACAATGACCTTTTTCCTTTACCAAAATTTGAGTACATGAATAGTGTTTCTAGAATAGCGAGCTTCCAATATTGAGGTCCAAACGATGAGATTCATGAACAGTTTTTCTTCAATGGTGACGTTCCAATAGTGAGGTTCATGAACAGTGTTTCTAGAATAGTAAGGTTCCAACGGTGAGGTTCATGAACATTGTTTCTCCTTTTCCAAATTATAATTTTGTGAACAGTGTTTCAAACTTCTTACATTTTCCCCTTTAATGTATCCTTTGATGTAAAATGCATTTAATGACTTGTTTTAAGGACTCTAAGGATGATTGAAAGGACATAACTCCTATATTAATTTCTCCTAAGGCTCTGGATGTTTTAACTTGGTCAAACTGTGTGCTTTAATTTGACCAACTTTTAATGAAAACCCCAGTTTATATTAAACCACTACTCTGTGAAATATTCTAAAGGGGTGAAATATCTTCCTCTCTAGTTCTTCCTCCTTGTTCTCGGGTGTGAGACACTCGAACATCCCATTTCTTTGGGTAGAATTTGTGCAATCAAACTGTCTTCCTAGGATTTATTCCACTCTATTTTGATTCAACCAAGAAATATCAATCCATCTTCGATATAAGGTATGTTCTATATTCATTATTTCTGGTTCATCTCCTTCTTTCTCCTTACCCTTTCTATGGAATTTTTACCCGCATTCTTTTAATGGGATTTTCTTTGGTGTTTGCCGATGGGGTGGTGTCTCTACATCCTTGGGTGGAAACAGATGTCGTAGGGGAGGAGATCAAAACCCTTTGTGTGTCTTGTTCTCATATAAAGAATATCAAGAACCATTTGAGGTAAGAGATTTGTTGCTTATCTTTTCTTCTACGTGAAACTATATAGTTAGCATGATTTATCACACTAGATCATAATTAAATTGATTTATTAAATATTTGAAATGGATAAATAAATTGATATTGATAGTATGTATGGCTAGATAGTGTGATATCAATGCTTATTCTTGATGGAAATTGGTAAAGAACTTAAAGCCAAAATTAATTTATAGTTGTTTGACTAAAGATAAAGAGGCATGTAATTGAATCTGGTTCTTCTTATTGTTATTTGATGTTAATAAAATAGGTGTAGTAAGAATGTTTAATTATTTGAGATAGCATACTGGTTAGGATTCCCAAATTTGGAACCGATGAATAATAAATTGATTAATCCAAGATGGATTAAATAATTGGTAGTTTGATAAAAGATAATTCCTTGTACGATTCGGATTTACACTCTTGTTTGTTTAAGGGCCAAGGTCCCTTTTGAAATTGTTTGTTCTTCTATTGTGTTTTGAGCCTGGATGGTTGTTGTGATATGTGGGGGAAGGGGCGCATATTGGTTATGGCAGCAGTGGATGCCTAGAGTGGAAAGATGCATTGGATTTTTCAATTGGGTGTCAGGAGGACACCATGGATGATGGAACAGGTTGGATGTGGATGTTTGAATGCATGATGATTCCATGATTGGTTATCTACTTTACTTTCCCCACTACTAAAGGTAGATGGTGTTCCTTACCCTTCTTCTGAAAGGGGAGAAGACTCATGGGGTTTTCCATGTGCTTTACGTGTCTAGATTCTCAATGGAGTATGGGTCTATGCTCTTTCTATAGGCAGCAAAACTTGATAGGTAGTTCATCTACTCACCATGTTGAGACCCCATGTGTTTAGTAGCAAATAATGTTTTTCTAGAATGCATGGGAATAGGGGAAGGTAATGCTATAATAAAAATTTGAATAAATGATGTTAACCCTTGTGGTAAGAGCTTTCTTGGACGAAATGTTGAGGTTACAATTTTAAAGGGATAGTGGACTTTTGGTGTGTTTCTAATGAAATATAATGTGAAAGTTGTTAATAGTTAATTAATGTCTAAGAAATTAATTAACATAAAGTTGAACTGCTAAAAAGGGAATGAATTAATGTAATAAATCTCTTTAAATGGTTGGGTGCTTATAGGATACCTTGTTTTTGAAGTGGCAGTTGGGAGTCCGAGAGTTGTTAGATGCTATTGATTCTATGACTAGGTTATGCACATTGTGTGGTTGTGAGTTATAGTATATTCTGTAATTTTTGGGTTTCTATAAGCTACTCCACCCTGTCAGTTAAGGAGAATGACACCCCATGGATTATGATCCATGAGGGGTTTTTCCCCAATATTCTAGTGGGAGGATGGATGGCTAACTACCACCTTTGGCCCCGCTTTCATATCTTGGTAGTTACTTGTGATGTTAGGAAAAATGGTTAGTTTTCCCCATATATATGTGTAGAGGGTTGTAATTGTAAGAACCTGGTTCTTCTCTTTGAGGTACGAGATTCTTCTTTTCTCTTTTCCTTAAGTGTTGTTTTATAAAATATGGAAAATGGGGGAAATCCTAAATTTTGGAACTACACTCCATGTACTTTTTCCATACACCGTGTACTTTTGGCCGTGTTGGGATGAGTACACAGGGTGTGTAGCCATATCGGTGACGAAGGGTGTAGGAACCGACTACACATCGTGTAGTGGTCCCTTACACGTCGTGTAGTCAGTCAGCATGCCAAAATAATAAGGCGGTGGAGCAGGCCAACAATGCGATAGCGCACGCTGTGTACTCTAGACGACACGCCATGTATTCATGTCGGTAGGAGAACAGTGTCGCGCTGGCGGGAAGCCACCAGAGGAACAGTTTAAAATTTGGAAAGTTCATGCCGTGTACTTTGTTTTTTCGGCTTAAAACAGGTAGTATCCTCCTCACATGGCAGAAGAGGAATTTGAGCTGTTCTGGAGCCAAAGGAGGAGGTCGATCCTTTGAAGATCCGCAGAGTGTTCGTCTGGAATCGGTTTCCACCTCAGACGATCACGTAGGAACCTCATGGGTAATGGCTTTCATCACTTTGGATGCTTCTTACCAATTCTTCTCTTAATAAGAGTTCTTTGAGGTTAAAAGAGTTTTGTTCTTCGCTAGATCTACGCCGTTCTTGGGTGTTTCTAGAGTCGGTGATCAGGTATAACGTTCGTTGTCATTTAAGGTAGGTGGCTTGGTGTTAATTTATCCAACTGTTGTGTGTTTTGTGCGTTTTTTTGCCACGAACCCATGTTGGGGTGATGTGTGTCTGAGGTCATTGATATATTAAACATTTAGAATTGATTAGGTATTTAATTATGACATTAAAATGCTGGTTGGGATCGTTGCTTGGATATGGAACTACCCCGTGTGTGCATTCCACTGTTTAGCTGTTTGGCCAGGATACCTGAGGGTATGCCTTAAAATTAGTGATTGTAGAATTTCCTCAAGGGGAATTTCTTTTTTAATGCATATTTACATGTTGGGAATGGCCCGATTACCTTTTGAGCCTAAGGGAGGTGTTGTGATTAGCTAGTGGGCGTTGTACTACTTACCCTATGGGCAACTTCTTCCATGCCTATGGGCAGCTGACTCTGTGCCTGGGGGCGACACTACCTACGCCTGAGGGAAAACTCAGTTGTGCCTAAGGGAAGATTCTTGTGTTGGATAATAATTACCTGAGGGTAGGAGTTAACGTGTCTGGGAATTTATTTCTCACACCCTGTTTGGGTCACGCTTTTTGGCCCAAACAGATTACGTTTCTACAGGTGTGGATAGGGGAAAGAGTCCCTAAACAGGTACTTGACTGTTGCTGAGGAGTAGGAGGGCATGGGACCGAGCCTAGGCTCATGATTCCCCTGCCAGCTGTTTTTCTTTGTTTTGTTGTACTCTTCTTTTGGGTGTACTATATTGATGTATAACATGTTCTGGCAGTTTTCTAAGAACTTGAGACATGTAGAATCATTATTTATCTACTGCTGTTATATCCACTTCTGTTGTTTATTTCAGTTGTGTATGATTTACTGCTTCCGCTATTCGTTGTATGTTTTATTAGTATTCCACCGCGCTGCACTTTGACAAATGAGGGAATATTTTCACCACTATCAGACCTGGGCCCTCACTGCTAGTTGGAAGCCTCTAGTGTTTGGGGAAATACGCTTGAGGTCACGTGGCGAACCGTGTTTGGGGCACCCGTTGAGTGGCACCCGGAACAGGGAAGTTACAAAGAATGTGACAACCGTTTCCCGGTGACAACACAGACACCCCGTCTTAACATGGTTGTCGGGTCCTGGCCCACCAGGTACCACCAGTTTCCCAACAGACATGTGGGGCCCACCCCAAGGTCCACCCACATGCCTAAACAGGCCATCTGACTAATTATTTTCCCCAGAGGCCAACACATGTCCTTTTGTGCTTTGTCCTCACTCACACACTTCCTGGGAAACTTCCCAGAAGTTCACAAATCCTGATCACTACTCCAGGCCAAGCATGCTTAACTATGGAGTTCTAATCAGGTAGACTCCTGAAAAAGTAAGGTGCACCTTGTTGATATGAGTCATATCATTTGTTCATTTAACCCTTTATCATTTGGGGATGTTACAATCACCCCCCCCCCCCCTCCCTTTAGAGCACAACACCCTCGTTGTGGGACCTACATCTCAACCCAGGCAGTGCACTGCACTTAAGGCTGGGTTCCTCCTATGATACCAGATGTGACAACTGTTTCCCGGTGATAGCACAGACACCCCGCCTTAACAAGGTCGTCGGGTCCTGGCCCACCAGGTACAACCAGTTGCCCCGCAGACATGTGGGGCCCACCCCAGGGTCCACCCACGTGCCTGAACGGGTCATCTGACTAATGATTGTCTCCACAGGCCAACACATGTCCTTTCTAGTGTGCTTTTTTCCTCACCCACACACATCCTAGGAAACATCCCCGAAGGTCACCCATCCTGATCACTACTCCAGGCCAAGAACGCTTAACTATGGAGTTCTAATCAGGTAGGCTCCTGAAAAGAAAGGTTCACCTTGTTGACATTAGTCATATCATGTATTCATTTAACCCTTTATCATTTAGGGATGTTACAATCACTCCCACTTTAGAGCACAACGCCCTCATTGTGGGCCCTACATCTCAACCCAGCCAGTGCACCGCACTTAAGGCTGGGTTCCTTCTCTAATATCAAATGTTACAACCGTTTCCCAGTGACCGGACACCACCCCCCCCCCCCCCCCCCTTAACATGGTCGTCAGGTCCTGGCCAACTAGGTACCACCAGTTGCCCCGCAGACACGTGGGGCCCAGCCCAGGGTCCACCCTCGTGCCTAAACGGGTCATCTGACTAATGATTTTCCCCACAGGGCAACACATATCCTTTCCAGTGTGCTTTGTCCTCACCCGCACACATCCTGGGAAACATCCTAGAAGGTCACCATCCTGATCACTACTCCAGGCCAAGCACGCTTAACTATGGAGTTCTAATCAGGTAGGCTCCTGAAAAGAAAGGTGCACCTTGTTGACATTATTCATATCATTTAGTCATTTAACCCTTTATCATTTGGGGATGTCACAATCACTCCCCCTTTAGAGCACAACGCCCTCGTTGTGGGCCCTACATCTCAACCCAGCCAGTGCACCGCACTTAAGGCTGGGTTCCTCCTCTAATACCAAATGTGACAACCGTTTCCCTGTGACAGCACAGACACCCCACCTTAACATGGTCGTCGGGTCCTGGCCCACCAGGTACCGCCAGTTGCCCCGCAGACACGTGGGGCCCACCCCAAGGTCCACCTGCGTGCCTGAACGGGTCATCTGACTAATGATTGTCCACACAGGTCAACACATGTCCTTTCCAGTGTGCTTTTTCCTCACTCACACACATCCTAGGAAACTTCCCAGAAGTTCACCCATCCTGATCACTACTCTTGTCCAAGCACGCTTAACTATGGAGTTTTAATCAGTTAGGCTCCTGAAAAGGAAAGTGAACCTTGTTGACATGAGTCATATCATTTAGTCATTTAACCCTTATCATTTGGGGATGTTAGAGTAATATCTTGTGGTTATTCAGACACATATATTCTGTATATAGTATCATATGGACTACTATAGGTGTAACGTGTATAGGATGTGATGGCTTGAGCATCCGTACTCGGTGTATGAGCTGTAATGGATTGAGGTATAATACCCGAAGTATGATACAGGTTATACAAGATGTGGTGGCTCTCAGAAACTATATGGTTACTTTCTTATGTGGACGTGGTGGTTTTGTTTCATTAGGTGCATGTTGTGGTGCTTTACCCAGGTGTCTGCGAGAAAGCCTTTTCAGAGAGAGATTATTAGGACATGTAATATTGGGGAAAATTGGTAAACCTGTGTGGAAGTAGTATTGGGGTACCCTTGATATTATTTATTAAATTATATACTCTTGTATGCATCACTTGGTGATAGTAGACATGGTGAGGCTGGGAACTTAGTATACTTGTTTATGTGACGATTTTGTTTCACATGTTGTTCAGTGTGAATTAGTATAATTTCTTTACTATTTCACGAGAGGCTTCAAGAATATCCCACTGAGTATACTGTTTTACTCACCCTATGTATATATAAACTATTTTTCAGGTCACCTAGAGTAGGTTAGATATCAATCTAGTTTTTACTATCTTGGAGTTGCAGGAGCTGTTTGGGATTGTGGTTACTGCTGTTTTTACATTCTTTTTCAGTACTTGCTATTTTTCCCCTTTCAATTGGAGTAGTTTTCATGAAATTGAATATTTGTACTTGGGATTTCTTTTATATTTCATTCTGAGTTGGTGTTGGTCGGTGTCTATCTTATCTCTATCTTCTGCATGTGTTCTCTTAGAGGGTAATGCCTCCCATTTGTGTGTTTTATATACCCTATGTGCTAGTCGCCACCCCGGTGACTATTTGAGGCAAGAATCGGGGTCATTAACTCCCATCTCACATTGTCAGCCTAAGAGGGTTACACCTTGTAGGGAGGTGGTTGTGACAGAGTGGAATCAGAGGTCAGGTTGAGATATATGATGGAGTATGGTGTTAGGCATAGGTAAGGTGGCATGGGTTGGAAGGTAAATAGTGTCTATAAAGTTTATCAAGTGAGTTAAACACTTGAGACCAGCTAAGACATAGGTGTTTAGGTCCACCTATGATCTGATGCACAGACCTTTAAATTTATAATAGATACTAAACGAGGTGATACTAGTTGGAGGATAGAGACCTAGGAAAGGATCATGCCACATTATTCTTTGGGAATGTGTTTGAATGGGTAGAACATTGGATAGGTTATCCTAAAATCAATTAAACAATATAATTAATTAATTCATGTTCATCCTTCCATATTCTAGGTATAGGAGCTATAACTGTTTGTTATTTAATAGTCATGGCACCAGGTCGGCTTCTTTGTGAGGATCACATAGAAGATGTGTAGCAAGTTGTGCCAGCATATTGCGTTAGGGTAGAGGTTGACGCAGATGAAATATAGAGGAGGACACTCTGAGAGTTTCAGATCCATAGTATGAAAAAGAATGAGGGATCCATTTTAGACGTAGTCACAGAAGACTGGTTAGAGGTGTTCGAGATAGACTTCATTTCAATCCGTGCTCGAAAGGAACATTGGGTGTCCTTGGTTTTGATGATGCTGCATGGAGCAGCAAAGAAGTGGTGTATGTAGTTCCTCAGGGATCTTGAGGAGTCAACGAACTCCTCAGAGGTGTTCTGAGACAAGTTTAGAGTCGAGCTTATTTCCTCGTCCGCAATGGTGTCCAGTCACTCGGAGCTTTATACCCTTCGATAGGGGAGCTCCAGTGTGAGAGATTTTGGAATCTATTTCAGGAACCCTTGAGGATATGATTCGGACCGATTTCCAGATGAGGAGGCCAGGGTGAGGCATTTTGAGGAGGCTTTGCATCCAGATACCCAACGCTAGGTCACCCCATTTATGCTGAAGTCATTTCCTAAGGTGCTGGAAAGGGAATAGGTCATCGAGAGGACTTTGGCTAGAACTGGATCATCACGAGAGTGGATACTTCATGATTAATCATGAAGTCGATATGTGGTCTGGGGTTCCCAGTTTTATGTGAAGAAGAGATTTTATTCAGCTGGGGATAGGTCCCATCCCTCACCATCTCATTTCTCTAGGGGAAGTAGCTCACAGGTCTATGCCAAGGGATCAGGCACCTGTTTTTCTTGAGGTGGTTGTGGTCATCAGGAGTAAGAGTGCCTGAAATTTCAGAGCAATCATCGTGCACCAGGTGTTCCACTGTAGGTTCATCTGTTGAGGAAATTCCAGCAGAGTCAGTAGCAGCAGGTTGCACCAGCTTTAGATCAGCAGAGGGTATATGGGGTAGGCAAAGGACAGACCCGTGGCACACCCATCCTCAGAGAGTAGAGTGCATCTGTGTTTGTGGTCACCATCAAGGTCATAGAGGACTTGGAGGAGGTTGTGGTCAGCTTCATTCTTTATGGTTTCCAGTGTCAGACGAGCCATACGTCGCTCAAGGTACTCTTTTCTTGTTTTCTACCTTGGTGTCTACCTTTTTGATTCAGGAGCGACACACCCCTTCGTATCACCTACTATTGTCCATGCTTTTGGACTTGAGGTAGATAGGCATATGTTTCCCTTGGCATTGACTACACCTGTTGATGTTTGAACTGGCTTATTTTAAGTATGCAGAGACTATGAGCTAATGTTGGCGTATCACCACTCTTGTGAAGATTTTCTATGTTTATGAATACAACAATATGATGTCATCCTCAGCATGGATTAGTTGTATTTGATGTAGGCTATCGTGGATTTCTATATGAAGAAGGTCATTTTCTTCGATGCGGATGGAGATCCGGTGTTGTTTGTTTGCAAGAGAGATCCTCGGATAGGTCATAGGCATGTTCCATCCTTATCATCCATGATGGCCGAGATGATGTTGATTTCTTCAGAGGTTCACCACCTGGCATTTACTAGGGTCATAGAAGAGTACCCTGATGTCTTTTCGGAAGAGCTTGTAGAATTACCCCCTCAATGAGAGATTGAGTTTGGGATTGAGCTAAAACTAGGAGCATCTCCAATCTCTATGTCTCCATATATGATAGTCCCTTCTAAGTTATGAGGGCTACATATACAACATGATGGTTTATTATAGTTCAGTTTTGTTCATCCAAGTGTGTCTCCATGGGGTGCACCAGTTTTTTTCGTGAAGAAGGATTATGGTTGTTTGTGGTTGTGTGTTGATTATCATCGCTTGAACAAAGTGACAATAAAGAACCTATATCCTCTTCCATGAATTTATGATTTATTCGATCAACTCCAGGCTGAATGTTGGTTCTCAAATATCAACTTGCGGTCAAGATATCATCAGATGCTTGTGAAGGATGAGGATATCCAGAAGACCTCTTTTTGTTGTTGTCATGGTCATTATGATTTCATTTTAATGTTGTTCGGCATGAAAAATTCTCCATCTGTGTTCATGGGATTGATGAACGATGTGTTTTGTTAGTTCCTAGATAATTTTGGAGTGGTTTTCATCGACGACATCCATCTGTACTCCACATCTGAAGAGGAGCATGAAGAGCATCTACACGTCCTTTTGGGAGTTCTTAGTCAACATCAGCTATTTGGGAAGTTGTCAAAGGGTCAGTTTGGGGCATAGGAATTCCATTTCATGGGGAATGTGGTCTCTCAGTAGGGTGTAGCTATGGATCCATCAATGATAGAAGGATTTCTGTCTTTGGCATCCCCCAAGACAGTGTCAAAGGTGAAAATTTTCCTTGGTCTCATAGGCTACTAAAGGAGGTTCGTAGCTAATTTCTCACAAGTTGCAACTCCTCTAACAGCTTTGACCAGGAAGGATTGGGAATTCATATGGACTGAACAGTTTCGGGCAGCATTTGAGTTTCTAAAGAAGAAGTTATTAAGTGCTCCAGTTCTTTGTCTTCCAGCTGAGGGAGTTCAGTTTGATTTTTTCTAAAATGCTTCGCATCTAGGGTTAGGTTGTGTCCTGATGCCGAAAATATAAGTTATTTCTTATGTGTCTTGGTAGTTACATCCTCATGAATGTAACCATGCCACCCATGATCTCGAATCGGCAGATGTGGGGTTTTCTCCGATGTTGTGGATACACAACCTCATTGGTGAATGCCTTGTGGTTTACACAAATAATAAGATCCAGAGGTATGTTTTCTCTAAGTATGACTTGAACTTACGACAGCATCAGTGGATGGAGTAGTTTTAGGAATACGACTTCGAAATATCATATACACCTAATAATGGGAATTTTGTAGCTGATGCGCTGAGTTTGAATTCATGTAGTGATGCAGTGCGTGAATCTGGTGACACCTGGAAAGTAATGGAAGAACTGTCAGCATTACATTTTGATATGGGAGAATATGGGGGTAGAGGTTGTCTTTTTCAGATAACGGTAAAGTCATCTCTAGTGCATAAGGTTGAAGAGTCCTAGTTCGGGGATCTAGAGGTGGATGTTTGGAGAGACAGAGTTGTTTCTAGAAAGGCCCCTGATGGCTGGTCTGAGGATTAACAACACCAAGTGTTGTATCATGGAAGGCTTGTTTTTTTCTTTTATGACGCGTGAGATAGTTCTCAGAGAGTTCTGTGGTTCTCCTTTAGTGGTGCATCATGGCATGAAAAGGATGTATTGAGCCTTGAGGAGCCAGTTTTGGTGGCTTGGGCCAAAGCATGTAGTTGCAGAGTTTGTGTCTCGATGTTTGGTCTTCCAGAAGTTGAAGGTCGAACACCATGTTCCTGGTGGTCTTCTCCAACCGTTAGATATTCCTCAGTGAATGTGGGAGTACATCTAAATGGACTTTGTTTCAGGTTTACCTTGAGATCAGGGAGTACATGATGATATTTGGGTGGTAGTGGGCCATTTAATGAAATCATCCGGATTTATAGGAATCAAGCAGTCAATCTCAGTGGATTCATCCCACTTTACCTCTAGGGTGTGGAGAGGACTCCAATATGCTTTTGGTTCTCATTTATGCCTTAGCACTGCTTCTCATCCTCAAATGGATGGTTAGACAGAATGAACCATGCAGACTCTTGAAGAAATGTTACGCTCTTGTGTCCTGAATTTTGGAGGTTCGTGGATGAGGCACTTACCCTTGGTGGGGTTTTCTTACAATAGTAGTTTTCACTCCACCATTGGTATGGAGCCATTTAAAGCTTGAATTAAAAATCTTTCCATTCTCTACTGTGCTAGACTGGGGTCAGAGATTCAGAAATTCTCAACCATAACTAGTGAAAAATACAATAGAGATGGTTCAGGTGATTTGTGAGAGGATGAAGACAGTGCAAGATCATTAGAAATTATATTCCTGTCATAGGAGGATACAGTTAGAGTTCTATTTTGGGGATCACATGTTTCTGAATGTGACTACCAGTCATGGGCAATGAAGGTTTGGTCATGGGAGTAAGCTTTCTCCGCTGTTTGGTGGGCCTTGCAAGGTGTTAACTCATGTTGGAGCTGTGGCGTATCGAGTAGCACATCCCATATAGATGAGATGGATACATAATGTTTTCCATGTATCATGGCTCTGTCGTTATCTTCTTGATAACTCTCACATCATCGATTGGGGAGAGATCGATGTTGAGGATGATGAAACCTTTGAGGAGAGACCTGTGGAGATCTAAGACCGCAAAGAGAAGGTTTTGTGTGGGAATTCTATCCCCTTGGTTCATGTCTTGTGGCGACACGGTGTCTTGGAGGAGAGTACCTAGGAATGTGAGTCACAGATACATTCTCAGTACCCATAGTTGTTTCATTTTTAACACTTTTCATGTATCGATGTAGCCTTTCTATTTATAGACCATTCATGTTTGTAATATGGAATTATTTTTTTGCTTTTTGTGGCTTGCTCTCTTTTGAGAGGTATCTCCCTGTGTGGTTGTTTGGACACTATTTCATTTTCCCTTTATGTGGGTTTTGAATTCTCGAGCACGAGACTGTTTTGGGAGGTATCAAATGTAATGGCTCAAACCTCTCTAGTCCATTCCTTTGTGAAAATTTGGTGTACGAGGTGTTTTTTAAGTTCAAATTGACTTATCCCCAACACTTTTCCAAATTTCAATTTCTGTGAAGAGTTCCATCGGTGAACAGTTCTAACGGTAGACCATTGTGAACAGTGCATCGGTAATCTTCTTTGAATAGTTTAATCTATGTACTTCTGTGAATAGTGGCATCGGTAACCTTATGTGAACAATGCAATGGTGACCTTATGTGAACAGTGACATTGGCGACCTTATGTGAACAGTGTCATCGGTGACCTTCTGTGAATAGTGTCATCAGTGACCTTCTGTGAACATTTTCATTAGTAACCATATGTGAACAGTGCAATAGTGAGGTTCCAACAGTGAGGTTCCAATGATGACCGTTTTCCATTGCCAAATTTTGAGTTCCCTAACAGTATTTCCTGAACGGTGAGGTTCCAACGGGAACCTCTTTCCTTTTCCAAATTTTTATTTCATGAATAGTGTTTCCAGAATGGTGAGGTTCCAACAATGAGGTTCCAATGGTGAGGTTCATGAACAGTGTTTCCAGAATGTTGAGGTTCCAACGGTGACCTCTTTCCTTTTCCAAATTTTGAGTTTATGAATAGTGTTTCTAGAACAGTCAGGTTCCAACAGTGAGGTTCATGAACAGTGTTTCCAGAATGGTGAGATTCATGAACAGTGTTTTTCCTTTGATAAATTTTGTGTTCGTGAATAGTGTCTCCAACTTCCTACAGTTCAGCCATTTAATGTTTCCTTTGAAGTAAAATGCATTTAAAGTATTGTTTTAAGGACTCTAAGGAAGATTCATAGGTCGTAACTCCAATATTAATTTCTCCTAAGGCTCGAAATGTTTTTACATGGTCCGACCATGTGGATTAATGTGATCCACTTTTAATGGAAAACCCAGAATATCTTAAACCACGGCTCCATTAAATCTTCTAAAGGGATGAAAAATCTTCCTCCGTAATTATTTCTTCTTGTTCTTCGGTCTGAGAAAATTTATCATCACATTCCTTCCCATAGGATTTGTGCAATCAAACTATCCTCCTAGGATTTGTTCTGCTCTATTTTGATGCAACCAATAAATATCGATTAGTCTTCGATATAAGGTATGATCTATATTCATTATTTTGGGTTCATCTCCTTATTTCTCCTTTCCATTTTTATGGAATTTTAACCCATATGCTTCTAATGGGATTTTCTTTGGTGTTGGTCAATGTGCTAGTGTATCTACATCCTCGGGTGGAAACAGTTTTCATAGGGGGGTATCGAAACCCGTTGTGTGGCTCATTCTTGTATAAAGAATGCCAAGAACCGTTTGAGGTAGGGGATTCATTGCTTATCTTTTCTTCTATGTGAAACTATACAGTTAGCATGTTTTATCCCACTGGATCATAATAGAATTGACTTATTAAATATTTGAACCGGAAAAATAAATTGACATTGGTCATATGTTCTTCTAGATAGTGTGATATCTATGCTTGTTCTTAATGTAAATTGGTAAAGAACGTAAAGCCATAATTAATTGATAATTATTTGGCTAAATATAAAGTTTCATGTAATTGAATATGGTTTTCCTTGTTGTAATTTGATGTTAATAAAATTGGTGTAGTAAGAATGATTAATTATTTGAGATAGATTGCTGGTTAGGTTTCCTGAATTTGGAACCTAAGAATAATAAATATGTTAATACAAGATGGATTAAAGAATTGGTTGTTTAATAAAATATAATTCCTTGTAGGGTTCTGAGTTACACTCTCTTTTGTTTAGGGCCAAGGTCCCCTTTGATATGATGTTTGTTTTCCTATTCTGGTGTGATCCTGTATGGATGTTGTAATATGTGGGGGTAGGGAGGCCTATTGGTTGTGGAAACAGTGGATGCCTAGAGTGGCGAGATGCATCGGTTCATGCATGTGGGTGTCAGGGAGGACACCAGCGATGATGGAAAGGGTTGGATTTGGATGTTTGGATGCTTGTTGATTCCTTGATTGGTTATATACTTTAATTTCCCCACTACTCAAGGAAGTTGGTCTTGCATACCCTTCTTCCAAATGGGGCGAAGACGCTCTAGGTATGCATGTGCTTTACGTGTCTAGCTTCTCAATGGAGGATGGGTCTACGCACTTTCTATAGGCTACAAAGACTCGACTAGTTGTTCATCTACTCACCGTGTTGAGCCCCCTTGTGTTTAGTAGCAAAGAATGTTTTCCTATAATTCTTGGGAATTTGGTAAGGTAATGCTATAATAAATAGTTGAATAGCTGATTTCAACCCATGGGTGGGAGCTTCTTGGGATGAAATGTTGAGGTTACAATTTTAAAGGGACTGTGGACTTTGGGTCTGATGCTAATGAAATACAATTTGGAAATTGTTAATGGTTAATTAATGTCTAAAGGAATAATTAATGTAAAGTGGAACTAAAGAAATGGGAATGAAGTAATGTAATAAATCTCTTTAAATGGTTGTGTCCTTATTGGATACCAAGTCTTATAAGAGGCAGCTGAGAGTTGGAGAGACATTAGCTATAGTTAAGTCTAAGACTAGGTTATGCCCATAGTTTGGTTGTGAGATATAGTATATTTTGTACTTTTTGTGTTTTTTATACGCTACTCCACCCCATCAGTAAGAGAAACTGACACCCCAGGTATTCTAAGCCCTGGGGGTGCTTTCCACAACATTCCAGTGGTAGGATTGATGGCTGGCTACACCCTTTGGCCCCTCTCTCTTCTCTTGGTAGTTACTTGGGACGGTAGGAAGAGTGGTTATTTTTTCCCATATATGTGTGTAGAGGGTTTTAATGGTTTGTGGTTATTCACACACATATATTCTGGATATAGTACCATATGGACTACTATGGTTGTAATGTGTATAGGCTCTGATGGCTTGAGGATCCTTACTCGGTGTATGGGTTGTAATGGCTTGAGGTATAATAACCGACGTATGATACAAGTTCTATGAGCAGTGGTGGCTCCCAGAAACTATTTGGTTATTTCTTGTGTGGACTTGGTGGTTTTTTTGCATAAGGTTCATATTGTGGTGCTTCGCCCAAGTGTCTACGGGAAAGCCTTTTTGGAGATAGATTATTAGGACGTGCGGTGTTGGGGCAAAGTGGAAAACCAGTGGGGAAGTGGTAGTGGGGTACCCTTTATATTCTTTATTACATTATATACTCTTGTATGCATTACATGGTGAGAGTATCCATGGTGCGGTTGGAAACTGAGTATGCAAGTTTATATGACGAGTTAGTTTCACTTGTTGTTTACTGTGATTTATCATGATTTCATTACTTTTGCATGAGAAGCTTTGGGAGGATCCTACTGAGTATACTGTTATACTCACCCTACGTATATATAAACTATTTTTCAGGTCACCTAGAGTGGGTTGGAGATCAAGCCAGTTTTTATGAGCTTGGGGTTACCGGAGCTGTTCGGGCTTGTGGTTTCTACTGTTTTTACTTTCTTTTGGGTACTTACATTTTTTCCTCGTTCAGTTGGAGTAGTTTTCATGACATTACATTTTTTACATGGGATTTCTTTTATAGTTCACTATGATTTTGACTTGGTTGGTGTCTATCTTATCTCTCTCTTCTACATGTGTTCTCTTATAGGGTAATGCCTCCCATTTGTGTGTTTACTATACCCACGGTGATATTCACCAACCCAGTGCCTACTGGAGGCAGGACTCAGGGTTCATTATCTCCCTTATCACATTCTCGGCCTTAGAGGGGTACACCTTGTGGGGAGGGGTCGTGAAAATTGATATTTATTTCACTATCATGGTAGAATTGTAGTAGAAGACCAAGAGTATGCTTAAGATTCTTGTGGACATGTCTTTTGGTTTTTCCCTTTTTGTAAAGAATGTTTTATATGACTTCTATCAGGTATCCCCTATATTACAATTTTTTATATCATCAATAAATGACGTCATATTGTATGTGATGTAACCAACGGATTCATTATTATTACATCTCAAGTGATTCTTTTTCCGTTTTGATGACTTATGGTATCTATTTCCGCAATGCGGTTTGGTTATCCTATATACTTCCACTATTTATTATCTCTTTCTATTTCCATTTTACTACTCTGTTATGAAGTTATATTATTTCTATATTATAACCATTCACCCTCATTTTGTTCAATACATTTTGGCATATGGGGATGCAAGTTTGATGTCATGTGACCCACAATCTTGGTGCAACATTTTAGTGGAGTCTAAGATAGGATGACACATCATAACACATATCATATCTCAACTATACTAGAGCCACATCATCATCACCATCACAAACACATGTCCTTCCCCATAATAAGCAACATATCCATATTTATACATCACAATGGAAGACTACAACCTCATTACATAAAAATCATTATTGTTTGACATAAATTTGTTAGAAATCATCCTCAATCACACTTCCCACCATGAATAAATCCCCAAAATGTAATGTCATCTCATATACTACATACATTATATATTATATCACATAAAATAATGCAATTCCTCAATATTTAATATGATTATAAAAATCACGAGTCATCATTTCTTATTACACACCTAGAAGGGTGAATAGGGAAATGGGAGTAGTCAATCACCTGTTCCCTCACAAAATAAGATGTTGGGGAAAATAACCACAACAAACATATTATGTATTGGTAAGGTTATCCAACTTGATTAGGGAGTGTAAATAAACCATAATAAAATACAAGTATGATAAATCCAAATGCATGAACCAAACCTAAATGTGTTTACATAAAATTATGAGTAAAATATTCTATAATAATTACCATATTATCACTACCGCAAATAATAATCATAGAAAAATATAATAACACTAAACAACTCTACATACCAAAAAAATAGAAACTTGGACATTTCAAAATTTTCTCTTCGGCCACATAATTTTAATAATTTCAAATTTAATATTTCTAGTTACATTAAATTTATTATTTTATTTAATTGTCCATTTAATAAAAATCCATTCTCAACCTGTACAAAAGTTTAATTTTAAAAATTTCCATCCTTTTCAATTGTTTTCATTCTTTTCACAACCCATAGTTTATTAAATTCTAGCCTTTATAATTTCTTGGGTTCATTATTATGAATCATATTCCATTACCAAAATGAAATAATACCAAAACATTAGGTCGACTAACTATCCACTACATCATATTACCTATAACATGGCCTAACCCCCCCCCCCCCCACAATTACTATAATCCCTCCATTTATAACATAACTAGACACATCATTATTCCACATCAAAAACCACATATCTTATTTAATATTGTGGAAATGATTTTATAATCCTCAGTGAGAAATATATGTTACCACTTGAAACTAGACCCAATTAAAAAATATAAATGTCTGACCTCTAACATGCCACGTGCGGGGACCCCTATCATTTGTCCAAATAAGAGTTTCTATTTGAACATTATCACCAATCCAAAATTTATAAAAGATAAGATATATTAATGTGGGTCTAATGTGTTTCCATATGTAGAATATAACCTAATGTAAGGGTAAATAAAAAATTAAAAATAACCATGAAACACTGAAAATAATAATTAGACAACCCCAAGAAAATAAACATAACCATGAAATAAAAAATTAATTACTTGATTTTACAATCATACATGATAAACAGATCGCCCATTTAGTCGATCACGTATAAAAATAATCAAAGTCAATAATATAAAAGGTCGATACAGTACCATATATTATCCCCATCGCTTCCATTTTCTATCTAAATCTAATGTATGTAGCTAAATGATCCCATATCAATCCTCTTCCCAACATGAATATAAAATTAATGAGGGATGTATAGTTAACAATGTTCCATGGATT